>NW_019167982.1:1163305-1763305 GCF_002303985.1 Durio zibethinus | reverse complement strand
AAACTATCTCGTCTGACAACTTTTACATCGTCTTCTGAAAACTTCAGAAGTTTCCAAAGCCGGTTTTACAGTCTTTTCATTATGCAATAATCATCAGCACCAAATCGCTCTTTTTCAATGTTGTGTTCATTTCAAACGCTTTTATGTTCTAGAGAGGAAATTTTCGCCATCCATTGCATTTATAAATTTTTTTTCTTTTGCTAATTGCCGGTCTTATGTTCTTTGATTCTTAAACACTCTGATATTTGCAGGTCTGTTGCAAATGGTGCGCTTAAATGGCTGAAAGACAACCTGTAATCTGATTTCTGGATTAGGTTAAGCCTAAAGTCAGCAACACCTGCCCTTCAGTACTATATTGCTAAATATTTTTTCATCCGAGGGTTCTCAAGGACCGTGGGATCGCATAGTTGGGGGTTAGCTTTCACTGCAATTTACCTGGTAATAGGAAAAAGAAAACGGCATTGAGCAAATTGCAAATTGCAACCTAGTGGAAATTCTTTTAAATTTTTTTAATGCAAATTAAGTATTTGAAAAGTTGATAAAGTTGTCCTCACTCAGTGCCATCCATCTCTAGTATCGACTATAGAGCAGTTGGGAGGCTGTAACACCTGACATGGTGAATGTAGTAAATATTTGTATACTACTGTATTTCTCTCTCAGCTATCTTGAATCTATCTTTTACTGTGTCAAATATGCCAACATCCGATAAGTTAGTGAACTTTACACAGGCTGTGGGTATTTTCTTCATTCAATTTTTACTTAAGATTGTCGAAATTAGAAGTGACATCTTTTTGAGTCTTTTTGTTGTTTTTAAATAAATTTTCATATTTTTACGGTATTTAAAGAAATTATTATATCTTGATTTGTATTCAAATAAAATTTTATTTTAAATAAAAAAATTTATGTTAAGGGTTTATTTATGTATAAATTAAAAATTTAAAAATTTATTTGAATACAAGAGTGTATTTACCTACTCAAATGTAATAAAAGTATTAAAATATATTTAAATAAAGTTGTGCAATTCTGGAACTTGTTCCATATTTTATGTCCCCAATTCTCCTCAAACTCCATCAGCTCCCATTTGTCGAACAGGTTGTCCATGGGCCAAGCCATTTACAGCCCATTATTTAACTGATTAATGCATAAAAGAAACCTGAACGGCTGAACCCGCCATATCCAAATAATCTCTGTTGAAATTGGCAGCATCCCTCTTTCAGAATAGCTAAAATTGCTCTAACTGCTGCAAAACCCCCTCACAGACTTCTTGAAGAGAAGTTTATTTCTCTCTTACAATCATGTAAGACCTTAAAACATCTCTTCCAAATCCAAACCCAAATATTGACTCATGGCTTTGACCAGAACAAGTACATATCTCCAAGATTTATGGCAGCATGTGCTCAAATGAAGCAAATGGGCGTTGCCCAGAAAGTGTTTGATAAAAATCCTGAACCAAATGCGGCTCTATGGAACTCAATGATTAAAGGGTATGCAGAAAATGGGTTTTATGTAAAAGTTTTATTCTTGTTTAGTCAAATGAAAAGCATGGATTTTTCATTACCCAATTGCTTTACTTTTCCTATTGTTCTTAAATCTTGTTTGAAGTGTAACGCTTTGACAGAAGGTGAGGAGGTGCATTGTGTAGTGATAAAAAGTGGTTTTAAAGGAAACCCTTTTGTGGGAACTACGTTAATCGAGATGTATTCTGGTTCGAGAGTGATTGGAGCAGCTTATAGAGTGTTTAGTGAAATGGTTGACAGGAATGTTGTTGCTTGGACTTCAATTATTAATGGGTTTATTTTATGTCGTGATTTAGTTAAGGCACGTTGTCTTTTTGATTTGGCTCCGGAGCGCGATATTGTGTTGTGGAATATTATGGTTTCGGGCTATATTGGAACGGGGGATATGGTAGAAGCAAGGAAGCTTTTTGATCAGATGCCGAAAAGGGATGTAATGTCATGGAATACAATTTTGCATGGCTACGCTAGTAATGGGGATGTTGAGGCTTGTGAGAGGTTGTTTGAAGAGATGCCTGAGCGGAATGTTTTTTCATGGAATGGATTGATTGGAGGGTATGCAAGAAATGAGTGTTTCTTGGAGGTTTTGGATGCTTTCAAGAGGATGTTAATTGATGGTAATGTTCTTCCTAATGATGCTACACTTGTGACTTTGTTGTCCGCATGTGCAAGGTTAGGAGCTTTAGATTTGGGAAAATGGGTTCATGTATATGCTGAGAACAATGGATATAAAGGAAATGTTTATGTTGGGAATGCTTTAATTGATTTGTATGCAAAATGTGGGCTGATAAAGAATGCTGTTGATGTGTTCAAGAGCATGGATAAGAAGGATTTGATAAGTTGGAACACAATAATTGGAGGCCTAGCAATGCATGGGCGTGGAGCTGATGCCTTATATCTCTTTTCTCAAATGAAGAATGGTGGAGTGATTCCAGATGGAATTACCTTCATAGGTGTTTTGTGTGCCTGTACACATACGGGTTTAGTTGAAGATGGCATTTCTTATTTCCAATCTATGGTAGATGATTACTCAATTGAACCTCAGATTGAGCATTATGGTTGTATGGTTGATCTGCTAGCTCGAGCTGGTCTTTTACCACAGGCTATGGATTTTGTGAAGAAAATGCCAATGGAGGCAGATGCTGTTATTTGGGCTGCCATACTTGGAGCATGTCGGGTTTACAAAAATGTTGAATTTGCCGAACTTGCTCTTGAACAGCTCATTAAATTTGAGCCAAATAACCCTGCAAATTTTGTCATGCTTGCAAACATATATGGGGATCTTGGTAGGTGGAAGGATGTGGCAAGATTAAAAATTGCAATGAGAGATACTGGTTATAAAAAAGTACCTGGATGTAGCTTGATTGAGGTTAATGATGATGTTGTTGAGTTTTATTCTCTAGATGAGAGGCATCCTGAAACAAAGGAAATATATGGAGCCTTGAGGGGATTGACTAAACTGTTGAGATCATGTGGGTATATTCCAGATCTTCAAGAGCTTGAGCAGGGGGGTTAAGGTAAAAAGAGATAGGATTAATGTTTCGTATAGTCCCTAACTATAGTGAAATGTTCAATGTGGCCATGAACTTTAAAACTCTCTAACGTGATACCTAAATTATGAATTTACTAATTAATGTGGTATTTGAAGGGTTGTTTGTTTGTCACGTGTTATCTTTGAAGTTAACTATGTTAGGGGTGAATGTCACATTAGTTAACAGATTCATCGTTTAGGTATCACATTAGAGAACTTTAAAGTTCATGTACCACATTAAACATTTTACTAAAATTCAGGAATTATTCCTGACATTAACCCAAAGAGATATTACAGAATCTAGTAGAGTCATTGGTCAGGATGACATATCTCTAGTGGTTGAGTTTTGCTCCCATCCTATTTCAACATGTGATATGTCTCAAGTGGTCTTCTTTTAGTTGTGATTGTCAAAGATTCATGAGCATCTTTTAAAGAAGTTCTGGAATCTGGAATAAACTTGCTTTGTGGATAGCCTCACGTGCTGTGCCATATGTGACATGAACTTTCCTGTTTTATACAATTCAGCTTTACAGGTGAAAAATTGGAGCTCAACCTTTACTATTGTTGATCAGACCTCGAATAGGCAATGCTGCAGAAGAATATTGAAACGATTGAATCCAGAGATACGATTGATCTGTGGAAGAAGTTAAAAGATTTTGAAGGGTAATATTTCTTCTTTCTCTCAAATCACCCTATATTTCTATAATCTACCATAATCGATCAACATTAGACAGATTCAGAATTATTAATGCGAGTCAGATGTAGGCTCTTTTACATGATACAATGTGCAATCAACCTTTTTAATTGTATGTCTCAGGGGCCACCATGGTGCTCATGATTGTTTGTCAAAAGCCAGAGTGCTTTTTCAATTCCAAAGGATGTTAAACACAAAAGCTAGCAGTCATACTGTTTTCCTCTTTATCATTTTATATCACCCATTTTAAGCCTGGATGAAGGTGAATTCATTGGATGGGGAAAATAAATTAGTGATTGATGTATATCACTACCAGAAGTCCAGTATAGAAGACTGAATCAAACTGAAAAGTAACTACATAAATGAGCAAAATGAACGGTTTACCTAAGCCATCCAGTGTGAAAACATGGTTAATCCAGCTAGATTTCCAATTCTGATCTGCTCAATTCATTCCAGCTGCCATCAACTAGAAGATAACAAGTCTTGTCTTGATTCAGCAGTTGTCCAACATTATACAGCTGAGGTCTGAGATTTAAAGTGAATGTCTGCTCTGTAATGCCAGCAATGCACCAGCTCTTCTCAGCCCGTATGGAAACTTGTAGCATTCCTTATCATTAGCTACTTTTTTTTAGTTGCAGTGGATTTAATAAACATTATTCAGGTTGAATGGTTTTAAATATTTAACAACTATTCTGTGAAGTTTTTGAATAAATCATAGTGAATGGTTGATTCTAGTTATTTTTTTTCTCCTTTTAGAGCTTAATAGACCTTTGGTACAAATTAAAGTTTAGTGAGGATAAAAGTGAAAAGGTGTATAAGTAATTTAGTTATTTTCAACAAAAATTACATCCTACTTAAAATTGCAAATAAATAATTTTGTAAAGAATTCCAGATTTTCCTTATTTCTATCATAGAGTTTCATAAACATCCTCATAATTTGTTTTAACAAAAATACACAACCAACTAATGCTATGGTCCAATGTGACTTTATCTGTTAATTAGTTGAAAACCTTAATCTAAGCATAATTTTGAACGGTTCATGAAATTATATAGAGACAGTGACTGGCATTAGAATTTGAAGTTTCTGATCAAGTATAAAGGGAAAGACCGGAGTCTCAAAATGATTCAATTGAGATATATATATATATATATATATATATATATATATATAGAGAGAGAGAGAGAGAGAGAGAGAGAGAGAGAGAGAGAGAGAGAAGACTTGAACACAACACAACAAGAAGGATGGTTCATAAATAAAACCTTAATTAGAAGAAGGCAAATAACTCCCCATAACCTTGTAGGTTCTAATACATTCCTTCCTTTGTCATGCTATTCACTAGTCTATCACTACAGGTTCAAATGCAAAAGAAACACAAGCCATCCCAGACAGAGATGCCAAATTTTTGTCTAGCTAGTAAGGTTTAGCAGCTAGCATATACCGGAGTCCAAGCAGAGCAGTTAACAGACTTTGTCACTTGAAAAAAAAAGACATCAGAGTCACTAAAGTCGAAATCAAGCTCATCCAAAATTCCAAATAGTTAAAATAATAAATAGCAGAGCTATATGGCAGATTCACTATATTACGATATTAATGAGAAAGTCTAATAAGAAACAAATATGAATTCAGAATTTGTCATTATCCACATAGTTGTTATATCTTTACAAGAATTTGCTCAGAACAGTTTTCCTCAAGGGGGTCTCCTTTTCCTCATCATCTTCATCAGACTTAACATGTGTTTAGAGCACAACGTATTACAGAGTTCACCTGCTTCCTCAATCTTGCATTATCAACAAAAATATCTGTTAGCATCTTCCTTAGCTCGTCTATGGTTCTTTTATCACTGCCTTTCATTTTGAGAAGACTCATCCAATCTAGCCACAGAATTTTCTACATCTTGTGCAAGGAGCTGTGCCTGTCCATGAGTAGAGAAGTCAGCACTAAAAGGAAAAAAAAAAACTATTTGATAGAAAACACTGAAAAACTGACGCATTCCCATGGTTATGGTGATAGATATAATGCAATTCCCATCCCTCACCCCTTTTTTTTTTTTTAATGAAATATCATTCCCCCACACCTTACTAAAAGATTCAATTCAAAACAAGCCAAACTTTTGTAGCTTGAAAGTTAAATAGCTCCTTTAAGCCCTGATTCCAAACCTGTAACCTGGAAATTCTTTTCTTCTGTTTAACTTTGGTTATATTTTATAATGCATGAAATCACAATAATAAAAAGGGCTAGCTACCGGTTAGCATCTGGTATGCAACATGCACATCACTACCTTAATACGGTAGACATACAGATATAAAGAAATGTGCATTCACCGACACATACATTCATGCCAGTTAGAAAGCAATTTTATAACTATCATAATAGGGGACAATTTCAAACCTTAATAAACAGTAACTTCTTGCCTATACTTTCTGAGAGAAAGGGTTTCAAGAGTATGTCAATACAAAGAGTTCATAAAACTGAATCTGAGTGCAAAGGATACCTCAGTAAGAAGGAGACGGATTCAATTATCAGATGTTGTCAAGAGATCTAGAGTGTCGGAGATGAAGTATCAATAATCAATTTATCCTCCTCCTCACTGAGAAAATTAACACTACATTCTTGAAGCAGATCTCGAAGAAGATTACATTCATGAAGCAACTTTGTATTTGCAGCATTGGCATGCTCCATCCTTTGCTCTTCCTTCTGCAGAACCCTCTGAAAAATGCACATGGAACAACAGAATGAGAATTTATACCTGTTAAAATAAATCAAACCTACAAAAAAAGTTTCCTTTTGAAGAGGAAGTTTTCCTATATAACACCCTAGCAACGGCTTTGTAAATCACTTTTCTTTTCATCTACTTTTTGATACTCCACCATTTATATAACATGTTCAGCATAGCAAAAATTTGCAATCTCTATCATGAAAGATTAAATTTGTGACAGAATTCTCCAGTTTCTGCAATGTCTTTAAGATAAGGAATTAAGAACTTCAAATTGCCTGAAGTAGAAGAAAGTACTAAAGCACAAATCTTCACTCATTGACTTTTCAGATAGTCTTTAACATCTTCTTTTAAAGGGATAGTCTTTAACATCTAAAAATAGAAGTTTTGACACTTATCAAGGTTCTTCTACTTCTTCCAAAAAGATAACAAGAAACTTAATGTACATGGGTAGTCATCACGCATGACAATCAGTCACCATCTGAAATGTTTCTTACTTTACATGCCTTTACCATAAGGTTCTAAAGTCAGTGAACCACATTCCAATCAACATGCATTTAGAGCCAACATTCCAGTCAGGAATGCATGAACAAACCACTGGAACAACAAATTTATCCAGCCCAAAAGGACCAAGGAAAGTGATACTATAAAAGTGAAAAAAGAACTTATATATATATATTTATAGAGAGTAAAACTTACACCAATATAAGTTTTACACTCTTTTTTGACCCTTAGATCAAAATTAAATTCATGATCAAAATAATATTTCTGATCTTAGCCATTTTGATCCAAGGGTCAAAAAAAGTATAACACTTACACTGGTGTAAGTGGATCCCTCCTCACATGTATATATAAGACTCCTTTCATGATACTTTTAGCCGCAAGAGAAAAACGAAAAAATAAGGCAAAAAGACAAACAGATAAAATATTATAATTTCAGTAAAAGATAATGAATTACCTCCAATTCTAGTTTTTCTTTCATCACATGGCTAAGCTCTTGCTTCAATTTGGATTGAGAACTTCGAAGAGATTTGACCTCCTTAACAAGTAGCTTTACATCTGCTTTTGATTTCACCTCTAACTCCTCGTTATATTTATGCAAGTTCACAAGCTGTTCTCTAGCAACATCTAACTCTTGCAGCAACATTTTACTCTCCCTCATGATTAATAACTTTACTGACTCAACACTTGCCCTTTCATCCTGGAATATTTTAGCACTTATTAACTAAAGCTTATCACTTATTTAATAATCAGTTATAAATAAGGAAATGTCAACAACGCAAAGAAACCTGTTCAGTCTTTAATTTCAATTTCATCTCCAAAAACTGCTTTCGCAGTTCCTCTATATCCCACTGCATTTGAGTATCTTTCTCTTTCAAGCAAAACAGCTTGCTGCATGTTTTCATCTCAATTCTCTCTAGTGGTTTCAAGTTCCACTTCCAAATCCTTGACCTGCAAGAGAAAATCCTATCAAGTCAGTCATATTAATGATGCTAGTCAAGTTAAATTAATTTTCATTAAGTATGTAAAGACAACCTTTTTTAATACATACAAAAAGTATGGCCAAAATCCAAGCAGAATGGAGGGAAAATTTTCGTTGACAAACCTAACTGGTTTGAGATTAAGGCTTAGTTGAGTTGAGTTGAGTGGAGTTTAGTTTCAACACAATTAATTCCATTATCATATAATCATGAACCAGGGCATCCAGCTCCCAATAACATTGAAGCTGTAAAGAAAGGTTTTCCAACTGCAAGTAACCATTTCTCAGTCTTAAAAACAGTTCACAAACCTATTAAAATGCATTACTAAGTCCATAAATCTGACAAATCAATTTTAGAATAATGTTCAGTTTATAAGGAATCCAATTTGAAATCTTCTAATCCTTTCCAAATATCAATATTGTCAGTCTTCTTACACACAGCAGCTAGTTAGTTTTATGGCCTTTAACACCCAATATGAGTTGTAATGATTGCCCATACTGAGCTTCAACAATTAGTCTTGAGCAATTTATTTTGTGAAATTATTTTCCATGCCAGCAATGGCCCACAATTCAGACAAGCAATGTTAAATGTTTTAGTTCATGTTGCCTCTATAGCAATAACACTGCCAAAGCCTAATTTAACTGCCCAAGAGCTAATGTTCACTGAATTAGCTGCCTCTCCAAATTAAGGAATTATTCTTTGAAAAATGTCAAATTCTCCACTATATTATGCTTTGAAATCCTTTCACATGCCCATCCTTGCAAAAAAATAAATAAATAATTAAGTCATTTTTGGGTAGTAGGAAGTTGACTAGTAGAACTAGTGATGTTCAGCAAAAAGTAAACTAACGAGACCCTACACGTTTAGCATTTCCACACCACACATTCTCTCTCGAGAAATTTATCAATACCAAACACATACTAGATTGAAAGTTTGAGCACAAAGTCCATTTTATCCGAAGATCATAAACGTTAAAGCTAAGTCTCACCAGCTAATCACCAAACAATGATCACAGATCATAAAAGTTACCATCTCTTTCTTTCATATATTTTGTGGACTAACATCATAGACTCCTAAAGAAAAGTTTATTTAGGCAACTTGAGAAGGTAAGGATCCTATTGCCACATATTTAAAGCAAGAAAATCCAAGTTCAAAGCAATAAGAAGCAATTTGAGGATCCCTAATCTTCTGATATCACAGGTCAGCATTTAGGCATTTGAGGGGAATAAAGATATTATCAATGATTGCTTCCAATATTCTCATGCCACTTAAGATCTACTAACTAAGCAACATAATTAGATAACTACTATCATTGACATTGGAAGATCAGAAAATGAAATAAGTTGGAATAAAGTTAAAAAGCCAAAACAAAAGCAAATGTACCAAAGAGCATAGACGAACATATTTAATACACATTTCTTTATCAAAGCAATCACAGAAATAGAAATTGCATTCAAAGGGCTTCTACATTCTAACTATAGTTGAAAATACCTTTGTTGCCAGGAAGTGTCTAACTGCAACTTCTTGATTCATCCTTGCTATAAGATCTTCCATGTCTGTTTTTGCTGTAGCTAGTCTACTCTGCAGTGTATTGAGAGCCTTTTTAATTTATAGTGCTCATCTGATAGAAAAAGGACAAGCAAATCTCTATGGAATTGTAAATCTGAGCTAAGAGAATCCAAGGTTCTAGGAGCTTCAGCATTCAGGCAGGTCAAGTAACCCATTACCAAACAAACTAGTTACCCCTAAGTTTGATATTTCAGTAGCTCTCACGGAACTTAAGTCAATTCCAATGCTTTCTGTTGACAATCTTTGAACATGGCCATCCACTTTGCAATACTGTACTTCAGGCAAATGCTCTGCTCCATCTCCACAAGGAAATCTACAGTCAATATTATTTTCAGTAAGTTTATCTCCTACAATATCGCTTTCTCTTCCAGAATGCATTTTTTGCTTGGGAAAATTTTCTAGGTTTTCCAAAATAAAGTTCTTGTTAAATATGCCACACTTTATACTTTTTTCTAAGTGTAAAATCAAATTTGGTTCAGAAGTTGAAGGTTCCATGGAAGGATCAGCAGAATTATCTTTTCCTCGTCTTGGTTTTCCGTGCTGAGATATCTCCTCAGAAGAAGCATTGTCATGATCGGATGCAATTGGACTACCAATAATCAGGGAAACATCTGAGTTGGTCTTGAACATAAATGAAGGAACCACACCACTGACAGATGAAACAGCATCTGATTGATTCATGTTGTTGAATGCTGTAACAGACAAACAAGTTTAGACCATGGAGCATAATTTAATGTGGATTTACAGTCAAATTCTAACTGTAAAAACAGGCTGCAGTTAAAGGTTAAAGTATATATTCATCCATTTACAAGAGGATTCAAGGAAACACCTACAAGACCTCGCGGCAGCTTCTAGCTCAAGAAATGTTGCCACTGAGGCACTTCTGGAAATATCAATATCTGATAAAAGTTTTTCCATCCAATCCTCCAAAGAACACCTTCTCTGCAATAAACTAACCATTTTGAGAATATTATTATTAAAAATGTTGTATTATTCCTAAAAAATATGGAAATAAATGAAGCTCATCTTAAGCATTATCAAAAGGAGAATGCACACCATTTAATGTCAACAATATAACAGAAGTGCATGATCAGTTTTTAGATTGCAATAAATAATGAGAAAAGGGCTAAAGCTGAATGTGATACACTATTCAACATTCACCCAGTTCATCAGCATGACCAATAGCAATAGGAGTGTCATTTACTTTTTGCCCAGATTATTATGGACTGACCCATGTACACATAGAATACATGAGATAAACTTTTAAATTTTTTAGGTTGCCTAACATAATTAATTTCTTTTGCTGTGCCTGTTCAATAAATTCATAGGAACCTATTATTATAAAAATTCAGATTATTTCCATGGAAAACAAGCAAACATATTTTAGCTTACCTCCTCCAACAGTGTTCTGTTTTTTACCCTCAAAATCCTCTTTGGAGGAGCTGGGGACATATTTTTCCTGGGAAATATCCTCTTAAGCTGCCAAACAGAGGAAGAAAATGAGAATGCACTAAACTATTTTAGCAAATGAGGCAGAAAATGGCATGCTTTTCCAACTCAGAAAATAGATAAATATTTGACCCCAAAAACAAAATTGAAAAAAAGATCTGTGAAATTTGAAGGCATATGAGAATATAATGGCCAAGAGAGCATACAGATACAAAGAAACTAATACACTTTGTCAGGTGATAACAATGAAGTAGCAAAACTTACTTCAGGTAGTAGCTTTAAGAAATCACTAAATCTTCATTATATTCCTCGGGTAGTAGTGACGCCTTCTGGTGATTGAATGCCAACTTGAACCCTGTAAAACTGTCCTCAATGAATGTTAAAAAGGAAATAATTGGAGCAACTATTCCTTAACAAGAACTTAACAACCACATCAAATAAGGAGAAAAGTCACCAATACAGTAGGAAAAAAATCCCTACAGGGAAAACACTTCTCTTACCATTTTTGTCATTACAGATAATATAATAACATGCAAAAAAAAAAAATCACAAATAGCAACATCAAGTAAGTAATGCAGATGATCAAGATTTAAACCATATATATAACACCCAATATACCAAGAGAATTTTCTAACATATTTTATTTCCTTTTCTTTCTTGGTTTCTTTTTGGTTGGATGGGGGCAGGGGGCATGTCCCAAGTCCCAACTCCTAAAATGGCTCCAATACAAATTGATTGGGAAGTGACCCGATGAGCACCACCTAGTACCTCTAAATACCGTAGTGTTCCTACATACATATTTCATAAACCTCACCTCAATCCCACTCAAATCCTCTCTAGATTGCTTCACTCTCATCGTAAGTATGTCTCTTGTTTTTCCTAGCTAATAATCCACGAATCACAAGACCCCCAAAAATTTGTTGCCTCAGGTTATGTTTAAGGAAGTAATCTTTGGGTAACAAAATTAAAGACACAGATGTTGCTAGAGAAACAGGTGATAAAAAAAATCATGTCATATTGTGCATTTTCTTCCATCCCAATTAATGTATAACTAAATATCATTGCAGTCTAACATGAACACTAACATGTATAGCAATATGGCTACATGGAAAGAAAAGTTATCACATTGAAAATGACAACTGTGGTCTAATTTGAAAGAGCAAAACACTACCAAGGAAAAAAAAAGAACTACCACAACAGAGTCTGAACCTCCGGGTGCTGTTAGAAGAATCCAAGAAGGAATTGTAACAGAGTAACTCCACCCTGTATGAAGGTCGTGAGGCCAGATAGTATCCCACCCATCCTACATTGAAGCTCAAATTAAAGAATGTTAGGCCAACACGAATTGAATTTCCCAAAAAATGCTACAAATAAATAGAACTTTTCATCAACTGATCATGTTAATGACATGCCGGTTGCCACAATGCAACCAAATCATTGCCATTAGAATCATTGTGAGGTCTGATTAAGGAATCGAAGGATGATTGGTGATCGATTAGTGGATTATCAGAGAAGTTGGCAAAATCAAATAAAGACAGATCGTGCGCATAAAGATTCATCTTTTCTTTTTGAGTTTTGTTTCTAAAAAGGGCATTGGGATTTCCCTGCTTTGTTTTCCCTCTTTTGTTGTAGCACGTGAGTGATAAAAATTTTGGATACTAGAGTTTTTGGAGTGTCAATTCGATCCTTAAAAATTAAGTGTATTTAAATAAATCTTTAATTTTTAATTTATATTTAAATAAATTCTTAACCTAATACATAATACATAATTATAAAACATCAATTTCTTACCATCATAAATACTTAAAACAAAAAATTTTCCCTTTAACATAATACATAATACAAAATTGTAAGACTTCAGTGGCTTATGATTGAAATAAAACTTTTACTTATACAAAGAATAATTTTTTATGATTAAAGGGAGCAAAAAAATTTTAGTATTTTGTTTGAAATAAAAATTTGTTTAGATTAAATATAATAAAAGTATAAAAAAAATTATCTAAAAATAATATTAAAGTTTAAAATTTTTTAAACATTTTAACCATATAAATATTATCACATAAAAATATTTATAAAAATTTAAGCATATTAAATTAACAAAAAAAAAATGGTAGAACTTGAATCTTGAAATCTAAAAATTTAGTTGGAGGTCTCTTTGTTATTCAAACTAAAAATGCATTAATAATATTATGATATGCATCCTTGTTTGGTACCTTTCATCCCCAATTATAGAAGATTACAAGTGATGAGGAATCAATGGTGCACCAATGGGGATTTTACGCATTATATACCTATTGTTCTGTCAATAATGAATATTCTTATTCTCTTACCATATATTTAGTCCAGAATTAGTGTTGTGAGCACATTTCTCAATTATTAACTTTTTTTTATATTTAAAAGTTTTAAAATTTTAAATTTAATTACTAAAATTAAATATTAAATATTTTATCAATAAATCATACGCCAAACTAGCTGTTGGTAATATTAACTTCTAAAGAACACGCTCACAATTTAATGCATTTCTTCAATACTCTAGGGGATTCTGCTTTCTATGATATATAATATATATTGTGAATATATATGCAATATGACATGCCTATGTATGTATAAGGCATAGATGAAAAAAAAAAAGGGAAAACATATCATTATGGGACCATGATGAAGAGTTTTATATATAGAATACCTCTAATATTCCTTCAAAAATAATAAATAAATCAATAATTTAATTGCATGTGATGGGATGGGTTGGTTTTATTCTTTTCTTAGATTAAATTTCTATTGCATTAAATCATGCAATATGTTTTCTGTTTCTTGCGACAAAGTTAAAAAAAACACACACACACACACAAAAGATAAAGATATAAACAAAGATTTGAAACCCTCAAAACGTTTCACATCTAACCATCCATCTCTTATCATATATACATATCTAATGAGTACACAGTGAAAATAAACTCTACACATCACACGTCCCCTCCCCACCACTTTCTTATCATCACATAATGCTGCTGTTGTCTATGGATACATATGATAGCTTAGCTAGATTGGTTCTTTAACCTCCCTGCATAGCCCAAGGGGTCCTATTTCTCTATATCTCTGGGCATTTTTATGTTGAATTCTTCCTTAATTTTGAACCTTTTTTGGTCTCTAGCTGCACTTAATTTTAAGTCAAGGGAAAAGAAACTTTGCAAAGTCCTGTCATGCTTTTCCACAGCTTTCTTGAACTTCTCTCCTTCATAATTTGCTTTCTAAGCTGCTGTTTTGGTAAGAAGTTGAAGAAAGCTGTGGGACAATATGGCAAAACGAGGACTTAACTTCTTTTCAGTTTGATTTTGATAGCATTTACCTCACTCAATATTTGTGATTTCTTGCCATTCCTGCAGCATGGGATTTTTCCCTTCTATGAGTCGACAAGGTCAAGGTCTCAGGCGCCGGCTTCACCAATGGTTTCTTATTAAAATTTTCATTGCTGCACTCTGGTATATGGTGATAATAACATGAAACCAGTCAACATCTAAAACTATTAGTTTGACCTAGTAAAATTTCTGCCACAATATTGATAACATATGGTTAATCTAATTTTGTTAATTCACAACTTTTGTTTAGTGTTTGCTTTTGCATTATAATAGGCCTGCAGCAGCTATTGCAATAATGCTTGAGTAACTTAATAACCCTAAATTAAGTTTCTATTGGTTTTTGCTGAAATTCTTTCTTAAAATTGATTGTGATTTGAGAATTGAGACTACTGGTCTTCTCTCCTGCATTTCATTCATGCTGGTTTTTTTACAATATATATAGAAATCATCATGGTCTTTAATTAATTAATATATACATACATATATAATTCCTTGTGTGGATTATTTACATATTTTTATTTCAATTTTTTTCAAGTAAGCACCCAATAATGCATTTTAGATGGTTCTTGTATATTATCCCTGGAAAATTTAGCTGTATTTTTCAATTTGGGAGTGCAATTCTTACCAAACTAATACTATATATTATAAGGAAATTGAGGATATATTGAATTTTTTTAAGATGCACAAAAAAAAATTGATATATTGCATGTTAAATAGCTATTTACTGTTGTTAAAGTTGTTTCTCAATATATGAGGAAATTGATTATAGGAAAATATTTCAGTCTAATGGCAGTTCTAATGAAAAGAACTTTAGAATGTTAATCCAATATTGTCTACTTTCTTATTACCTGCATTTCTATTTCCTATATATTTGTTTCAATCAAACTGACAACATTATGCTTCTAGTTTTACACGTATCTGCATTAGAGAGATGATTGCTAGGTTTTACGACTTAATTAGAAACTTTATAATTTTTTAACTTAAGATTATTATAATTTAAATTTTAATCACTGAAATCAATAATTCAGTGCTCTACCAATAGCTAACGCAGCTATTGGCATTATAAACCTTATATAATTAATTGGGTACTTTTATTCTCCTTTCTATTTTTTTTTAATCTGATGAATTATTAGTGCTCAGTTTTTTTGGAGTGAAGCAGAAAAGGGATATAATGCATTTACAGTATATCGTATGTTGTTTGCTGGCTCTTTCTTTTACAATTTTTTTTTTTATTTTGAAGATTTTATCTTACTAATATGCAAAGTTGAAGGAGATATTTTCTGACCATCCAAACAGATTGGCCAACAATTTTTTTTTTTGTGTGCTGCAGAGATTCCTTCACATTATTTTTTTTTTTCTTCCATGATAACATATGTAGTTGCTCCTTTCTGTACTTGATTATTTTTGTTTTATTGTTGAGTTTCGAAACCTTAGTCATGTCAGAGATGACAAGGGGATAATATTTGTCTGCACATTTTTCTGGTGAATTTGGACCCTATCTCATATTCGTCTGAAGTATGAACCCTGCTGTAGTAACATCTATCAATCATTTGTTTGGTTGCTGTACACTCTAGAGATCTAGGCCAAGAAGGAATGTGACAATATATTATTTCAAATTAACAATTAATGTTAAATTTTTTATTTGTTTCTATGGGAAAACATCAATTGAGGTAAAAAAAAAATTAAGTGAATATAAAATTACATAAATAAATTAAATTAAATTAAATTTAAAATTTTTTTCAATACATTTTAGTAAATAAATATTTGATGTATTATTAATATACTGATTTTATATATCATCAATAATCAAATGATATTATTTTATTAATAAATAAATATTAATTTTTAAAATAAATATAAAAATTTTATTTATTAATGAAATAATATCATCTGATTCATTAATAATATATAAAATTTTTATACTAATAATATATTAAATGTATACTCAAATTAATATATATTGTATCTTACCATTGGTTCAAAGTGATTTTCTCATAATAATAAGCTGGCTTTAGTTATGTCCCTAGCAAACAAAATCAAAAGCCCTACCTCATTTAAAAAAAACCCCTCATATATAGCTATTATTTGCCTTTTTATAAGACTTTGTTGAAATGCTACTTTAAGAATAGAGTTTGAAAATTTGGGTGGATGTTTGAGGTGGTGGTTTTCAATTGTATTCCCTTTCATCTTTGTTTCAAGAGAAGATGCCTGAAGCCTTGGTGCGTTCGAAGGAATGATCTCTTGATTTAATGAGAGTTTTTCATTTTATTGATTTTTAGTGAAGTTAAAAGTAGAGGTGTAAATAATATATTAGTATTCATAAAATTTTTGGATTCGATTAGAATAAAACTTAAATTCGGTTCGATTATTATTAAGTGAAATTTGAATTTGAGTAATTTGATTTATCAATCGAATCGAGTTTGAGTATTTTTATATCCAGTTTAAGTAACTCACAAATGTAATCGAGTTTTTATATTTAATTTTTTATTATTTTAATCAATAAAATATCTTCAATTCAAGTTTAAACTCGAGCATAAATAATCGAGCTCTTTCGAATATAAGAATCGAGCTTATTTTAACATATTAATCGAACTTAATCGAACGAGTTTGAGTAGCTCAATTTTCGATCATGAATCGAGCTTGAGTTAGAAAAATGAAACTCGATCGAATTCGAACCTCAAATTAGGAGCCGAGCTCAAACTTCTCATTGTATCGATTTGATTCGATTACATTCTTAATTAAAAATATACGTTTATTCATTTTGATTTTATCGATTTTTATATTTATGATAAAAATTCATTGGAAAGTACAAAGCAAAAAAGTTTCTAACCTGAAATAAATATAATAAAAGATGTATTATAAGTGATTTAAAAAAAAATAGTGAAAATGAACAAAATTACACAAAAACGTCTCGAAACTTTACTTGATTCAAGCTCATGAGATTGAAACGTTCGTACTATACATAAATTAATTAAAATTCAAATATATTTACACATTTTAAAGGTATAAAAATATGAATTTTAAACTTTTAAATATTTATAAAAAAATTCACCTCTAAAAATGCACCTAACAAATTTATAAAATTAAAAATAATCATGTAAATCTTGTTTACATGTGTTTTTCTCATCATTTATATTAAATTTGAAATTTAAATCTTTTTCTTTCAAACTGAAGTTCCTATTTTAATTTATTTGTTTTTAAAAATTTCTTTGTTTGGATAAAAAAAAAGTGGTTTTAAATAAAACACTTTAGATTATGGAAACTAATTTTATAATTTGCGTAAATGAAATGAAGCACCTCCTCCTTACTTGGTGACGTCTAATTGGTCCTTAACTCTCCCATTATAAGCTATCCGTCACTGATGACGAAACCTCCCCAAATCAATCAAAACAAGTAAAAAAAATAAAAAAATAAAAGGAACGGTCAAGATTAAGTCAAGGAGTTGGGTGGGCTGAATATGATACATGAAAATACGATAGAACCGCCTCCACAGTATAAATACAATTGGACCTGGAGACTGGAGTCCATATCCAATCACGACTTTTTCTCCTCGAATCTCTTTCCTTGTATAAATTAGAGATTTTTATTTATTCAATTTTTAGCCCTAGCCACAGCCCTAGGTCCAATTCCAATTTAGGGTTTTGTTTTTCTCTCACCGAACGAAAAAAAGCTCTAAACTTCAAAGCTCTAAACTTTTTGCCTTTGGTTGCTCCAGCCCAATTAACCATCTTTCTTCTTCTCCTTCGTCTTCCTCCTTTGCGCTTCCCTCTGTTAAGCCAAATTCAAAATATTATTTTTTAATTCCTTCAGTTTCAGAAAACAAGGAAACTGAATCTATAACCTCTGTTTTGGATCTGCTTTCAGGGTTTTGTCCGTGAAACAAGGTATGGTTTCTTTAATCCTCGATTTATATGTTGGTTTTTGTTTATTTCTATGTAATTTTGTGTTTTGAAGGCTTATTTTGGCTTTTTGGATCTGGCGGTTATTGAAAGTGATAGATTGTTTTTTTCGAGGTTTTTGATTCTTGGTGTTCGTGGGTTTCGCTCAAAATCCATGTTCTTCGTGGTTCTTATATTCCTTTTCCGTTTCTCTAGCTATGGGGTTTGTATTTTTTGCCTCATGTGCATCTTTTAATCAGTTTTTCGTTTTTTTTGCAAATAATAGTTTAGTGTAATTGCTGTTTCGGCGTTGTTTGTCTGGGTTTTATTTGTTTGTGAGGGACTTATAGATTTCTTGTTTATGTAGCAATGAATTTTCATTGAAGGTTGGGGCTCCAATTCTTTATTTTTTTTATTTTTTTGTAAAACGCGGAAGAGTGAAGGAGGTTTTATTTTGCTCATTAAATCCTTTGAGAAACAGTCGTGTTTGGTTGCCCTGTTTTCTTGGGGTTTCTCATTTCTCAATTTATAGTCAAACGACGGTTAAGGTTAAGCAGAGAGTTTGTCTTTGTCTTTGGGTTGTGGGAGCTGTGGATCGTTTCTCTTCGGCTGGATCGTACTTTAATTCTGTTGCTTATGCATATCCACTGGGCTTCCAATCCATAAGGGTAGCCCATCAACTGGGCAATTCAATATGTTGTACTGGCGCAGTTTTAGTTGTATAAAAGCTGTGGTTTGATCTTGCCAAATAGCAAACAAAAGGAGTAAGAAGGGGAGCCACGGTTTTGGTATTGGGAGTTGTGTGTTTTTTTGTGTATTTAAATTGTATTTTGATATCTAGAAGTGGGAATAAACTGGTCTGTTTTAGGCATTGCGGCTTTGAGTTACTTGAATGTGAAGTGTCTTGACTTGGAGCAAGCACGGTTTCTAAATTTTCTTTGTACTCATGTATGTAAGCATTTCTGCAGCTGCCAAGACTGTTCACCTGTATTGACAATATGATCTATCCATTTCTAGTTTACACTTTGTTAAAATTACTGATAGAAAATTTAAAATTCTGGGTGTCTATCAAGTCCCAACTATTTTATTTCTGGCTAAAATGCTTCTTCTTGTTTATGGTAGAATCTTGAAGGCTTATTGAATTTTAGGTTTGGCTTAGAATCATTTTAAGATTTTTAGTTACCTGGAATGTTAGAATTTTGATCCTCTAATTAATTTGCACAATAATACTTTTCCCCTGTTGTTGAGCTCACTGAATTTGAAGTGTTAGTTTGTGTTACCTTTCAACATTCAATTGCGCATTCTTCAAGGCCATCTCTTAATAATGTCCAGGCTACTCTTATCTATGTCAGGATTATAAAAACTAGTTAACACATGAGCTTCTGGTTTGTTGTTTTGTAAATATCAATAACTGTTGTCTTATAGAGGAAAACCTATTACCCATCTGAGATATCGGAATGGAGATGTCTAGGAAGCTATCTTTGTTCTATGAGTTTTGACACTAATGTGAATATCAAAACTTTACTTGGATATGAGCAATCATTATGTTTTAGTTTTATTTCTGTACTAGAAAATGTTGTCTTCATGCCATGTGCCTTGTGTTGTTTCATTGACATTTTGTGTATAATCTATGCAAATGAGAACTTATCATCTGTTGTGTCTTCTGTATTTCAGGACTGAACATTGAGATGGAGACTGCAATCATTCCTGCTACCACACCTGTTACACCTATTACTCCTACTGACAACAATGAGCCACTTGGTTCTGAAGCACAGCCCAATAAACGTAGGAGGAAGAAGTCTATAGTCTGGGACCATTTTACTGTGGAGACTGTAGGAGATGGATGTATCAGGGCCTGCTGTAATCAGTGCAAGAAATCATTTGCATACATTACCGGTTCAAAGCTAGCTGGTACTAGCCACCTCAAAAGACACATTGCATTGGGAATCTGCCCTGTAAGCCGTCAGAGAAATCAACAGACACCAGACTCTAAAACTGGTAATGCTACTGATGAAACAAGGAAAAGACACCGAGCAACTCCTGGATTTGCAAACATCCCTTTTAACCAGGAACGCTGCAACCATGAGATAGCTAAGATGATCATAATGCATGACTATCCGCTCCACATTGTGGAACACCCTGGTTTTATTGATTTTGTGCGGACTCTTCAACCCAAGTTCAATATGGTGAGCTTCAACACTATTCAAGGAGATTGTGTTGCTATGTACCTGAAAGAGAAGCAAAGCCTTCTCAATTTTATCAGTGAAATTCCTGGAAGGGTCAGCCTTACATTAGATTTGTGGATTTCAAATCAAACCGTGGGCTATGTTTTCCTAACTGGACAATTCATTGATACTGAATGGAATTTGCATCGCTGCCTGCTTAATGTAGTCATGGTACCTTCTCCTGATTCAGACAGTGGCGTTACAGCAAGCTGTTGTTTCTTGCCTATCTGATTGGCATTTGGAGAACAGGCTATTTACCCTCACTCTTGATCAGTCCTTCTCAAATGAAAATATAAATGGAAGTCTTAGAGCTCTATTTTCCCTCAGGAACCCTTATATGCTTCATGGTCAGTTATTGATAGGAAATTGCTTTGCTCGTGTTATAAGTCTTCTTGCACAAGAGTTGCTATGGACTGTGGGGGAAACTGTGAAGAAAATCCGAGAAAGTGTCAAGTTTGTGAAAACTTCAGATGCTCATGAAGAGACATTTTTTCATCTGAGGGAACAACTCAAAGTCCCTAGCATGAAAGACATATTCATTGATGACCAAACAAAATGGAACACAACATATGAAATGTTGGTGGCTGCCTGTGAACTAAAGCAAGTATTTCTTTGCTTGGAAACCTCTATTCCTGATTATAAGATAGCCCCATCAATGGATGATTGGAAGCAAATAGAAATTCTCTGCACATACTTGAAGCTTTTCTTTGATGCTGTCGGCATTTTAACTGGCCCAACATACCCAACTGCCAGTGCATTCTACCATGAAGTGTCAAAAATTCAGTTAGAGTTGACGCATGCAGCAATGAGCAATGACCCCTTCATCAGCAACTTGACCAAACCTTTGAAGGAGAAGTTTGATAGATACTGGAGTGGCTGCTTCTTAGTTTTGGCTATTGCTGTGGTAATGGATCCAAGATTCAAAATGAAACTTGTTGAGTTTAGCTTCTCCAGGATTTATGGTGAGGATGCTGGAATGTGGATTAAGATTGTTGATGATGGTATTCATGAGCTCTACCTTGAATATATTGCACAAGCGCTTCCTCCACCTGAAACATTTGCGGAAGAACAGAATGAGAGCATCATCCCTGAAGGGAACGGGGGTATCATCCCCAAAACTGAACCCCCTGAAGAAGGATACCTTCAAGAGGGACCCCCTGAAGAAGGATACCTTCAAGAGGGACCCCCTGAAGAAGGATTCCTTCAAGAAGGACCATCTCAAGAAGTAGCTCATCAAGAAATATCCCATCATGAAGTAGCTCATCAAGAAGTATCCCATCATGAAGTAGCTCATCAAGACGAATCCCATCATGAAGTATCTCATCAAGAAGTACCCCATCTGGAAGTAGCCCCTCAAGAAGTACCTTCTCAAGATCCCCTTATTTCTATTGGAGATGGACTTTCAGATTTTGAGGTCTATATCTCTGAGATCGGTGGTAGCCAACAGATGAAATCAGAATTGGATCAATATCTTGAAGAGTCTCTTTTGCCTCGGGTACAAGATTTTGATATTTTGGGCTGGTGGAAACTAAACAAGACAAAGTACCCTACTCTCTCGAGGATGGCTTCTGAAATTATGTCAATACCATTTTCTACTGTTGGTCCCGATTCAGTGTTTGACACAGAGAGGAAAAAGATGGATAATTACCACAGTTCATTACGCCCAGTGACGCTTGAAGCTCTTATTTGTGCAAAGGATTGGCTTCAGTATGGAGCATCAGAGAGTTCCAGTCCACCTGTGAAGATGGAATTCTAGGTGTAGATTTCGTTTTCATCTTTTACAGGATACAGTAGTTAGGTCTCTTTGTGGTGTCTTATGTCATTATAAATCCTCTTCCCCTTCAACTTTTCATGAGATGTTATATAGGATTCAAATTAGCTACTCATGGAATTGACAACATTCTTGGATTCAGTGAATCAATGCCTTAGATTCACATAATTTTCTATGAATGTGTTTTTAAGCTCCTTTCTTTTGGATGCATCTCTTTCCTTATGGTATAACGGATATTTTGATGTAACTTGTTTAAAATTCGTTGAGTAATTGGCAGCTTGGGCACAACAGCCATTTTGAAACCTTCTTCAGTTGTCATGCCAAAGCTCGTTGGTCATCACCATGCAAAAGAGATGGCCGTGGGAGTAACCTACTAACCTTCAGGGGCGGGGCAGGAAGGTATATTTCACAGGTGAAATTACCCCTTCGCCCTTTTAGCTAATGGCTTCGTATATGGTTTTATAATTTATCTTTGGTAAGTTGTTGTCTATTGCTCTTTACTTTATTGTTTCTTCTTAAGTTAAGAAAGGAGGCAAGGGAATACATACAGATATCAGTGAAGATTAAGTCAAAGTATACTTTTTTATACTATTTGTTTCTCTGTTTGACATTTTGCTGTAAATAAAAGCAAAAACTGCTATGTGCCCCCCAAGATAGCAAATACTGCCAATTATTACTTGATATAAATCGTCAAAAAATTACTGCATGCGGAAGCAAATGTTTCGTTGATCATAGAAGACTATATATATATATATTTCATACTTTCGATAATTAGAATCAAGAAAGAGAATTGCTACTAAATGGAGATGCTTGGATTTTAAAATACTGAATAGAATTTTTTTTCTCCTCCTTATCACTCAGCACCAGTGGTCTAGTGGTAGAATAGTACCCTGCCACGGTACAGACCCGGGTTCGATTCCCGGCTGGTGCATATGTGAAGCCGTGATGATAGTTGCGCTTTCGTGATGGTAGGGTCCGTCACAATCGCCTGATCACCAGACGAGACAGCAGCGCTTCTGAGCTTCATCACCTCTTTTCTTTTCCCTCCAAGTTTTTGATTTTTGATGTTAACTTGAGAATTGAAATGCAATGCAAAGCAGTGCAATGCTTATGCCAATTTCAAGGACCCATTTTGTCAGAACACTCAAAATCTTCTGCAAATATTACTCTTCAATCCTTAACAAAAATGCGATCTCCACCATGGCTTCTTCTACATCGCTTTCCTACACTTCCCGTGACCTTGACCCACCCTTCTTTATTGGAGAAACCTGCAAATCCATGGACCAACTCAAACAAATCCACTGCCGAACCATCAAAATAGGCCTAACAAAACAACCCATTTTCCTAAACAAAATTATTTCCTTTTGTTGCATCAATGAATCAGGTGACATGGATCATGCACTTAAACTGTTCAATCAAATTCCTGAACCAAAAAGTGTCTTCCATTGGAACACAATGATCAAAGGTTATTCTAGGATAGATCGTCCAAAACATGGGATTTCAATGTATTTAGACATGTTAAAACGGAATGTTAAGCCTGATAATTTCACTTTTCCTTTCCTGTTAAAGGGTTTTAACAGAAATGTTGGGTTTTCATGTGGGAAAGAGTTGCATGGTCATGTGGTGAAATTTGGGTTTGCTTCTAATGCTTTTGTGCAGAATGCTTTGATCCATATGTACTCTTTGTGTGGACAAATGGAAATAGCACGTGCGGTTTTTGATATTAGTTGTAAAATGGATGTGATTACTTGGAATGTGATTTTAACTGGATATAACAGAGTGAAGCAATACGATGAAACTAGTAAGCTTTTTCGCGAGATGGAGAAGAATGGACTGATACCAACTTCGGTTACTTTGGTTTCTTTGCTATCAGCTTGCTCTAAATTACGAGATTTGGAGATAGGTAAGCGGGTTCATAAGCATATCAAGAAATGTGAGATAGAGCCTAATTTGATTCTGGAAAATGCTTTGATGGATTTGTATGCAGCTTGTGGAGAAATGGATGTAGCAGTTGGGATTTTCGATGGGATGAAAACGAGGGATGTGATTTCATGGACTACTATAGTTTCAGGATTTGTAAATAAGGGAGAGATTGAATTGGCTAGAAATTATTTTGATCAGATGCCGGAAAGAGATAATGTTTCATGGACTGCAATGATTGATGGGTACATCAGAGTGAACTGTTTTAAAGAGGCTTTGGTATTGTTCCGCCAGATGCAAGCTTCGAATATAAGACCGGATGAGTTCACCGTGGTGAGTATTCTTACAGCTTGTGCTCATTTGGGGGCATTACAAATAGGAGAATGGATAAAGGCTTATATTGACAGAAACAAAGTCAAGAATGATGTCTTTGTTGGAAATGCTTTGATTGACATGTACTTCAAATGTGGAAGTGTTGCAAAAGCTCAAAGAGTATTTTCTGAAATGCCTCGGAGGGACAAATTTACATGGACAGCCATGATTGTTGGTCTTGCTATTAATGGGCACGGTGAAGAAGCTCTAGGTATGTTCTCTGAAATGCTAAGAGCTTCAATAAAACCAGATGAGATAACTTACATTGGCGTTCTTTGTGCCTGTACTCATGCTGGCATGGTAGATGAAGGAAGAAAGTGTTTTGCTAGCATGACGACAGAACATGGGGTTGAACCCAATGTAGCACACTATGGGTGTATTGTTGATCTTCTAGGCCGAGCTGGACATCTGCAAGAAGCTTGTGATGTTATAAAGAATATGCCAATGAAACCAAATTCAATTGTTTGGGGAGCTCTTCTTGGTGGTTGTAGAGTTCATAAAGACGTAGAAATTGCTGAAATGGCAGCCAAACAGATACTTGAGTTAGACCCTGAAAATGGGGCTGTTTATGTTCTGCTGTGTAATATATATGCATCTTGCAAAAGATGGGATAGTCTGCATGAACTTAGAGAATCAATGATGGATAGAGGAATCAAGAAGACCCCAGGCTGCAGTTTGATAGAGATGAATGGAGTAGTTCATGAATTTGTTGCCGGCGACCGGTCACATCCTCAATCTAAAGAAATATACTTGAAGTTAGATAATATGACAAGTGACTTAAAACTTGCAGGGTATTCTCCTGATACTTCTGAGGTGTTCCTTGATATAGCGGAGGAGGATAAAGAAAGCACATTGTACTGGCACAGTGAGAAGTTGGCTTTGGCTTTTGGGATGATTAGCTCTGGACCAGGGGTTACAATAAGGATTGTGAAGAACCTTAGAATGTGTGTAGATTGTCACCGTGTGGCAAAACTAGTGTCAACGCTGTATGATAGAGAAGTGATAGTTAGAGATCGAACGCGATTCCATCATTTCAGGCTTGGCTTATGTTCATGTAAAGATTATTGGTGAGAATTCAATAGTACATAACTAACAATTCTTTTCCTGAGGTGTATTTGATGCCAATGAATAATACAGATTAGGGCTTCCCTTCCCCAAGTGCAGGCTAGTCCAGTCAATTTCAGAGACTTTGTTCTACAATTATCTTGTACTTTTGCTATATATTGCAAATAGATTATTAGGGACTCGCAGTATTTTGCATCAGGTCTGTAGTTATTTTGAAAATCTTTTCCGTCAGTGTTCTTGACAAGTGTGCTGCGAGTGCCTGTATAGTAGTATAACCAGAAGTAATTTTCATAAGCTTCCAGGATAATTGTCATCTTTCTTTTGTTATTTTTTTCGAGACGGCACGTGTGAGTTCCTGCTGTGCTTGGGACATTCACATGTTTCAGAAGGCCTAGTATTAAACTCTCCCTTCAAATATTGTAACTCCAAGTACTTGCCTGGTATGATTGAACCTTGAGGAGAGTTGCAAGCTCTAAAGCGCTTACTCTTTATACTCTTTCACTGTTCCATTTAAGGAGGCCCTAAGCTATTACCATGTGGTAAACTGAAGCTTCCGGCTTGATAATGAACATCTAACTCAATGAGGAAACAATCAAATGCAAAGCTATTAAAAGTATTTCCCAAATGCAGGATTGTGTTTTCATCACATTCACATCTCTTCTGTCTCATTCAGAAGGGTACTTGAAGAGTTTAGTAAGAATTGGAATATTTCTAATCTTGTACTCAAGATACATTACAAATGCTAAAATAAATTGTACTTCAAATATTCTATCAATTTCAAAATTGCTTTGATATATAACATGGACTGCAGGCTGCAAGCTACTTCAAAATTACTAGTTCTGAGTTAAAAAAAAAAGACACTAAATTTATTTTTCCACTTCAAAGCAGTAAAGAAGTTATTGGTGGTAAACTGATTAACATTCAACTTGATCCTGGATCAAGTACGGGAAGCCTGCAATGTAGACTGATTGATTTATCAGTTTGACGTGTACCAGGAATGAAGAACTCAAAAATCACAGTCACACAAGCACCTTGGGGAGCAATCCCATAAAAAGCATAGTCAGGCTTCGCCAGGTGACACTGGAGGCTCCTAGAAAAGTGCCTTACACTTACTTGAACACTCTGTGCATCTCCTCTTGAGATTGCCCTCTCTAACCGAGTCTGAACACCAAGATTTCTATCCTCAGAGGGTGCTTCAGCCTGTTCTCCAACAACCAACAATTTACAAAATTCAGCACCAAGTGTGATCAAAGTTTTTGAGATTTGCACATGTAGATCTCCATACTTGCTTATAGAGACGTTTAGCAAATCGCCAACATGCTTCATCCGGTCCACAAAGTTCTGCAGTTGATTTAAATCTGGAACTTGAACCAGAGTCTGAGGTAGATCTTGTGCCATATCAAGTGCAGTATGAAGCTCAAGCACTTGAGCCCTAGATAAAGGTTTTGATATTGGTACATCCTGAATGACAGCAGACTTATAACCCTTGGTTTCAAAGGTAAGAAAAGGCATTGGCTGAGTACAATTGGGAGGCAACTTCTTTACCAATTTAATTTGGAGGCGGTTGGCAGAAGGACCATTACCAAATTCAGTACATATGCTTACACTAATCTGAACAGCACGAAGCAGAAGGGATACATCTATTGTGAAGGCAATGCGATCCTCATTCTGACTAGAGATTCGATAGTCATCAAAGAGAGCTTCCTTGCGAAACTGGGCAATGCACTGAACGCCATCGCCATTCACAAGGTTGTGTTGGAATATAGCATGGTCTCTGGTAAGAAATAAGTAGCATATCTTCCCCATTTTGTCTAAGGCCGGTAGAAACAGCCTTTCTAAGAGACTCACACCATGTTCAGTGAGAATTGAGAATGCCTTAAACTTGATCTCAACCTTCCTATTTTCTTCCTCCTCTAGAAGTAATCCAAGGTACTGCCATGGATTTGAGAGCAAAAGGGAAAAAGTCAGTCAGTTACTGCTTAGTACAACGTATTCTAGCTGATCCAAGTACCTTTCAAATTCTTCAAATAGAGTGATAAACGGTTGCTTTCATAAGGGTTATCATATCAGCTAAAATCTCATAATTATAATTACCTAAAAGCTTACAGATTGCAGAAAAAATTCAACCATAATTCAAAGGAAATACAAATTATTGCGAAACAATGACTTTAAAAAAATCAATGTACATCTTTTATATTAGGGAAGTTTATCCCAAACCCATTTTATATAGCAAATTAAAACTACCAGTTTTCCATAACACATAACATAGTCAAAATTTCCAGAAATGTGCAACAAATAGCTTAAACTCAAGAAAATGAAGAAATAAGTAATAGTATGTAAATTACTTGGAATACAATTCCATGAGTAACACTGAATCTGAAATCAATTCTTCAAACACTTTTAGCCCTTTAACCTCATGTTCGATTGCTCTGAAAATGGAAGAAAAATTGAAAAAGAAATTCCTCAAATTCGACTTTTATTATCTTTCCCGCTTGATGCAAAACTCAGAAGATTATGGATGCAAAAGAACAAGAAATATTTTCATTCACTTTCTCAGGAAAAAAACAGAGGGATTTGGGGATGGCTTACTATTGAGAAAATGAAGATCAAGCCAAAGTTGTTTAGTGCTTGAAATTCAGAGGGGAAATGGTAGAGGCCTTTATAAAAACGCCTCTTCTATTTTTTATTTTTAAAATCCTGCGTGGGCAAAAGTTGCCCTTGTTTCAATAGAAAAGGAATAATACCCTATTCGGTTCCGGAATATAGTAAAAGGTGCATTATATATTAATTTTAAAAATTTTTAATGTATTATTTTTTATAAATATATTAATAATATAATTTTCATTTTTAATATAATTAGATTTGAACATTAATTAATAAAAAAATGACAAGCGGTCATATTATCAATTTTAGTGATCCTACATGGCGTGCCATGTGTCACTGACATGTCAAATGCCAACAATTACACGGAGGGGAATTAAAGAAAAATATTTACGAAAGTTAATTAAATTAAATTTTAATTTCGTTTGTAAAATTAAAAAATTTCATGTTAGTATATAAAATAATAATCCTTTAAAATATACAATTTCCAAATTAAGAAGAAAGCATCATGACAATAAGAAAGTGGCCAAAATTAGCAAAGGTTACGGATAGCTTATAAACTCTGTACATGTTACAAGAAACGCTCAAAGCCAAAACAACGGTGGCAAATTACATGAAAGTATAAGCTTCTAGCGCACAACATTACAGATCTTGGGTCTAAAAAGTATTTACAAATGATCCTCTACAAGATGAAGCTTGCTTAATATCTGGTCTAATGCTTGAACTGTATCCTTGTAACGATCTTGTGATTTCTGGCCTTCATCAATAACCTGCATTATGCATTTGTACAGATGATCATAC
The DNA here is from genome assembly GCF_002303985.1 of Durio zibethinus. The sequence goes on along the minus strand of NW_019167982.1, from coordinate 1,734,364 downwards.
CTATGAACTGGGTTATTAATATCAATACCACCAGAGCTGTGATTCAGAACATAACTCCGCTTAATATCTTTTCTCCATCGTGGTAGAATGTATTGAGGTGGAATCTCATCCATGCCATTTTGGTGGAGGACGCTCAGTGCATGCCGGCACAAATATCCTCTGAAATTAAACAAACCACAACCGCAAAGCACCTCCATTTCAGTTGCATTATACAAAACCTCAAAATCACTAGTCTCCCTTCTGTTTCCATCTGCTTCTATTTGTTCCCTGACGATGTATGTTAGTACTTGTCCCTCGGCATTTATTTGTGTTGTGCTAAAACATGAGTACATTCCCTCCACCTCCTGTTCAAACTTCCTTAATATATCATTTGTGTACAATTTTGCAGGCTGCAACTCAAAACATCCTGATTTCAGCATAAAACCTGAATTTCTTGAATCTATATCTGCTAAAGCTTCCAGTTGATAATTTGCCTGTAGGGCTTGATCATACTTAACCAAAAATTCTTTCAAAGAAGTATGTCTATCGAGATAGCCATCAAAAAATGACTCCACAACCTCATTTGGCTGGGTTGGAAACTTTCCTGCAAGAAATATCTCCTTCAAATAAACAGGAACCCATCGTCTGCGATCTTCATATAATATTTGAAGCCATTCATGATCCCTAATTCCATGATGCTGGATCATATCTTCCCAAGTCGCTTCAAATTCCTCAGGCCTTAGAGTGTAATAAACTGCACTGTTTAATGCCATTCTAATTGATTCATATTCATACAGTCCACCAAGTTTCTCTGAAACTTTTTGCATTATACGTGACAAACATAGACAATGAGAAGCCCTTGGAAACACATCAGCAACAGCAGTTTGCAGGGTTCTACATTGATCAGTGATGACAACGGGTGGAGGGCGTCCTAACATGCATGTGAGCCAAGCCCTAAACAACCATGTATATGATTCGATAGTCTCACCTGCAAGTAAGCCACAACCCAATAGCACAGACTGTCCATGATGATTCACTCCAACAAATGAAACCAGCGGTACTTCATATTTGTCTGTTAAGCATGTAGTGTCAATTGCAACTACATCACCAAAGTAACCATATGCAACTCTAGACCTTGCATTGGTCCAGAATAAATTCCTCAAACATCCCTTCTCGTTGAGATCCACCACATAAAAGAAGTTTGGATCAGTCAATTGGAAGTGGCTAAAATAATTATGAACAGCTTGTGCATCTCCTTCTTTAAGCCTCAATTGATTGGATTGGTTATGAGAAGTCTGGATTTCTCCATCACTGACCTCTGCACTTCCATTTCCCTCAACATCGATAATCACTGCTCTAAAAAGCTGAATTTTTTGAACTTCTTCAGCACCATGTAACTGCAGTGCTCTTTTGGTTCCAAGACCTATTTGTTTATGGGACTTATAGAATTTCCCACTTGCAGGGCTGATCAAATGGTTATGGTCAAGCTCAACTTCTATGATTCTCCACCTTTTGTTTTCCATCAACCTGAACTTTATCATCGCAGGGCATCCAGTCCTTGTTTCTGGTCTTGGGCGGTTTGCTTCACTCTTCTTCTTGAATCCTGCACTACTGCAGCTAAGTTTGCCTCTGTATCTTTCTTTGCTCTTTCTGTACCAAGTATTGCTTACTCTAACACCAAATCCCTGTTCCTTGGCATAACAATTGTAAAAGTAATATACATCCTCATAAGAGTCAAATTCCATTCCAACAGCAGGAGGCAGCGGATTCTCTCCTTGAATTACACCACTTTGACGAATACATTCAGTCATTCCACAATCTCCTTCAATCTCAAACTCATCAGCATCATCATCAGCAACCGGATCAGTATTTAGAGAAACTTCATCCATCTGTAACAAGAGTAGAATCAAATATCCACTAATAAAAAAAAGCTAAAAAATGATAAAGTAATATAAAGCAAGCTACATTCATAACATTTTCTCACGACTTAACAGAATCACAGATACCAACTAAGAAGATAATATAGTATGGAGTTTGATGTGCAGCTAAGCTATAACATTAGGGCTGCACCATTTAACATATAACAACAGAAAAAATTCCCATCATCTAAGTCCCAAGCAGCGGATTAACTCGCTCGGACCTCCTTTTTTGCAAATTAATAACAAGGATTATCTTGAACAACCAAGAGTCCTAGGGATAAAAGCAGCATAATGGGATTAAACCCAGTACTAATTTTCCTTTCTTTTTTTTTCTTTTCTTTTCAAATACCTGGCCATCTACTCTAAAATCAAGTCATGCTTATGAGGTTCCACGTAAGAATAAACTCACAGAAACTGATGTATAGAGCAAGAACCATTAGCAAAGGAATTCTTATAGCTTAACTCACTGTGAGAACCATTTGCAAAGAACAACTCAAATTCGATTAGAACAATATGTAAAATGTATCTTAATCAACATCCAAATCCAGGTTAACCCTAAAACAAAGAGGGATAAAGAGAAAAAAAAAAAAAAAGAATGAATTGACCTTATTCAAACCATAAGTGACAGTCTGATTTAGCTTTAAAATTCTGAAAAATAGGAGGACTTACCAGAAAATTGATTCAAGAAATGATCTTTCACAGGCTTGAGAACAGAGTCAAAAGCGAAATCCTTGTTCCCAACGAGATCGGCGGAGAACAAAAGGATTTTGTGGGAAGAGACTTCACTAAGGGGAAAATTTGTTTCGAGGACACTAATACTTCCTTAATTGTATGAGGTGCCAAGTCTTTTAAAATTCTTTCATATGGGTCCTTTTAATTATCAGAAAATGATGAAAAAGGTCGGTTAACTAGACAATTAGGTTTTATAATAATTGAGTAAAACACACTAAAAAATTTTAATTATTATATTCTTAAATTTAATCTATGAGGATTATATAATAATAATAATTGTTGGGCTATTTTTTTTTATATATTTAAAACTTCCATTCCATACTAAAAAGATTATTATAGGAAAATGTTTAGCAAAGGTTTATTTGATTTTTTGGTCCAAATGTTTTAGCTACCAAGATTGTGAATGAATCAAACAAGTTTAAAGTTAAAATTTTGAGAAGTGTTCATTTAAACATATGTTTTTGAATGAAAAGAAAAAAATATATATTCATTTGTGGATAAAATTTATGGTACAATTTATTTGGAGTCATAGCAAATGGACTTTTTTTTTTTCATGTTTGGAATGCATATGGAACTATAAATTAATAAGTTAAATTAGAGCCAACTTTATTCACAAGAGTACCAGGGTTGGAAACCCTTTAGAATATGGTTAATAATGCAAATTTATGAGAAATTATATACATGCTAAGCCCAAAATGCTCTGCATAAAGGAGCAATTGAACCAAGCCTCAATGACAAAGGATGGGTTGATTAAGATAGAAGACACCAATTTTGATTTACAACAAATCCTGTACCTTCACCATGTATGTTAATCTTGCTTTTCTTCTACCTCGTGAACTCTATTCAATGACTCTTCAAAAGCTTGCAATGCAACTTTGTAATGGTCCAAAGAAATCGCCCCCTCCTCCACAACTTGCAAGGCACGTCTATATAAATGATTAAACCATTGCATGCGATCAATGACATCAACGTTATTTGAACCTTGATGCGGAACATATAAGCGCTTATAATCCTTTTTCCATCGTGAGAGAATGTACTTGGAAGGGACATCCTCCACACCATTGAAATTAAGCACACACAATGCATGTCGGCATAGATATCCGTAAAAGTTAAAGCAACTGCAAATGCATCTAACTTCACTGGCTGTTCTGTTATAAAGTACTTCATAATCCCTAATTTCCCTCCTACTTCCTTCAGTCAACACTCGCTCCTTGACCAAGAATATAATGATAGGCCCATCAACATGTAACTGTGTTGTACTAAAACAAGAATACATCTCCTCTACCTCAAATTGGAACCTCTTGAAATTTTCTTTCGTGTAAAATTTGGAGAGTCGCAACTCAAACGAGCATCTTGTTCTCAATGCAGGGCTGGATTTTCTTGACTCAATATCAGCAAGAGTTTCTTCCTTGTGCTTCTTTTGTAATGCTAATTCATACTTATCAAGAAATTCCTTCAAAGGAGTTTGTTTGTGCACGTATTTATCAAAAAAGGGACTCACGTTCTCAACAGGCCTTGAAGAAGACAGTCCAGCAAAAAATGTGTCCTTTAGATAAATGGGAGCCCACAGAGCTCGATCTTTGTATAAAGATCGAAGCCACTCATGGTCAGTGATACTAAAACGCTGGACCATAAATGCCCATGCTGCTTCAAATTCAATCACTTTAAGAGTGTTAAAAACTGCCTTAACAAATGCCCTTCTGATTGCATCATAATTACACAATCCTCCCAATTTTTCCGGAACTTTTTTCATTATGTGTAACAAACTGAAGCGATGGCTGGATTTGGGAAACACTTCTGCAATTGCATTCTGCAAAGCCTTGCACCTGTCTGTGATAATTGTTTGAGGACACTGTCCTGACACACATGTAAGCCACGCTTTGAAGAACCAAGTATAAGACTCCACTGTCTCGCCAGCAAGCAGGCCACAACCCAGTAACACAGTTTGGCCATGATGATTTATTCCAACAAGTGTGACAAGGGGAGTCTCATATCTCTTTGACAAGCACGTGTTGTCAATATAAATGACATCCCCAAAGTAGCCACAAGATGCCCTACATTGCGAATCAACCCAGAAAACATTCCCCAAATGTCCTTCATCATTCAAATCCATCAAGTAAAAGAAGTTTGGATTGGTCAACTGCATACGGCAAAGGTAGTTATAAATGGCTTGTGAATCACCCCTTTTAAGATTAAGCTGATTTGGATATTCATAAAAGTTCCTAACTTCCCTTGCATTGCTGTTTGGATTCCCATTACCCCCAGCATCTATCACTAACGCTCGATACAACTTGATTGTTCTCACTTCAGCATCAGAACTGGGTTGCAACTTCCTTTTCGATCCAGAGCCCATCTTCTTAATAGTTTTATAAATCCTGGCACCTAATAAGTGATTATGTTCATGTGTAACCTCAAGCACCCGCCATCTTTTCGACTCCACAACTCTCATCCTTATCATAGCAGGACAACCAGTTCTAGTTTCCTTTCGAAGACGGTTAACATCTTTGATTCTTTTAAAACCCTGGCTACTACAACAAAGTACAGCACCATACTTCTCTCTCCTATTCCGCTTAAACCATGAATTCTTAACCCGAACACGAAAACCAACCTCCTTAGCATAGCAATTATAATAATTATATGCATCATCATAAGACTCAAATTCCATTCCAACAGCTGGAGCAACAAATTCTTTCTTTCCTTCAGGTAAACCATTTTGACCATCAAACAATTCCGTTGTTTCACTATCTCTTTCTTTTAGACTCTCTCCGCCACACTTCCCCTCGGGCAATTGGTCATTACTAGGAGGAGCCTCTTCTCCTTCCATCTATTATACCTTTTTTAAGAAAAAAAAAAAAAGCTCAAATTTTAAACATGGTATTTAAGTAGCCTCCGGAACAGTGGGCAAAACAAAATAAATAGAAAATGGAGAAAATAAAACGAACCCACATCAAAATTTAGCTCATTAAGTAAATTATGGATGATATTATCGTTTAACAAAAGCTACAGGTCAAAATTGAGCATGTTAATCCAATTAAAATAAAGGAAAAGAAAGAGGGCTAGGAGGGAAGAAAGGGAGAGACTTAAGGCTGACCTGGGTGTGGCATGAACGTCGTCGTTCTGGTCGTGTGTCGCTGATCTGAGCCTCAAATTGGAGAAGAAGGGAGTAACAGAGGAAATGGTGGATTGGAAAACGGAAGTAAAAATAGTGGCCGGCCGAGTTTGGTTAAAAAGAAGAGCAATTTGGGTAACCCAAAAAAAGGTAAATTACTTGGGCTCAGCCTGAATCTAATAGATTTTCTTACGCTTTTGGCCCACTTGACAGCATTTTATTTTAAAGGCTGAAAGCCCGTACTTTATTCTATAATTCCATTCAGCTTATGTACAAGATAATAAAATTACTTTATTGCTTCTACTCTAAATTAAATTTATTTATTATTTTTTTGCAAATGAGGTCACGGATAAACAAATATCATCTCTTAAAAAAAATTGCAATAATCAAATTAAACTTTGAAATCTACATTTATTTATTATATTAAAAGAGCTTTTGATGTATGTTATTTATTACATACAAAAGATATTTAGTGCCATAAATTATTGTTTTAATAAAAATATATAAATATCTTACTAAAAAAAATCTATAATTTATTAAAAATATCTTGCTATCTCTAAAAGTCAACTATAATTTGTCACTACGCTCCATTGATGTTTTTACCGTAAATTTCAGTATGACTTACTTTGTAAAATAATTTTTAAAAAATTCCAAATTGTAACCAAAACCAGATAAATGAGTGTGTATGGAGAAGGATTATGCGGAGAGACATATCTAGTTTGCATAATGAAGAACTTGGCTGTGTACAAACATGAACAGCAAGAGATTCAGAGATGCAACAAAGAATTATGTACGTTACTATCATTTGGTTGTTTACTATACATGCTTGTCTGCTACAAGTCGTACTTTATTCAGAGATTCTTTAAAGGCTTGCCATGCAACCATGTAATGATCTTGGGATATCATACCTTCTTCCACAACTTGCATCGAACGTCTGTACAAATGATCAAACCACTGAACTGGGTTGCTGACATCAACATTATTAGATCCAAGATCTGGTATGTATAGGCGCTTAAAATCTTTCCTCCATCGCGATAAGATATAGTGAAAAGGGATTTCATCCAAACCATTGTAGTTGAGAATGCACAAACCATGTCGACAGAGGTATCCATTGAAGTTAAAGCAACCGCAGATGCAACGAATTTCCATGCCAGCTTTATCGTACATAACTTCAAAGGTCCTGATATCCCTTTGATCTCCTTCACCCTCGTGTTCTTTAATCAGGTATGTTGCAACAGGTCCACTGGCATGAACTTGTGTTACGCCAAAACAAGAAGGCATCAACACAACCTCATCTTGGAACCTCCTGAATATTTCGTTTGTATACAACTTTGAAAGCTGTAATTCATAATAGCATCTTGTTTTCAACATAGGACTTGAATCTCTTGATTCAAGATCATCGAGTGCTTCTTTTTTATGCTTCTTTTGCAAAATTAATTCATACATTTCAAAAAATTCTTTCAAAGTGGTTTGCTTATGCACATAACCATCAAAATATGAACTCATGGACTCACCATTCTGGAAGGTGCACATTCCAGCAAAAAATGTGTCTTTAAGGTAAACCGGAGCCCATCGCTCTCTTTCCTCATACAGAGTACGAAGCCATGCTTGGTCTGCAATTCCAAACCGCCGAATCATATCATCCCAACCCATTTCAAATTCATCCACCTTTAGAGAGTTGTAGACTGTCCTATTTAAAATCATTTGAAAGACACCAGATTCCTGCAACTCTCCCAAATTCTCAAGAATGCTTCGCATGACATGTGACAAATGCAGTCGATGGTGAGCCCGAGGAAATACCTCAGAAATTGCACCTTGCATAGCCCTGCACTGGTCTGTGATTATGGTTTGCGGAGGGCGACCTGACATACAAGTAAGCCATGCCCTAAATAGCCAAACATATGTTTCAAATGTATCATCAACAAGCAAACCACAGCCCAAAAGGATAGACTGTCCATGATGATTTACTCCAACAAATGCCACAAGAGAAATCTCATATTTGTTTGACAAGCAAGTTGTATCAACTGCGACCACATCACCAAAGTAACCATACGCAGCCCTAGACCTAGATTCTATCCAAAAAACATTTCTTAGATACCCTTCATCATTGACATCCATCAAGTACACAAAATTTGGATTAGTAAGCTGAATGCGGCTAAAATAATTACATATAATCTGGTAATCTCCTTTTTTAAGCTTCAAGCGCTTAGAACGATCAACATTCTGACTACTTTCTGCTTCAAGCGAGTTTGAGCTTCCATAACCCACTGGATCAACCACAGGTGTACGGTATAACTTGATTGTTTGTACTTCTACATCCACAGTTGGCTCCACCTTCCTTTTAGCCACAGTATCCATCTTCTTGTGTGACTTACAATTTTGAGCTCTTTCATGGTCAAATAGATGATTGTGTTCCAGTTTGACTTCATCCACCCTCCATCTATTAGATTCTACTAATCTCAACCTTATCATTGCAAGACAGCCAGTTCTTGTTTCCTTCCTACGACTGTTTGCTTCTTTGATTGTTTTGAAGCCCTCACAGTTACAACAGAGCACAGCTCCACGTTTTTCTTTGCTGTTACGCTTTGTCCATGAAGATTTCACCCTGATTGCAAATCCTAGCTCCTTGGCATAGCAGTTATAATAATTATAAGCATCATCATATGATTCAAACTCCATCCCCACAACTGGTGGTGGATAATCCTTTCCTTGAGATATGCCATTTTCAACAGCAACTGCAGTTGTATCATCCCTATTGCTTTCATGATTGTCTTCAATCTCAAGCATTTGGTCACAATCATTCTGAAGGCCATTGCTTTCAATGTCAAGGCCATTTCCTTCTATCTCAAGGCCATTGCTCTCAATATCAACGTCATTCCCTTCAATTTCAAGGCCATTCCCTTCCATTTCAAGCTCATGGCCATCATCCTCAAATAGCTGCTCACTGTTTTGAGAACCCTCTTCAATCTGAAACAGAAAAGCCCATTCATTATTATCAATGGATGACTTCCACTTAAAGAACACAAACAGGATACCTGAACCAGTAACTTGTAAACAAAGTTAATACATGATCTCTCCCATTTCAATCCTTTCCGACATATCTCCTTTTGGGATTTTCACTTTAAGAGCTGTTGCAACTAAAAGTTTAAGAAAGGAAAAAAACACATACAAAATCAACTTGATGCAAGCTATAAACCCTGGCTACTATTTTCTCCTCAATAGAATGTACAAAATTATCATCTTTCTCCTAGTTACTGCTGTCGTGCTTTTAGCCAAAAACATGTTCCAAGAGTAGTGAGTAGCATTTATCAAGAGTACATCTTAAAAACATCAAAATATGATATTAATTCCCCTAATCTGATCCCTAATCGTTCGTGAAGAAAAAGGGTCAATAAGGTCAAAGTGCATCAGAAATGATTGCAATACGAATATTTTTATTAATACTTTCTCTCATCAGGCAAGACACTGCACATCCCTACCTACCATGAAGGATCCAACTCTTTACACCTAACAGTTGTAATAATTCTTCAAACCCTCCCTCCATTCGACTTCTTTTAACAATATTATAGTCAAACATTAAGAAAAGTTAATTATGCCCTGCATCCCAAATTCACTATCTTGAAAAGCTTTTCAGCCTGGTTTTTTAATAAATCCACTGATATTTCGAAAATTATATCCAATATTTGAATTCAATGCTATAATTTGAGCATTTCTTACTCTTATAATGTGAGTAATTTCCATATAAATTGAAGGGAACTAAATTTAGTTACCAAAAGAAATGTTATTAACATTAATTGTTCAATAAAAATCATAATTACAGCTTAATTTACTAATAAAAAATAAAGCAAAATAGTAATTGAGTTTCCGTGCGAAATTTCAGGAGCTAAAACCCTAGAAACACGGGGGGAGGGGGAATTATAATCTCACAGGGGGGTAATATGGGAATCGGAAACCACGAAGGAGCAATTCGTGGGGAGAGAGAGGGGTAACTTACAGTGATATCGAGGTTGGGAGACGGAGACAAAGCTTGGTGGTCGCTGGAAGAAAACGTGGCATCGCCGGTCATCGTTGGAGCGAGGGTGAGGGACCGTTGCGTCAAAGTATGAGAGGTTAGTTTTACCCTAAAGGCACTCTCTCTCACTCGACCTTTGGGGGTTTGTTTTCGGGGTTTAGTCCTTTGTTTTTCTTGTATTTGCTTTCTGAGAGGATAAAATTAAAAGGAAACAGTGTTTTTGTAAATATTAAAAAAATCAGGGGCTTTTTGTGATTTTTTAGTGAACTGAGGATCCTGGATCCCGTGGTTCTGTCTTGTCATATTAGATTCTGAGATGAATTACTATAATTCCACGCGCTGATTTCAACGTTATAACATTCTCCTAATTTTCAAGATTTTTTTGTAAAAGGAAAAATTTTATTTCCTAAAGATAAAAGGAGAAATGTGTTTTTTTTTTTTATAAATTTCATAGCCAATAATAGCTTTGACTTACTCATAGATAAATAAAGATTCTTGCAATTTTAAAATATTATTAATGTTCTAAAATTGATCTCTCTTTGATCATAATAATTAAAATTTTATTTTTACTAAAATTTAGAATTTACCAATCTTTATTTTAACTATTGATTCATGATATTCAAATTTTACTATGCAAAAATCAAATTTGAACCAAAACCGCTTTTGACATTATTAATTAGTAAATTTAAAATTTTTTATTATTTTGTCAAATAATTTTAAATAATTTTACTATATTTTTTTACTTATCTTAATTAATATATTTTTTAAATAAAAAATGTTTAAATTAAACCCACATGAAAGCGCCGTGTAAATCTGCTTTATAATTTTAATCTTGTATTATAAATTTTTCTAACAGAATACCTTTGATATAATTTGAGAGCGTTGTCAGTACGAAAAAAATTATAGCGCGTGGGAGTGTAGCAAACTAGAGATATTTTTTTTTTTTTGGTAACGAAACTTATTCTTTTTCACCAAAAAGCTACCGATCAATGCAGTTTACAGCTTTTTGTCGCCTATAGACTTAAATTATGGATTAATTTTATCTGCTAATTACATTCTGATTCACATTGAAGAAGTGAATGCATGAATTTTGTTTTTTTTTTGGTTGTCAAAGGTTAGAAGACAAGAGAAGAGCATGGGTCATGCATCAAATCTGGAAAAGCTTAGATGGTTTGAGAGAAGGTGCTGGCCATATGTCACTGGAGGACTGGTAGCTTGCTTCATTACATTAACCAGGTTCATTTACTTTCAACAGCACTTTTATCAATTTAACAGGCCTGAGAAAGTTGTTGATGCTTTGACAGTATTCTTCTAGTTCCTGAGTCAATTGATCACCCAAGTTTGGCTGCATGTCAGTGTTTCCTACTGTTTGAAAGTAAGATTCAGTGCCTAGGCCCAATTGTCTTACAAATCTTTTTCATGGTTTGGAGGGTGTATTCTTGCTAGTTAGTAGCAACTAAAGGATTCCACTTATTCAAAAAAAGAAAAAGTTGAAGGGTTTAATAATTTTCTTGTGTAACTACAATATCTTAAATCAAAATATTGTATAGATTTTGAGTTTAGATGTTGAAAATTTTTTTATTTAAGCAAACATAATCTAAAGATAAGAGAAAATATTATAAACGTTAAAATTTAAATTTCAAATATGTTACCACCTTTTAAAAGTGATTACATATCATGATCCAATTAGATTAAAACTCAGATTGGGATGTTGATTTCTGTATGTGGACATTCTTGTTGAGCTTTAACCTGTAAAAATCCACTTGGAACACATTTAAACTTCACCGTTTTGTATTAAACATCCTCATGTTTATGCCAGAGAATGTAAAGAACAAATTGACGTCTTTCCTTTTTTTTTTTTTTCCTGAGGTGCTTAAATATTACTAGTACTTACTCTGAAGAAGCTTAACAGAATTATTTGTGATCGGGAGGAGCAGCAATTAAACTAAGCATAGGATTTTTACTGCTTTAAAAGCTTAAATACAAATAGTAATGAAATCCCATTCTTCAAAACAACAAGCAGCAATCAGATCCAGCAGCTATTGATAGAGTAGAAGGTAGCCACAATTTCAGAATTTACCCAAGAGTTGTTATAAAACAGGGTTAAGCCAATAATACTACTTACAAGAACGCAACGCACTGCCTTTTCATTGTTACAAAACTTGGGCAGGCGTTTCTGGAGCTGTCAATGATGTCTCATCAGCTACCTATTTTGCTCTCTTCTTCGGCTTCTTACCATTTTGAGTGCTGTCTGTTTTCTGGGATGTCTTTGCAGTCTTCGCTTGTTTGTTACTTGTATTAGTTTTAACCTTTCCAGCTTTCTTTTTTGAATCTTCGTCATCCTCTTCGCTGCTACCATCACTATTATCATCATCACTCTCTTCGGTTTTTCTTTTCATGGGAGGCTTTTTACCACGACCTCTAGGGTTTCCTCCTTTTTTTGGTTTGGTACTTTTAGTCATTTCCTCTTCCTCACTTGTTGGTTCATCCCCGTCATCGCCATCTTCATCGATATCCTCATCCTCACCTCCTTTTCTCTTAGAAGCCTGTTCCTAGGTTTACCTGCTGCTTTTGTAGCTTGTGTTCCACTCAACTTCTGCAACTCCGGTACATACGCTGATGTCTACACCAGAAACTTGAAAAAGTTAAACGAGCACTTGATAGATCAACGGGAATTCTATTTTAGAATGACCTACCCTGCCACCAACACTGATAAAATCAATTTTCTTCCCTGTCATTACATGGAAGTTCATAAATGTTACTTTCCCAGAAAAGTAAAAAAGAGCTAATATAGATAAATGGAAACTATTCATAAATTGATATCAAACAAAAAACTGCCACTTTGTTTAATGGGTAATAAACTACGAAGAACCATATCTTCCAACATAATCAACACAAAATCAAGAAACAGAAGTAAGGAGCACTTATACATGTATGTTGTGCATGCATAAAAGCAGACACATGCATTTAGAGGAAATTATCAATTTATCACTGTGAAAGGAGACGGGAGATGATGCTAGAAGAAGCATGTAAGTTTAGGAGCCAAACCGTCAACAAAAGCCTTGCCAGGCTTCTTTTCACGAGAATGAAATATCCAATTACTAGGGAAATGACTACTATCTGCCCCAACTTCAACTGCTTTTTCAATAACCTGTAAAATCAATTTTTCAACATGATGATCAGTTGTACGAGAGATATCTTACCCTTAATTTTTCCAGATTTTTTGCCCCACCGAAAATGAAACAACCAATCATGAGGAAAATGGCTGCAGTCAGCATCAACTTCAACTGCATATCGAATGACCTACAGATATTTTCCTCTATGTTTTCCATGAAGAATGCACATTTATGACTTAACATTTTTACCAACTACAACATGGGTCAAAACTTCCCTACCTCCTTGATGCACTTGTGTAAAGTTGCACAGTTTTCTTTGGACAAGCTGGAAGAAACCTGCAGAGGGTGAATCCTTGCCTGCCACATAGTAAATTATATGACAAACTTGCAACTGCTATCTAAATACTTTTAGAGCCCAAACATTTGCCCATTCAACAAATATGTTTTATGTCCACATCTCATTATTAATAAAATCAAACTTTACTCTAGAGAAGATTGTTTTTGGAAGGGTAGCAGCCACCTCATCATACAGCCACACTCAACTCATCCTGTCAAAACTCCTCTACAAAACCCCTTCACATGAACAAAGTTGCTGACTGTGAACGGAAAAAACATCTTTCCCAATCTTCAACCCCAAAAATTAGAACTCCAGTACAGTTGGCCCAATTAATTGTAGGTTATCTGGTTGGTTGCCCAAATACATGAGCAATCATTCTCTTCAATATACTTGGTAGACATTTTGATAAAAGTTGTGGGGACTAGGAAGAAGAAAAAGACTGCAATGTATAGCATAAACTTTCAGACGAAATGTTTCATAGTATCAAACAATCCCATACATATGACATGGTATCAGACAATTTTATATAACCAAAGAATCTAAATTCAATATTTTCTATTCCTCTCAAAGTTTTCAAACTAAGTAAGAGATTGAGCTAGCTGTCTTGAAAATGCAACTTGAAGATCATTACTTTTATTCCCCAAAACTACGTCTAGGACAAAGTCATGAAAAAGTATATATGTTAGCCCCAGCCCAAGTGGAAGCTCTAGTTTTTTGGTGCAACAATCATCATAGAATTTTCATTTAGACTATAATGTCAAAACTATGCATACAGAAATGTGAAATACCAAGATTTCATAAGAGCCCATATCACGGGTTTAACCTAAACAACATCTTAAATATGTAGCAATTAATCATATATAAACGGTGCACTAACTTGGTATAGCACTTCATCTGCAATCCAGTTGCCAATTCCTGAGATATAACTCTGCAAAAGTTAACAAAACAATTAGAAGGTTTTACTTTTAGTCAAAAGAAATAATAGAGAATCAGAAACAGCAGTGGCACATTGAACTAGACATTCCATCTAGGCTTTGTAGCTTCACTACTTATTCTGAACACTAAAGGTATCTAATGATCATTAAGCTTACAAAAAAGATGTCTATGACTTAAGAATGCTTATGTCAAGAAACTTATTGTATTTCACATAGTCTACAGCATAAGTTCCTCTTGCAGAGCATTGTTCTTAGTAGTCTTTCCCATGTGACTACAAAGCCTCTCAACTTTTAAGCACCATGCTCCATTATTCTGTGCTAATCATTAAGTTTATTGGATTCAGATTGAAGGCCAGTAAGAACATAGAAATCACTATGTAACTTTTATTTCTCTATCATTCCTTCTATTACCAAACCAAAAAAAAAATATTACACCACAACTTTTAAAGATTTAACAGACAAGTACTACTTGATTTTCTTCAGTTTCACACCTCAGCTTGTTCCCTCACAGAAAATCTTCCAGATACCAATATGAGGTTAAGAAACAAGAAAATAAACAATAAAAGAACTCAAATCTAATAAGAGGTTATATAAACATAAGAGAAATTATCAAATACATTAACAATGGAGTTTTTAGACTCCACAAGCGGGGTTAAGTGGGTGACACATACCCCTTAAAGTATATTTAAAAATTAAAAAATGAATTAAAAATAGAAATATGACATGTGTCAATCTCTTAACACCGCTTGTGGAATTAAAAAGTTACACTAACAATATATCAAATACTAACTCATAAACGTAATATCATTATGACAACAAAAATAGTAAGAACCATGATCACAAGAGTTTTAACCTGATCAAGCAATAGAGCTTTAATGGCAATCTTCTTCTTGCTTAAGAATTCTGTAAACTCATCAACTGTCATAGGCTCGAACAGTGCATCAGGACCAAGCTCAGATATTGGGGGCACAGAAGTAGGCTGCACCAACCAAATCATTTCAAGAAATAAATCAAAGAAATGAAGTACAGGAACTTAAAACAAACTAAGAAATAAGCACCCAAAGAACAGAAAAGAAAAGAAAACTAAGAAATTGTAATACATCTTCGAGCAAGCGGACTCTAGCAAATCGCCTCTTATCTGTGAAAGACAGCTCCAAACCATCATCTAGCTGCAAAAGAGCATTCCAACGAAGATAAATCGTCACAAATAAAGCCTCAAGAATTTCATTCAAGGTACTGATAAACTTCATTGCTACTTCTAGGTGCATAATTGGACAGACATATCTAATCAAACTAAAATCAGTTAAAATAAAACAATTTTTTTTTGCTACGAGCAGACAATGGTCTTCGAGTGCCCAATACAAAAGGGCACATGATAAAATCCACCTATAACCAATAAATAACCATTTTCACTGGGAAACAAACTGAACCAAATGATCACAATAATCTGCTCCAGAATTTGTCTTTCCCTTCATAGTTGCCTCCTCTCAAACTCATTAGGTCTTGAAAAGCTAATTGAAGTTCAAAAATAAGAATATCCAATGGATGTAGAATGCCCCTTGCGAATATCAAAAAGAAAATTGAAATTAGGAGACCACTAAAAGAATTAGAAACCAAAACATTTGTCACTTAAGAAATATTATAGAACAGCTCCACTTTTAAAGAAACGCATGATACAAATAAACAGGATTCAACATTTATCTTGTATGTGAGATTAAGTGCCTTGGACAATGCAAAGAAGATTTGATATTGAAAACTAAATACTAAATATGAATTAAAATTCCACAGATTGCAAAGGTTGGATAAAAATATTCCAGGATAACTTAAAGAAAAGATAATCCACTCAACACATTGGATCATCAATGCAAAGAGTGATGGTTCTTACTTCAACAAAGAACTTTGAATATTTGGAAGGCCATTCATCATTGTCCTTTACAGCAGACCTGCAAGCAACAATCTACGTTACTCATTACTATTAGCAACTGTAATTTGTTCAAAATATGAAGATTACTACCATAATACTCCTAAACCAAATATCATATCTAACAATTTGTGCTAAAATTCCTTTCAACTAATCAAATTAAACATCTCTTTGATGGAATACCTTCAATAGCTCATGAAATATTCTTAATTCATTTACACTCCATTTAGCTCTTACTTCCAATTGTTGCATTTTGTTATTTGCAACAAAAATTCTCAATTTTTAACAATTTAAACTATTATTCACTTTTATACTATTCAAACCCACTTGTTGCTTCCAAGACCAAAAATAATAATAAAATTAAAAATATTTAATATTAGAGAAAATCACTACCAAACAGAAGCAGAAAAGAACATCACCTCTTATACTTTGTAACAGCAACGCCCTTTATATAAATGGCACCAGCCATCCCTGAAATCCATTCAACCAAAATTGATTTTTTTAAGGCACATTTTTTAAGAAAATGACCAGAAAATAGTATAATAGTAGATATGCATTTCTAGGTTTTTGAAGCGAAGCGTACCGAATTGGAAAGAAGGAAAAGGACGGGAATCGAGGTGGAGCCAAAGGTTTTTCCCCTTCCGGTGAGCGGAGACTATGGTCTTGCCTAAGAGAGAGGACTCGAAGTCCGAGGCGGAGACTCTTTCGATGACTTTAGAGTCATTAGCTATAATCGCTTTCGTGATCTTCTTCCCCAAGCAGTTGTCTTCTATCGCTCTTCTTGCTGCCTCTACCTCTGGAAGCTCCGGCATTGCTTTGCTAGGGTTTTCTGCCTATTGCACTCCTTTTTTCTTGGTGTTTGAGAGTTGAGACTCTGAGAGACCTTAAGGAGCAAAGGGGAGAGTCCAACTCGAATACTTTGATTTCCTCCTTCATGGATTAAAATTTGAAAGACTTTTTGAATTTTGAAAAAAAAAAATTAAAAAAGCAAGAGTCATGTTTGATTTTCTGAGTAAGCTCACAGTTTTTTTTTTTTTATAAAATGCATACTTATTATTATATTTATGTAAACGATTCAATTTTACCTTCAGTTATAAGTGTAATTTTAAAATTTTTGAAATAATTAAAGAATATTCACTAGAAAATTTTGTTAAAAATTATTTTATCATTTAAAAATAATTTTAAAATTGATATAACTGAAAAAAAAAAACAATAAAATTAAATTTTAAGTTTTTTATAATCTATTTATTTTCTTTTTTATTATGATGTTTTTATTTTATTTTTTCTTGCATCTTGATATTTTCTACTAAATATAATGTCACATCATACTTTTTTTAATTGATTTGAGTTTTTTCTTTTGTATCATTTTAAAGTTTTCTTAATTATAAATCAGTTTCTAATTAAATATTCTACATAATATCTTCCTTGTACCCATTTTTTCCTTTATTTTTTTAATAAATAAATAATATAGTTTTGATAAAAATATTTTTTTGAAAATTTAATTTATTATTGGAAAATTATTAATTTTAAAAAATAATTTAACTCTTAACTATTAAAATTATTATGAATTATATATTTTTAAGTAATAAATTTTGAATTATTAAATCTAAATAGTATTCTTTTAAAATTATTTTTTTTCTTTTCTCTTCTTCTATCTTTTCTTTTTTATACTTTCTTCGTTGTTGTTTCTTTTTTCCCTCTTGTCGCAGGAGAAGAAACGAAAAGCGGAGAAAGAAAAATTACATAAAATTATATTTTTATAAAATGTTTCACTTGAGAAAAAAAATCAATGTACCTTTTTTTAATTTTTTTGAAAAAAAATCTTAAAAAAATGAGCTCTCAATCATATAACTTACAAAAAAAAAGAATAAATTAACAAAATAGAGAATAAATATTTTTGATAAAAAGATCAGTCTTTTTTAAAAAAATTAATTTTCAAACAATATATTATTTTATTTTAAATACTTTTTGGGAAAGATAAACTTAACAATTAACTATTGAAATTATTATAAATTTTAAGTTAAAATTTTTAATTATATATAACAAAAAAGTATAAATTTAAATTATATTTAATTTAAAAAATGATAATTTTAATCAATAAAAAATATGTTATTCTACTCTTACTCTTACACATAAAAAATAGAAATCATCATATCTTATTCTAAATCCTTACATAACACTCATATAATAATCATATATTATTTTAATATATAAATTCTGTGTACATGCTTTTGTTACGTAAGATAATGAATAAAATAAAATAATAAGGCAAGATAATAATCATTTATCTCATATTTTGTGTGTATTACAAAAAGCATTAATTATTTTTTATTCGATTCAATTTTTGATTATTTTTAATTTATATTAGTGAATTTAAATTTTTATTATATTTTTAAAAGCTACATCTATAAATTATATAAAATATTAATTAGATGACAAATGTTATGCAATGATTGATTATTTAAAAAAAATTTCTTATTTTTATTTTTATTTCTTTTTCTTCCTTCCCTTCTTTACCATTGCTTGTCAAATTTCAGGAAGGGACCACTCTTCAATTGAAAAGGAATTGGACTGGAGCTTCCTACCTCTCAAGAGAGACCAAATCTTACCCTCGTGCTAGATTGTGCACGGTGAAAGCCCTCGCCCCGTCGTTTGCCGCTCCAGTTGTCATGCGAGACGATGAGGGACAAATCCGACCCTTTCCAACCAGCAATCGGTGGAAAAAAAAAAATTACTCGAATTCAAATTTTAGATACATCTATGATTTTTTTAGATTTTGAAGTATATATATAACCCATTCATTAGCCTTCCTTTTTTTGCTTGAGTCGTGATTTCATCTAATTTGCATGAGTTTAATTAAGTATCAACCTTATCCATGTCAAACTATAAAATCAAGACTTTCCAAATGTATGGCTAGAATTGCTCATGTGTAAAACATGTTGTACCTCTTCCAACTTTTGGCAAAAGACTCCAATCATTAACAAATATATGTTACATGCATATCACATGATTCCATGAAAATAAAAATTTGATTTGTAATTCTCAATCTTAATTCTCCACATTGAAACCTTCAATTACATATCAACCAAGAGTCCGATATACATAGGATTTTCCTAGGTGATTGATATCGTGTTTTCTTCCATTTATGCAATCAAATCCTTTTCCCCTACCACACACCAAAAGTACATTAATTATTCACATTTTTCTACACGTGCGCATCACATGCTTTAAACTAATATTGTAGCAACGGCTGTGGTTTCAACATTATCAACTTTTCCTATACATGTGTTTTGAGAAGCTCATAATGAACTCGTCAAGTCCTTTTCTCATTATTTCTCTTTACCCATTAATTTTGCATCGTGGTTCAAATGTTTGAGGCGTGCAAATCATGCTTCGTGAGTAAACAAAGGGTCCATCTCCAAAGGGGACCATTGGGTAGGATTTAAATCTTCGTATGATTCAAGGTTGAATCTTATTGAGACAGACGTAGTGGGATTTTATGGGACGGGAGAGATTTTTTTTATTATTATATGTGAATAAAAAAATAAATAAATAAAAATTTCTCATCATAATATCTTTGCATCAAGTTAATTATCTCCTTTGTCATTGAAAGTTCTCCATTCCAATTAAGTATTTCTTTGATTTTTCATTCAATTATTTTTTATAAATACATACATTATATATATTTAATACACACATATTTTTATTTTTTGATGTTTATTTTTGTAACGCAGAGACACTGTCATGTTAATTTCATTTTTATCATGTTTGGATCCTTTTAATTGCCGTGTCAACTTATTATTATTATTATTGTTATATTTTTAACATGTCAGCTAAGTTTGTTTAATTACATCTAATTTAACATTAATATATACTTTAACTATTCATTAATTTAGAAATTCATTAATCTATGATATTTATAAATTCAATTAATTATGAATAAATATGCTTCATGTCATTTAAAATTTTAAGTATAGATTAATTAATTATGAATCAAATTTGAAATTAATGAATCCAACTAATCATGAGCTGAATCATACAATCGATTAATTATGTATAAATGTACTTAATGTTTAATGTAATTTAAATTTAACATATTTATTAAATAGTATAAATACACATAAATAAAATCATGCTAATGATAGTTTACCTAACTCAACAACACAAGTTATTCTCTATTTCGACTTGGTATTTCTTGATTTTCAGTTTTTTTTTTTTTTTTACTTTGATTGAGTCAAATTTTATTATCATATGTATTTAAAAAAATTATTTAATATATCGATGATAGAGTTTTTTAACTTTAAAAATGAGATTAAAATGATGATACATCTTTCATTTATTTTTTAAATTGATTTTTTAAATATATAAAGAATATAAATTATTATCTTAATATTATTTGTGGAGTTAAAAAACTCATTGTCAATGTATTTTATAATTTTAAATATAAGAAATTATAAAATGAAATATTAAAAGATTCTTTTTACCTTTTAGTCTCTAAACTTTGATTTCATCCTAAAAAATATAAATTACATTAAATTAAAAAAATTATATTAATTTTCTTGTATTTTTAATACTTAACCGAAACAAAATTTAAAAAATTGTATTATCATATAAATTTATTAGAAATTATGTGATAACAAAACTATTTTTCACTTTTGTTTATCTTTATAAAAATGCCTATACCAAAGTATTTTACTTGTATAAATAGAAATTAGTGTATATAAAGAAAAAAACCTGACTATAAGTACCTAGATTTACTTTAAAATAATTATAAGTTAGTTTTTTGTAAATTAAAATTTTAAATACAACTAAAATTAGATTTATTAAATAATCGTATAATTTAATGATAGAGTATTGAACTATTGATTTTAATCATCGTAGTTTAATTTTTGATGGCTTCAATTATATATATATATAAAAAACCATGTCTATCTAATTAAAATAGTTTTTAAAAATTTTATCTATTTATTATGGGTTATGATTTTGTAACACTAAATGAAGGTTTCATAATAATTTTTATGAAACTAGGATTGTGAAATTAAAACTTAAAAAAAAAAAGTTGAAATAAAATCCCAAGTATAAAAGAAAAACTCAAAGTCTAATAATAAATAATGTAAAATTTTACTATTCAAAAAATAAAGATTGAGAGTATCTTCAACAAAAAAAATAATTGAGAGCATGGTCCCACAACACCACATAAGTTGATTTCAATTACTATACAACCGGCCACAACAATAACGTGCGACAAACTTTATATAAAAATTTTTAAGTAAAATTTATAAAATTATTTTTAAAATAATTTAATAAAAATAATTTAAAATATTATTTATAATTTAAATTTGATTATTATTTATTTAATGATAAAATTTTTATTAAAAAATTTATAAAAAATAAATATTAAAATTTAATAATCTTTCTCTAAATTAAAAATATATATAGAAATTTTGTGTAAAAAATTTTCTCTAAATCTTTCTCTCAATTGAAAGGATTTTACACTTGCGAACGAAAACGGTTCTCCAATAAAAGCGTATTAAGTGCTGTTTGAGTTTGACTAAAATGAGCTCAGCCAACAAATCAGACAAGCGCTGTACTTGCCAAAAAAAAATTAATAAAACGCATTAGCTAAAATGAACTGCAATTTTTTACTATTATTATGGTTTGCAATTAAGATCTGTTTTGAATTTTTATTTTTTCGTAAGAGATAAAGATTTTTAGTTTAATTTAATGTTTTATTTCATCTAATCTTTTATTTAATTTAATAACTATGTAATTTATATTAAAGTTTATTATATGATCACGATTATAATTTTTTATTAAAAATTTTAAAAAAACTTACATCCTGAGGTTTAAAAACTTATATTTTGTTATCTTTATATTTTTTATTCATTTTTAAATAAACAATGTTAAAGAAAATTTGATATTTATGAAATCATTAAAGAGAAAGATTGAAAATTCAAAAAAAAAAAAGAAGGAGAAAAAGATAAATAATTTTAACTTTAAAATTGATTAATTTTAATATATGTGAATTAATATATATATATATATATATATATGAATTTGAGTGAGATAGAACTGGATTTGAATTTTAAATTTTTTATTCAAAATTTAATTAAAAATTTAAATATATTTAAAAATTATATCAAAATTTGTTTAATAAATTTTAATTTTTATTCAAATTCTCTTAAAATTTAATCAAACTTTTAAGTTTAAACAAATAACTCAACCCTTAAATAAGTTTAATCATAATGTTAAAAAACTTATGCTATTATCTTGTGATTTTTTTAATTAATTTTTAAATGAACAATGTTAAAAAAAATTGACATTTATGACATTGAGAAGGATTGAAAAATTCAAGAAAACAAAAGAAAAAGATAAATAATTTTAACTTTAAAATTGATTAAAATTGATTTCATAAATTAGAGTTATAGAAGTGAAAAAAAAAGAAAAAGGAATGGTATGATTAAAATGGCTAAATACAAGGACTAGTTACCACTTAAAATGGTGACAACAGAGATTTCATATGATTAAGTTGTCAATATCAAAGTGACCATAATTCTTTAAGATCCTATCTTAAAAATATGCCAAATTTTAACAACAATTCATATAATAGTCATCATGCTTCCATAGCCAAGTAGTCATCCCGTGGGAGGCAAAGCCAAACTAAGGCCGCAACATCTGATAAAACAAAGCTGCTCGGTCATAAACTGCAAACGTATTAACCACCGTCCACGTGGCATTCTCTGGACGGTCATTTCTTTGCCTTTACCCCACTCACATTGTTTTTGTCATAATGCAGATGGGTTTTTGTAATAAAATGGAATGGGTGGGGGATGGGCACTTTTCAAAAATCACATGTAAAGAGAGGGAGGGAGGGTCAGAGGGGCAAAGCAATTAGGGTTTCAAGGAGAGGCTAGGATTGCTCACAAATCCAAAACACTACTAAAAAAATCCTTATCTTATCATCTCTAATATTTTCACAAGATTTTCTCCCAATAAAAAGGTCTTTCAAAACCAACACTTTCTATCTTTTTTTTTTTTTTTCAATCCTCACTTTACTATTCCAGGAATCAAGCAATGAAGCTGCAATTTCAGTGAAGTTGTTAAATTTGGTATACAATTGAAAGTCGAAACTTTTTCCAAATATATAACTGTTTTCTTTGATAGAAAATAAAAAAAGGTTATAGAAAATGGCCCCAAGGTCAGGCAGGGGAAAATCAAATAAAGCAAAAGCAGAGAAGAAGAAGAAAGAGGAGAAAGGTATGCTGCCTTTTTTAGTACATTAAAAAAGAATCTCATATGACCCCCTTTTTTTTCCTTTCGATTTGACTTTTGTTTTTGCTTCTTTTCCCAGTTGTTGTTCCTAGTGTTGTTGACATCACTGTCATTACTCCATATGAATCAGAAGTTGTGCTCAAGGTGCTCTGCTTTTCCAGTTTTCTCTATTTCCCTTCTTGGATGTCATTGAAAGAATGAACATTTGTTCAATTGAGTCTTAAGTAATGGAAATTTTGTTGAAGGGTATCTCCACTGACAAGATACTAGATGTGAAAAGGCTGTTGGCTTCTCATGTGGAGACATGCCACCTTACAAACTATTCTTTAGCTCACGAGGTGCTCAAGCTTTAATTTCTTATTTTTTTCCTCCATTTTTTTTCTAATAGCTGATTTTAACTCTTTAATTTGTTTGTAAAAACAATGGTTAGGTCAAAGGGAAGAGATTGAATGACAAAGTGGAAGTGGTTACTCTGAAACCATGTTTGCTCAAAATGATTGAAGGTAGGTTAAGCCTCCTTACCAAAAAACTCTAATTTTTTGTAGAAAACTTCTCTGATGCTCTCTATTAGGTAAGTTTTGATACTCTGTTTGTTTTATTCTTTGTCTTCAACTCTTCATATAATCTAAAGGGACACCTGAAGAATGGGTTATTCTTCCTCTTTTTAAAAACTCTTTCAATCAAAAATTAATCAAAGAGAAGATTTTTTATGGGTATTTTGAGTTAATTATTTACAGCAAAAAGCAAAAAAAAAAAAAGTTTCATTTAGGGTAGTGGGGAATGGGGGGGGACACTGGGACAGTTTAGAAAATGAAAAGCTGAGCAGGAAAGGGCAGTGGTTTCCACATGCAGGAGACAAACAAAATTTTTAGTCATAAATTATGCAACTTCCCATTGATAAGAGCAACAAATGACTTGAGGAAATTTGTCTTTTTCCAACTTTGCAACCACTTCTAGGGATACCCTTCACTTCATATTTAATCAAGATTTTGTCAAACTCCAAAACAAACAAACATAATAATAATGATATATTTCAATTTTGGTTCAGATACCCTTATCTTGTAATGACATATTTCTTGAGAAATGTCCCAATATTTTACTCTTATTCCCCATTGAGAGTATCGAAATTTTTTTTATGCTAAATTCCATAATTAATAAGTTAAATTTAGCCCATCATATCATATAGATTGGATGCTAGAGATATCTCTCTAGCGCAAAGTTGGTTTATTGTTGGGACAGTTCTACTAGTTCGGCACATTCTTCTAACTTCCTCTTTATCTCCCTTTCAAATTTTAATATTAATATTTTAACCTTTATCTAATCAC
The DNA here is from genome assembly GCF_002303985.1 of Durio zibethinus. The sequence continues at coordinate 1,709,707 of NW_019167982.1, read as the reverse complement.
AAAAAAAAAATCTAATTTAATTATTTGAATAAAATTATTTAGTTATTTTGAATTTGAAGATTAATTTAGTTAATTCATATTATTTGTTTTTGAAAGCGAAAGAACTCGAATTCAAGTATAAAAAATTCTATAAAATCTAAAATGAGTCTTGAGCTGAAGCTGAATAGAAAAATAATCAATTTTCTTATTTTAATTATAATGTAGTAATTTAATTTTGTGAAAAGTAAAATATAATTATTTTATATTTATATTTAAGTTTTAGTTATTTAAATATTTAATATTTAACTTATAAAATATAATAATTATTTTATATTTATATATAAGTATTGCTTATTTAACTTTTTATTTCATAAGAGTACTGTATTTATTTTTATTTAAACAAACATTTACTTTTTACTTTTGTTGAAACAAAAATAAGTAGAAAAATCTACAAGCAAATCTTATCCTAATCAAAATTAGAATCTTTTGGCAGAAATTAAAACAAAAAAAAAAAAAATTCACCGACATTTTTGTATACTTTAAAACGACACGTTTTACTCGAGAAAACACGTGTACTCATTGTTAGACGAACAATAGAATATGACATTGCCCAATAATTGTTTGCTAATTACATTCCTGCCCCTTTGACTTTGACGCAGAGGACTACACGGAGGAAGCTCACGCCGTGGCTCACGTGCGGAGACTCCTAGACATCATAGCGTGCACCACGAGGTTCTCGAAGTCCAAACGACTCCGATCACAATCATCATCAGCATCGCCTGATTCAAAATCCAAAAAGGTCAATAGTAGGCGCCACCAACCCAACAACAAAGCTCCTCCTCCTGCGCCGTCCGATGGAGGAGAAGAATCAACATCAGAAACGACGTCGATTTCGGCGGCGATTTCGGAGAATATGGACATGGCTGCCATTTATCCGACCCCGAAATTATCGGAGTTTTACGACTTCTTTTCATTCTCTCATCTCTCTCCTCCCATCCTCAGTAAGTGCCTTTATTATTTTTTATAATAATTCAAAAAATAATAGTATTGCTTTTGTACTCAAAGTCACATTTTACAAATTAGGGTTATAGATGTTGTTTACAAAGGTGTCAATCATCTGCTTGGAATAAATAAAATCCACAATATGTTTCCTATGCTTGGAACCTGAAAAAGAATTAATTCCTTAATGTTCAATTATATATATAATAACATGAGGAGTCATTTGCAAAATGAAATGAATTCTATTCTAAAAATATTCATACCAAACATAGTTTGTTTAAAGGAAAGAAATTGGAATTTGTGCTCTTTAAGGATTTCAGTGTGTTGCTATTGTTATTTTAGACTTGAACTTTTGAAACTTAATTTTGTAAGCAACTGAATAGATTAAAACTTTTCTTTTGTATGGTTTATTTTCCCCCTTTTTTTAACTAAGTTAGATTGTTATTTACTCATTCTGGTTTTTGTAGATTTGAGGAGATGTGACCCCAAGGATGTGGAAGAGAGGTGTGATGGTGACTATTTTGTAATGCAGGTATAATCTCACTCTGTATGTTAATAGATCTTCTTAATGGTTATTTGCATTTACGATTAATTTGCTAAACTTTTGTAAGCCTTGATATAAAGCATAAATTGTTGATGCAATAGCATCCAAATATTGTTTGAGGCTTTACTTCACATTATCATGATCATTGGCGATGCAGTGTAGCGGTGAAGGTGTTATTTTTTCTTTCTCTTTTGTTAACAGACACTCATTTTTTCTATGTTGTTATTTTGACATCTTAAATCTTTGATACAATGGTAGTTACTCTAGACAGTTGAATGATGATAATTTAATATTGTTGTTCTTGTTGCATTTTGACCACCTTTCTGTTTCCATATGCTGTTGGTTTTGTTGATTTTATATTTCTCCTGCTACTGTTTGTACTGATATGTAATATGTAATATTTGTGTTCAGATAAAAATCTGCAATGGGAAGCTAATACAGGTGGTTTCATCTGTAAAAGGGTTTTATACTGTGGGAAAGCACTTCTTCCAGAGCCACTCTTTATTAGATCTTTTGCAAAACCTCAGCCAAGCCTTTGCCAATGTCAGTACTGTTTATCTTTAATTATTAAGCTTCCATGAACATAACATATATGTTGATTTGAAACGGTTGCTGTATTAAACAAGGCTGAAAAACTCTGCTTGCATCATATTGATTGCAGATTTTAATCAAATCTTGATAAGCATGTTTTTACTTGTAACATTTTATCTAAGATGTTCTGAAATTCTAGTACCCCCCTTCTAGAGGGAAGAAAACAGGGTTGGTTATGTTTGTGATACACCGTGAGGGTATACTTTAGAACTGTAAATCAAAAAGAAAAACATTGAGGGAGGAAAAACAATCTTCTTCATTATCAATTGGCCACAAGGAAAACTGTCATCAATAATCTGCTGTTCTGTAGTATTTCACTTTGCCTTCTCAATTAGAAAATCTTAAGCTGCTATGGAGTGAACCAACAATGACATCAAGTGGTTATTTGCTGTAACAACAGCTGCTCCTACTATTGACTTTATGACAAACCCTACCTTTAGGTCCTTTACCACTCATAATGGTTAGTAATGACTTGTAAGTAATTGTCTAGGGATGGCAAAGTAACTTGAGTCTGATGGATTCTAACACGTCCAAACCAAGTGGGGCGGATATTCCTGTTAGAAAATCTGGCTCAGGTTAGGTTGTGTTTATTTATCTGTATGTTTATAATTGTTACTTTTTATTTTGAGAAGCACTGGGTTGGGTCTGATAGGCATTGCCTTTCACGGTCAAAACCCAACCAAGATATATTACAAAAATATGCCTGATATCTTTGTTACAGTATGTTTTTTACTCTGATAATATTTCATATTACTTGTATATCTAATTTTATAAGTTATCATTAATTTATAATATTATAATGTTAATATATTAAAGTAACCCTTTAAATGCCTTTGAATGTGGGTTGGTTTGGGTGAGATTTAGGTCTATCATATTTGTGTCAAGTTCGGTTTGGGTGAGTTATCTGTAATTTTCGATAGGATTCTAGTGGACAAAAAACTGATCCAAACTGATCCATTGCCATCTTTAACTATGCACAATTGAGCAGTGTTTTTGGTTGATTGTTCATGCCAATGCATTGTGCCTAGCTTCCAGGCTGTTTCCGTTTGTTTGTTACCATAGATGAATACCCACACGCTTTTGATCTTTAGACAAATGTCAAAATACAACGAGAAGTGTTCCCCATGTGAGCTTCTTTTTTGTGCTCTAAAAATTTGGTTCAACATTGTTCAAGTAATCCAACAAATCTGAAAACTGACCAGTCTAAAGTTTGTTATGGCATGACATGACTTGTGTTGTAGCTATCATGGGATTCATGTCTCACTTGTTATGTCAATTAGCTTAACAGGTCAGGTTTGTGATTGATTCGCTCTTGTGCTTGATGCAGGCATATGAATCCCTTATTAAGGCTTTTGTGGAACACAATAAGGTGACCTTTTCTTTATTTTCATGATAGGTTATTTTACCTTGTGAACCATGACATCTCTAAAAGCAATTTTGCAAGCTCTTATGTTTTCTTATGGCATTTTTTGATTCCAGTTCGGTAATCTTCCTTATGGGTTTCGTGCAAATACATGGCTTGTTCCTCCCCTTGCTGCCAAGTCTCCATCAACCTTCCCCTCTTTCCCATCAGAAGATGAACAATGGGGTGGTAATGGTGGAGGCCAGGGAAGAAATGGTGAATGTGATCTTCGGCCATGGGCTACAGATTTTGCAATTTTGGCTAGCCTTCCTTGCAAAACTGAGGAGGAGAGGATTGTCCGAGATCGCAAGGCCTTTTTGCTGCATAGCCAATTTATTGATGTCTCAATCTTTAAAGCTGTAGCTGCCATACAGTGTGTTATGAATTCCAGGTTAAATGCCAAGGGCACTGTAAATTGCCATCCAGACTCAATCCTTCATGTGGATCACGTAGGTGACTTGTCCATTATAGTAAAACATGATATAACAGATGTGAATCTGAAGTCTGAGGTCAAGGTTGCTGGCCAAGAATCATCTGGCATGACTGCTAATGAAATGGCTCAAAGGAATTTACTTAAAGGGATAACTGCAGATGAGAGTGTAGTTGTTCATGTAAGTCCGCATCTCCTTCTCTACTTTACTTAAGTGTCTGCATCATCTTATCTTTTTTTCCTCTTCTGATGACTTTTTTATTTGTTTCCTAAGATTAAGCTGAGGTCTTAGCTTATAATATTCACCTGTCTCCCTCCCCCACCCACCGCCCTCCCCTTTCTCCCTCTCTCATCTTTCTGTATATATGATGCACATGCTTTAACTGCTGCTGCTTTGCCGTCATTATTACCTTTATCCTTTTTACTTCCTCTGTATCTTTTAACAACTTCTAACAATAATCTGATTTGTCACGTGAGACTGACATGGGCCACTTTTATTTTGCTCTCAATCCTTTGCTTCTCTGTTATGTGCGTGTCTGTCTATGCATGTCAGCTTGTGTACTCATGCACAGCTTTGTCCAAAAGCAAATGTCTCTATTATGTTCTTGTTCTTTCCTGGAAACCTGAGCCCAGTACCTTCATCAGTCCTGTTTTCCAAGACAACCGTTTAAAAACTTATTTTCACACTGCCAGATGACAATGTATGTTTTCTCACTAGCTTAATATATATCCTCTTAGCTCTTCTCCTCCAGTGCCTTAAAATAAATTTCATAAACCGTCTTTTGTTTAGTTTGCTGATCTCTATCTCATTTGGCCAAACCCTGTTAAATGGATGAAATTTCCAGATTATGCATAATGGTAGAAATTTCCCTCAAAAAGCCTTTTCAAATTTAAATTCTTTGTTTTCACTAAGCTACATAATGAACATCTTACAGGATACTTCCTCATTGGGCACTGTCATTGTTAGACATTGTGGGTACACAGCAATTGTAAAAGTTGTTGGTGCCATAAAGACGGAAAAGCTTGTTGCTCAGGATATTGAAGTTGATGATCAACCAGATGGAGGAGCTAATGCTCTTAATATTAACAGGTCTCGATTGTCTGCTGATTCCCTCATTTCTATTTCACGCATACAGCACACACGTGCAAATTGGGTCCTGTGGTAGGGCTTATCAGTGGAATGATAGCTTAGTTCTTATTATCTATTAGTGATGAAGTTAACTGCATTATATCAAGCATGATCTACCATTTAGAATTGTTGGAATCCATTCTGTTTAACCAAACTTGTCAGTTGTGTGTTATCTTCTGGGTCTCTTAATTGAAAGGGGCAGCGGAACTTGTCTGCCATGAGAAGATAATAAAACAGGATATGAATTAATCTTCCGAAGTGAGGTTTTATTTGTGAAATTGAGAATTTGATGAAAGGATCAAAGAACACAAGATTGAGTGCCTTCTAGAGACATCTCATATGTTGACTGGTATTATCACATTTCAATTAGGTTTCCGGGATTTGGTTTTAGCATTTTATCAATTACCAATTGGTTTTGGGTGGATGCTTAACTTGGTATCAGGAGTGTAGATTATTTATTCCCCATTTGTCATTTGTTATTCATTATTTGTTGCCCTACATTTCTTGTATATGCATTCCATTTGTTAGAATTGAGCTATGTGTGAGCGGGATGTTAAGTTATCTTACATTAGTTGAAGGTTTTGTTGTGGCCTTATATTGAAGGCTTCTTCAGTTATTCGCAATTGGTTTTAGATTCAATGCATATAATGACTTCTAACAGCATGTCCTAATAAATTTATTGTTGCACGCATTTTGCTAATCTTCAATGACTTGCTATGTTTTTTACTTGGAAACAATATATCCTCCGCTACATAATGATGGGATATTGAATTTATTGCAGTCTAAGGGTTTTACTTCACAAGTCCTGCACTGCAGAGTTAACTGGAGTAGGCCAGTCGCATCAATCCAACTTGAATGATTCTGAAGCTTCTAGATATCTTGTTCAGCAAGTAATTAAAGAGAGCTTGTCCAAATTAGAAGAGAAGTCGGCTGCTCCTGAAAGGTCTATTAGATGGGAACTTGGTTCTTGTTGGTTGCATTATCTACAAAAGCAGGAAACTTCAACAGATCCTACTTCAAAAGGACCTGCTAATGATTGTGAGGCTGAACCTACTGTCAAAGGTCTTGGAAAGCAATTTAAATTTTTAAAGAAAAGGGATAAAAAACCTGGTAATGTCAGTAGCACAGTTGACAAGGAAGAAAATGACTCTGAGTCGTGCAGTATGGATGTGAAGTCTAATCTAGGACAGCAAAGCGATGGTAAGTCCAGCTGTGAGATGCAATTGAAGAACCTGATTTCTGAAGAAGCCTTCTTGCGTCTTGAAGAAAGTGGAACTGGTCTTCACTTAAAGGTTTCTTGGCCACACTCTTCAATTTTTCCTACATTTACTTCTTAGTTTTTACTCAGGAGTTTGGTATTGATTTACTGTGCTATCTATTTGTGTAGTTTTAAATGGCAGTGCTTCAAGCTATCTATACATTTATTATTTTCTTTATAACTACTATTATTATTGTGCTATTAAAGTTTTCTCTTCTGTATTTTGAACTTACTTTTTTGAGTTTGCCTTGTGCGACAGTCAGCCGATGAGCTTATTAAGATGGCATACAAGTATTATGATGACACTGCTTTACGAAATCTGGTACTAATTAATTTCCCAAGCTATTATGATGGCAGACAAGGTATTTTTTGAGTTTTATGCACAATCCATGAACCAACTCTTATACTTTATTAGGTAACAGACTTTGGATCACTTGAACTTTCCCCTGTTGATGGTCGTACACTAACCGACTTTATGCATTTAAGGGGACTACAAATGCGCTCTTTGGGTCGTTTGGTGAGGAAACTCTCTCTATAAAACTGGTTCTCTTGGATCCTTTTGTGCAAGTGATTTTTCTTGTTTTTGAATCAATGCTTATTGGCATAGTCTTCAAGTAATACTTTGATTTCCTAAGAAGTACAGTTTTATCTTTTAAAAATTATGAAAAGTACACACTTAAAAGTACAATTTCTTGTTTTTGTTGACTCTGATGTCATTTTACAAGTCAGGTTGAACTTGCTGAGAAACTTCCTCATATACAATCACTTTGCATCCATGAGATGATTACTCGAGCTTTCAAGCATGTACTCAATGCGGTTGTTGCATCTGTTGACAAATTTGAAGACTTACCTGTGGCTATAGCTTCTTCCCTAAATTTCTTGCTTGGAAATAGTGGAGTGGAAGATAATGCCCAAAACACAGATGATGACTATTTTCTAAAAGTGAGGTGGTTAAGAAAGTTTCTTGCTGCAAAATTTGGTTGGGAGTTGAGAAATGAATTCCATCATTTGAGAAAACTATCCATTCTTCGGGGACTTTGCCATAAGGTACTATTTTCTGTTGACTGCTTTAGCTGCTGAGTGCATCAGACGCAGAGTTTTTACTGATATTTTTTCCCCCAGATTGGACTAGAGTTGGTTCCTAGAGATTATGATATGGAATTCCCAACACCTTTCAGAAGTTGTGATATTATTAGCATGTATCCTGTTTGTAAGGTGGATTTCTCTCTTTCTCTCTCTCTTTTTCTCTTTTCCCTTTTTTTTTTTTCAAAATTGTTATTATCTCAATGAGCCAGCTTCTTATGGATTCACGATAACGATACTCTGCCTGTAATGCTTTACAGCATGTAGGATGTTCTTCTGCTGATGGCCGAACATTGTTAGAGTCATCCAAGATTGCTCTTGATAAAGGAAAACTAGAGGACGCTGTTAATTATGGGACAAAGGTATTTTCCCATTCACATTTATTTTGTCATATTTGGTGAAGGAGAAGGGAAGAGAAAGTGACATAATTTTTATCTTGTTTTCTTTTATATTTTCTCGGTTGGTTAAAATTTGACGAAGGCAAGCAAGAGAAACTGAAAGGAAAATCTCTTTTCTTCATTGGGCCTGCCACAAGTTTTCTTAGAATAGTAGAGAGTTTGAAGGAACCGTCTCTCTCTCTCTCTCAAAACTAAAAAAGGAAAAATCATTTAAGAATGGGGTAGTAATCAATCAAGTATTTCTCTCAATACATCTATATTAAGAGAAAGGAGTGTATGAAATGGTTGCTTCATGTTAAATATTACTTCCATTTAAACTCTAATACATAATCTTGTCTTTCAACAAGTAAATTACATTTTGTGCAGAACTTTTGAGGCCAGATTATTTGTTACACTACATTAAAAAAACCCTCAATAGAAAATAGTTCACTATTTAATGCTCTGTAGGTGATTTCATGCGATCTTTTCGGTACATATCTATAGTAGTTATGAAGTTCTTAACTGAGTTGGTGTTACAAGTCAAGTGATTCCAACTTAGTTAAGGAATTTATTTAAATCCAAAAAAAAAAATACAAGAAAATAAATTAGGGGTATTTATGTCTTGTATTTTTTATAAAAACACATTTAAAAATAACTACTCACCTCTTAAAAAATTACCCCCCTTTCAATTAAGTAACTTCTTCCTTTAAAAGCACATTTTTTAAAATTTCAAAATCCTCACATAGTGGGTGGCCAAATTCTAGTAATATATAAAAGTCATTGCTTGAGTTGGTGTCATGTCAATTCTGTATTTTATTTAGACGTTTAAAATGAGTTGGTGTCATATCAAACTTGATGACTGATCCCCTCACTCTTCTTATTTTTCTCTTCTTTTATAGAAAGGAATGTTATCTCCTACTTTTTGTCCTTTTTGTATAATAAGTTAATCTTACAGCTAATGTTTAACCGTTTCAACTTTTTCAAATAATTAACAAAGTATAGCATGTGCCATAAATTCTTAGTATGTAAATTTAGCATGTATTTTAACTATATTTTCATTAAGCAACAAAGGAAATAACAAAAAAAGTTCCCTTTTTCCCTCTAATTCCTCCCTTTGTTGTCTCCTCCTTTCTCCTTCGTAGTGAAGGGATGCAATGTTACTAAATAGGACTTCCATTGGTCTCATATTATGTGTTATTTGCTTTTGAAGGCATTGGCAAAGATAATAGCTGTGTGCGGTCCCTACCATCGAACTACTGCAAGTGCTTACAGTCTTCTTGCTGTGGTTCTCTACCATACTGGAGATTTCAATCAGGTATCAAAACCTTCTGCTATATTTCAGATTAAGATGTAGGAAAATGAATTCACTTAGTCTTCTCTTAGAGGGAGATGAAATAAAAGGTGTGAGTTTCTCTGAGTATCATTCATATGTTCCTCTGCTTGTACCATAGAAAAATAAAATAGAGTGGGAATTTTTAATTCAGCTTCATAACTATTGCTAGTTCTTTTATATAATGTCAAATCCAAAGTTGCCTTAAAAGTCTGCTAACATGAGAAGCTATATCTTTTAAGCAATTATGGGAGTCAAATCATAGATTATGATTTTATATGAAAATGAAATCGTTTTCGATTTTTAATCATGCCATTCAGTCAATCTATCTGTCAAATTTAACTAAACTGGTTATAACTGAGAATATTTATAATCTAAATTATTTCTTCTTGTTTAGGCAACTATATATCAACAGAAAGCTTTGGATATTAATGAGAGGGAGCTTGGTCTTGACCATCCAGATACAATGAAAAGCTATGGGGATCTTTCTGTATTTTATTATCGGCTCCAACACATTGAAATGGCTTTGAAGTGAGTTGGGGATTTTTGTGTTAGCTGGCATTTAATTTGCCAAAATGCTCATATTTGTGCTTTCATTAGCTGCAATTTAGCACTGCTAAGAGTGATACTTCTTGTCATTTTCCTCTTGAGTCCCTTTTCTTGCTTGATGATGGTTCCCTCTCACGGAGCTTCTGTTCTTTCTTTGATTTCTATTTTCTCTTTTGACAAACTTAATACATTTTTGGCAGATATGTAAACCGTGCTTTATTCCTTCTTCATTTTACTTGTGGATTGTCTCACCCAAACACTGCTGCAACATATATTAATGTGGCTATGATGGAAGAAGGCATGGGAAATGTTCATGTTGCTCTCAGATATCTACATGAAGCTCTTAAGTGCAACCAGAGGCTACTAGGAGCAGATCATATACAGGTCTCTCCTGTTTTTGTGCGTCTCTGTAACAGTATGCATATGTTCATATATCAACAAAATCATACATGTCTAATTTTCTCAAGCCTGATCATTTTGTTTGATTTCCTCCCGACAGACAGCTGCAAGCTATCATGCCATTGCCATTGCTCTTTCATTGATGGAAGCATATTCATTAAGCATGCAACATGAGCAAACTACATTCAAGATACTTAAGGCAAAACTTGGACCAGATGACCTTCGTACACAGGTAAAAACGTCAGTCATGACTGTCTATACCAATTGGCTAAGCAGTTTTGTGCACCTTTGTCCATTCGGTTAGATATGGGGTTTATTGAGATCAGAAAACGAAAAGATTGAAGTTTGAAGTGAAGCATTATTATCCTGCTGAATAACATTATTTATCTATTTATGAACTGCATTCCTTTTGCAGGATGCTGCTGCTTGGCTTGAATATTTTGAATCAAAAGCTTTAGAACAGCAAGAAGCAGCACGAAATGGAACTCCAAAGCCAGATGCGTCCATTGCAAGCAAAGGTCATCTTAGGTATTAATATGGTATTCCCAAAGTACTACTTATGCAATTATATCATTATTCCTTGCAGCATCAAAACCTGTGACCTTTTGTTGCAGTGTATCAGATCTCCTCGATTACATTAGTCCTAATCAAGATTCTAAAGGAAGTGATGTGCAGAGGAAGCAGCGGCGTGCTAAGGTACAAGATGTTTCTGGCCTTGTTGTTGTAACTCTTTAAAAAACAATCATGATATCACTGATGATTTTGTTTCAGATTATCTGATCCTCCACTTATTAGTCAAAACCAATGTTTGATTTAATAACGAGCCATATATATATCTGAGGATTTAATCTAATTGCTGGGGCCTCTTTGGATGGTAAAGAGTGGGCCAGCTAATTGAAATGGGTGGAGCGTCTCTCAGCATAGCAACTAGATCTTTTGCACTGATAAGTTCAAGTCAAATAGCCAAAGCATTTAATCTCCCAAACAATCCTCTACGAGTAGTTCAAGAGACATTTCTTTGGTGTTTACATTAATTTAAGGCCTTAACAAAACAAAGCATCATTTCTAACACCAAATTAAATGCTATAATTTTGAGCTGCCAGCACAAAATTGTGCCCTTGTCACTAATTCAATAAGATGATTTTTAAAAAATCTCCAAGAGCCAACAACAAACTTATTAGCTTGATAATTCTTTAATGGCCATCAAAACTTTTGACTGAGGTTTAACTAAGAGCTTAGAAAACTTTTCTCTTTTCTGAAGATGAGGTTGCCTTCGAAGATTTCAAGAATTTTCTTTTTCCAATCTCCTATTAGTATATCCTTCTTATTTGGTTTATTTGCTTATCTTTGCATTCCATTCTTACATATTCACTACTTCTATAGATCGGAATTTTCGCATCTCATCCTTCCTTATCCCTCTCAACATTTAACATTGACATTTTTTTTCTTTTTTAAACTTGGCAGGTGGTACAGATTATTGAAAATAAAACCCATGATACACATCACAACTTGGTAACAGATAGTGCTGTGTTCCTTGATGTCCCAGAGAAAACTATGGATACTGCAGATATTAATGAAATCAGAATGACGACTTCTATTCATCCCCAAGAACCAGAAGAAACTGATGATATTACTGGAATTGAGCCAACAGTCGCAAGTGAAGTTGTGGAAGAGACAACTTCAGATGAAGGGTGGCAAGAAGCCAATTCTAAGGGGCGGTCAGGAAATGCCACTGGAAGGAAGTTTGGAAGGAAGAAACCAGTTCTTGCAAAATTAAAGGTGAACAGTTCTGAATATGAAAATGTTAGAGAAAGCAGCACTAGGCGAGAAATTATTTCACCTGCGAGAAAAACTGCCTCCAAGAACATTGTAAAGGAGGTACTGCCAGTAAAGCAATCAAAGTCTCGTAGCTCAAGTCCTGGGGGAATTCCATTAGTTTACAAGCTTCTGCTTCCAAAGGTTTCTCCCCTTCTGCAAATCTTAGTGCCATTGCTTCAAAATCTCCTTCTTACAAAGAAGTAGCTGTAGCACCTCCAGGTACAGTTCTAAAGCCATTACATGATAAGGTAGGAGAACAAAATGAGGGAAAAACTGAACAGCAGACGTGCACCATTCCAACTGAGACAGCAAATGTGGAGGATGGAAACAATATTCCTATTGTTGATGATGTAGCAGATGATGATGATGAAACTGAAGGAACTCATGATAGTGAAAATCAATCAGAAGAAACCGCTCCTGAACTTGCTAAGGTTTCTTCTTTTAATCGGGAAAAGCCTGTAAAAACAAAGGGGAGTAAGTTATCAGCATCAGCTGAACCATTCAATCCTGGAGCACTCTACATGAATCACCAAATAAACTCTGTTGTTGTGACAAGTGGTTATGATGCAACAGCCAGTCAAGGCATGCTTGCAGAGCCTGTCGGACCTCCAGTTGCTGCTCATGTTCCTTGTGGACCAAGGTCACAATTATATTACAGAAACAGTCATTCTTACAGTATGAAACATGGCTTTCTGAGAGTCCAAACTCCTATTTTGGAACAAAGTGGATTTGGACTTCCGAGGGTTATGAACCCTCATGCAGCTGAGTTTGTACCTAGCAAAGTTTGGCAAACAACTGGAACTGCTGATTCGAGTGTCTCAGAAGAGTTAAACTCTTTGAGTGAAGTTATGAACACAGAAGTGAAGAAAGTTGATAAGAAATCCTGTAGGGAAGTAAAAGATTCTAATTTGAAAAAGAGTAGCGCTGAGGAGAAATCAGAGCTAGCGAGGCAGATTTTGCTTAGCTTCATTGTCAGGTCAGTCAAGCAGAACGTGGATCCTACGAGTGAGCCTGCAGTGAATGACAAAAGGCTCAACCATTCGGAAAATTCTTCAGATGCAGTTGCAAATGACAGTGCAATAATAAAAATTCTTTATGGAAATGAAGGGAAAGACTTGGATTCTCAATCCGGTAGCTGTGAAGAACCAAAAAAATTAGATGTGAGTAAAAAGAAAATCGGGGATGGCGAAGGCTTTATGGTAGTAAGAAAACGAAGAAGAAACAGGCAGCACTTTCGAAATGGAGTAACTGGGCTACACAATCAGCAATCGATCTGTGCTTCCGTTAGATGAAGAGATAACCTGAGCAAACCGGGGCAAATAACAAGGACAGATTTGCCTGTTTGGTCTTTCCAGTTTTACATATCTCCTTGCGTGCATATGAACCAACTAGAAATGGATGGAAAAGCAATTTAGAGAGAAATTTGGTGGAGCCGGTCTTACTTCCTCTTTATATTGAGATCCGCTTGGCATGTGCTAATAATCTCTGTAAATTGGTTCTCTTGTTTAGAAATTTTCTTTGATCAGTGAAAAGGCCAGTTGGCAATTTTCGTATTTGCTTCTATGGCTGTGAGTAGAGATGAGCTTGCATGCATTTCCCCTCCATTTTAGATATTGATTAATGCGCGCAAGCACAAATATATATATATATATATATATATTATATAGATATAGAGGAAAGTTTCACTTACAGAGTTATACATAATTATTTACTTTTAAATTAAATTGGTTAAATGTAAATATTATGAATTTAATTTTGATTAAAAATATAAAAAGTATCTTATATAAGTGGATTTATATTTATATATATGAATTAATATTTGATGCGTTGTTAATATAAAATTTTAATTACATAGGATTTAAAAAGTGATATATTTTAGATATATTTTAAAAAATAAAAAAATATAATTAAAAAGGAATATGAGACATAAGGGCTAATGATCAGTTTCTTGGCCTAATGATTAAAAAAGCTTTAAGAAAACATAAGGGCTGGAGTTCGACTTTAGCTTTCCTTTCTTTCCTTGTTGTAAGGTTCTACTCTCCTTCAAAAAAAAAAAATATTTTTAACAAATTTTAATCAATCTAATTTACCCTCTTAAATTACTTATTTATATTCAAGAAATACTATTATTTTATCTTAATATTTTGAAATTAAAATTAATTAAAAATAATATTTATTAATAAAATATTATAATTTGATTGGAATCAGATTTTAAAATTTATATCCAAACAAGACCCCAATTTAAGTGTATTAAAAAGAATATCATGTGCCCATATTACATTTATTGTATTTTACTTGGCTTTGTGATTTTGGGAATTTTAGAGCACATTGCATAAGAAACAAGCAACTCATCGTGAACGTCGATATTGAAATGGACGGTGAAGATTTAATAAAAAAATATGTAAACTGATGTCTAAATTTCATCAATTTAAAAAGGTATATCTCAATCTCATCAATTATTACTGTAATAAAGACGAATCCTATCCGTTGCATTGTCTGACAAAGGAGCCGCTTGCTTCCTGTCTCTTCTCCTCACTCTAACTCTCGCTCATTAAATCCAACGGCTCCTCAGCCCAGCTTTACCGTACAATTAATGTCATACCACTAGAGAATCCCTCCCCCGCCCTTTTCTTTTTTTTTTTTTTTGAATTTTTAATCAAATCTCTTAATCAAATTAAAGATTACCGAACAAAATTTTATTACATTTAATACTCTTCTGTCCCATGACAGACTTTATTTGTTCATATTTAACTTTTTTAATCAAATGAGTTCAACTTTAATCATTAATTTCTAAAATATTATATTGAATGAACACTTCTTAATATCTATTCTTTTTGAAAAATTTTATATTCAAATTTAAAAAATCTTATTTTTATTCTTTTTAATTTCATTATTTTATTAAAAATAATGATTAAAATTAAATTCATACTCTAAAATATCTAGTTAGTTTGAACTCGATACAGGATGAAAACTTATTAAAATAACATTGGGATTGCTTCATATAAAGCGAAATTAATTCTCTTATAAAAGAAATGAGAATTTTTTATACCCCAAAAACATGTATATTTTATTTTATTTTTTAAATATTGTTTGCTTTATCTTGAAATAATTTTTTCAAAGCATCTAATAGATAATTTTTTACTTCTTTCGGATAAATATCAAGTAATGGAATGGAAGAATCTTAATCCTAATAATATTAATTTACAAATATTCATATCCCAAAGAAACATGAAGCAGCAGCAGGCATTTCTAAATTTTTCTATTAGCTGCTTTAAAATGTAAAATATTTCTAAATTAATGAAAATAAACAAATCATTTGGAAGAAGAAGTAGCATCATAATCATGCTCACTACTTTCCTTAGGAGTATGTAAAGGAAACAAAGGCAACAGCTCAGGCTCAGCTCCTGCTCTAGGCGTATTCAAAGGACTCGGATGCAAATAAAAACCTTTCTCAGCAATGGCTTTCTCTTCTTCTTCTTCAACTAGGGACCTTGTACTCTCACTTCCCCCACGGGACCAGAAGTCCAGTGTTGAAACGGGTGAAACTAAGAACGACCCTCTTTTTCTAACAAAGAAGAAATCCGAAGGGTATTCGTTTTTGCCAATGTTGTTGTTGTTCAGCTTGATTTCGAGCTTCTTCATAGCTCGTCTACGTTCGTGGAGCTTGAAAACAGGTTTCTTGGGGCCTATGTCGGATGCAGCAGCTGGGCGAGCTGGGTGGGTGAGAGGGAGCTTTGGGGAGGAAGGGTCGTCGGAGGCGCCTGTGAGCTGTTGAACAATGGTGCGGAACGTGGAAGGGTCGGCTTGGACGAAGGTGGTGTTGGTTGAGACTGGGTCAGTAGGGTGGTGCATGGTGGTGGTGGTGGTGTTAGAAGGGGAAGCCATGACGGAGATGAAGAAAATAGTGATGTTGTGGTTGTTTTATACGGCGTTGGAAACGGAAATGAGGTGAGTTTTAAGCTTAGGCTTTGATTTGAATCGGCTTTGGCTATTGCTTTATGGGGCAATGTGTCTCTGCGGGGAGAGAAATTGTCAGACTGTAGGGGGAAGAGAGTCAGCGGGAGGAGTGTTGCGATATTAATAATAGACGGAAAATGTAAAAATTGTTGGTATTTTTTTTTTTAAATTTCAAGGCATCATGAATTTTGATTCATAATTAAATAAAATTTTTTATTTTGTTTGGTTGAAATGATAAAATAAAAAAAAAAAAAATTTATTAATTTAATAATTAAATTATAAATACAAAAATTATTATAAAATTTTAATCATTAATAAATATTTTTTCTAAAAGATAAAGAACGACAATAGTATTCCATGGGAAACACGGCATTGACCTCCAAGTACACGTTTTCATGAAGAAAAACTCAATCCCTTGAAGCTTCCTCGACCTAACCTTAAAATTAATTGATAATCACCATTATAGCCTTTTGCTTGAAAATGTAGGCCACAGGAAGGTTCTAGGGAAGATGAAAGACTTGTTCAGGGAACAAATTACATTACGCAAGATAAATATATAATTTTTATATTAATTATAAAATATTTTTTAATTATATTAATTTTAAATATATTATTTTCTTATGGTTATGGAGCTGACTCTCTCCTCTATCTACTACTTTCATGGCCTAAGAATTCAAAAGACCAAGGCAAATTTTGACTTGCATTCGATACTATACGGCGACAAACCATAAAAGAAAGGTAATAACTGGTATGGAGCCGCTCTTAAAAAGTCCAAATTCCCCGCTTAGTGAATGTCACGATAACGATGTGATTGTGATGACCAAGACAAAATGTTGCACTTGCTAGTTATTTCTTTCAAAAAGTGGAAGAGAAGACTAGGTGATCATGGGAGAGCGGTTGATTAAGGAATTAACACAAGCTGGCTACTCCCAAGTGGTTTGTTGCACGAAAGGTAATGTGACGGCAATTCAAATGAAGCATTATTACAATTAAAGACTTTTCATGCATGGCATAAACGAAGTCATCGCATGCCAATAAGGAATAGTATAAGTTATTAAAGTTTAGAATTTAAATGTAAAATATCTAAATTTAATTTTTATGATTTTTTATTGATAGATGATTTGTAAATTTAAAACATTGATTTTAGAAATAAGCTAATCTCTCTTATTTTTAAATTTTCAAAAGATTTATAAATTTTTTTATGAATTAATAATTTATCTTGGTTTTAAAGATGGAATAAATTTTTTTATTTTTAAATTTTATTCTTGAAAAAAAAAATTGATAGAGGGGCAGTCGATTAAATCGAGGATGAAGTGGCAATGAATGATGGGTCATGCAGGGTCAGCGGGGGGTCATTGAAATTTGTAACAAGAAACGATCGAGAAGACTTTGCAGTCGCAGACACTGGGCTGCTTTGCTCAGGACACCACGCCCCTCTGCGCTGCCTTGTGATTGATTCCGTGTGGATAAATTTCTTTCCCTTTCTTTGCTTTTTCCTTGTTTCGTTTGCGTGAGGGATTGGCCTTTCACATCTACGAACAAAACAAAAAAAGTTGCCACCGCACAGCTTTCTTTCGTTCGTTCAGGTTTTCCTGGCTGTGCACCTTCGTAGTTTCTTTGCTTTGCTCTGATGCTTTTGCAGTAGGTACGTTGTTTCAGAAAATCATTGGGATTTCTTTGTTGCTTTCCGTTATGCTCTTTTGGCAGTTCTTTTTTTTTTTTCTTCCTCGCTAATTTCTTGTTTATAAAATATTTTAATGTAACATATTGAAATTATTTGCTGAACACAGTCTAAACTAATTCTTTAGTTTTCTATAATTTCAACCTTTCTTGTTTAATTTCCACCTTATGTACACAGATTAAATTAGAAATGTACATTTCAATTGGAATCATAATCAATTAAATTAAAATCGTGCATGTACAATATTTACAAAAATGTACGAAATTAATGAATCGATAAAATTTGAATATTTCGTTTGTAAAATTTAAATTCAGATCTTGCTATCAATATTATCTCTTAATAGGCAATCTATATGTACAATATAAGTCATCTCTTAGACTTAGTTTTGTTTTGACCCTAGAATAAAAACATCTTCTTTCTCTAAATTTTTTATATATTATTTTAACATCATGTCATTAATATTTAAAATTATCATTGTATCATGTCTAAAGTTATTAAATATATAATATCTAAAATTAGCACCATAAGGCATCTAAAATTATCAAATGTACCCTCATGACCATCTAATCTAACATGAAATTATTAGAAATAAAACATTGGTAGCGTCTGTCATTGTAGCTGGGCAATGGCTAGCAATAGTTAAAAAAAATTTACCAATGATGCAGCTTAATAGAACCATGGGATTGTCTGTAAATCATAAAAATCAACACAGGACTAGACATTACAAGAAACAGAACAACCATCTGAGAAACGAAGAGCCAAAAAGAAAGAAGTGGAAATGATAACAAAGGAATTAACTGTTGTATCAAATAGAAAGATCGGCCAAGTCAAAAGTTCTTTCAACAGCTTTGCACCAAGAATTCACCTTCTTCTTCCTTTGTTCCTCGCTTAACGTGGGACGAAATATAGTTGAAGTTTTAATCCTTTGTCCACTAGCAAAAACCTCATCTTCTTTCCACACTCCTACGGCTAATCCAGCAGCAAATGCGGCTCCAAGCGCTGTTGTTTCTATGTCAGCTGGTCTCACCACAAGGCTCCCCAGCAAGTCCGCCTAAGAACCCCAGATTAAAAAGAAATTATATGATCACAGGAGTAAGTATGAATTGTTTAGACAGGGTCTCAACAAGGAATAACAATCATTGACTGCAACAAGCTATGTAATTGCAAGGGAGAAAAGAGAAAACAGCAGGTACATAATAGAGCCCTGACCTGAATTTGCATCAAGAGGTTGTTGACGGTGGCTCCACCATCCACTCTAAGCAAGAACTCCCCTTTTTCATTCTTAACCTTACCCGTCTCGCCTGCATCTTTGTGCATTGAATCCAATACATCTTTCACTTGAAAACACATGCTTTCAAGCACTGCTCGAGCAATATGATACCTGCTTGTAAACCTTGTGATACCAATGCAAACCCCACGGGCATCATCTCGCCACCATGGAGCAAACAATCCATTGAAAGCAGGAACAAAGTAAACCCCACCTGTGGAATCAACCTGTAATGCCAGAGTTTCAATCTCACTTGCGCTGGAAATTATCCCAAGACTGTCTCTTAGCCACTGAACTGCAGCTCCGGCGATAGCGATAGAGCCCTCTAAAGCATAATTGGTCGGTGCTGTTGGACCAAGCTTGAAAGAAAGGGTGCTTAGGAGACCGTGATTTGACTTAACTAACTCATTACCTGTGTTGAGAAGGATAAAGGCACCGGTTCCATAAGTGCTTTTGGCCTCACCCTTTCGGCAAGCTTGCCCAACCAGTGCAGCATGTTGATCACCAAGACATCCTGCAATTGGAACACCAGGAATAGGCCATCCCTTGCCAATTTTACCAATGACCTCAGAATTACTTATAATTTTGGGCAGAATTCCAGCTGGTATCCCTAGAGTTTCTAATGTAGTTTTATCCCAATCAAGGGTTTTCAGATTCATGAGCATCGTCCGTGATGCATTAGAGATATCAGTAACATGTAATCCACCATTGATACCTCCAGTTAAGTTCCAGATTAACCATGTGTCTATAGTTCCAAACAAGGCATCCCCCTTTTTAATAGCAGCTTTAACATCATCATTGTTCTCCATCAACCATAGCAGCTTCACTGCACTAAAATAATTGCTTATGGGCAAACCACATGTTTCCACAAAATGTGTTTTGCCTCCTGGAAGTTCTTTCTCCAATTTCCTAATTAAGGATCACCTCAAACATCAAAATATGGAATTCAAACTACCATAAAAGAACGGCAACTAGTGAACTACAAAACCTGGCTATTGACAGAAAACTAAAAGTATCATTCCAATAACGTAATTCATAATTACAAAAACCAAGGAATATACATCAACCCAATAATCAAGATTAAAGTTTCCAAAGAAAGGGGAGGTGGGTAGTGATTACAACTTGTAAATAATTAAGATTTTTTACACCCAATTAAAAAACAAACAATCAAACAAAAAACTGGGCACATTAAAAATAAGGAAGATTCCTGATGAAAATAAGATCATTATGTTTATTTATCCAAAAGAAATGCGAACAACTAACAAACAGGAATAACAAAGGAAATGGACAAAAAAGGATGACCTGCAAACAGAGCTGGTACGAGCATCCATCCAAACGATGGCGTTATGGAGAGGACAACCAGTTGATTTGCTCCAAAGAACAGTTGTTTCTCTTTGATTGGTCAATCCAATTGCTTTCAATCCACTGTCCACATTGAAACCATCAGCTATAGCCTTGTCGAATGCCTTGGCAATGCACAATCTCACGCTCGCCAATATCTCCATTGGATCATGCTCCACCCACCTAACACGATCCAAATTTCCAAACAATTTAAAAAAAAAAAACTCAATAAATACTCCTAAGTTTCAATCTTTATGTAATATCCATCATACCCAAGTTTTATATTGGTGCAAAAAACCTCATTATTTATTCAAAATCAAAGATTTTTTTATTTATTTATTTTTTTTATGAACATTGAATATAAGGTAACTCTTTTCCTTCCTATAAAAAAACTTCCATCTTTCTTTTCTCGGGATTCCAAGCATGAAACTTTGATTTGGACGGTCTCGAGTTTTAACCGTTGGGTATTTCTAGGGACAAAAATCAAAGAATATAAAATGGCAATGAGTTTTGGAGTAGCACCCCACTTCAGGGTAGATCTGAGTGAACTCGATTTGGTGGGATGCGATGGGGCAAGCATATTTGTCATAGATGATGAACCGGGTGTTGGTGGTGCCTTGGTCGATAGAGCCGATGAAAACTTCTTCCTGTGACATTTTCTTCTATGTTTTTTTGGGGAAGGGGCTCTTCTTCTTCTTGGTTGTTGGTCAACTTCGATGCAGAGATCAAACAGAGGAAAACAGAGTGAAGAGAGAAAAGAGGGGCGGTGGTTGCTTTGCTTCCTAGGAAAATTTTTCCTTTTTTTTTTCTTGGGAATGTGGACAGAATCACATAATTTATCCAAACATCTTCAAAATATGGTAATTTTAAAAAAATGTGATTTATTGTCTTGGATAATTTCGTTATGATTGTGAAAATTATGGATGTTCATTTAATATGCTCTTCCTTATAGAAATTTAATAATTGTTGATATCAAATATGGAAAAACTAAAACTAAGATTTGTTGGCTTTGATTTTGGATTAAGAGATGCTACTTTTGTTACTTCCATGTTTGTGGACTAATGTTATATATATTTTTTATAAAGGGATGTTCATAGTATAAGAAAATAGAAATTGTAAATGTTGGAAATTAAATTTCAATTCTTGTAAAAATTTATTTTTAAAAAATTGAATGAATTATTTAGATTAAATTTCATGTTTGAAAAATGTTAAATTTTATTTATGGAAATGAAAGTAAGGATTTTATTAGTATATCATTTCATTGTCATGATTCATGAACAAGTAAATGCCTAAAATAATCAAGCCAAATGCATCATGCATATTAATTAAAATAATTAAAGTTTCATTTGTTATATGCTTTTGCAATTAGTATTTTTTATACGAATTAATAAAAATAAAAAGTAAATAATAAAAAATAAAAGCATTTATTAAAGGTAAAAATATTTTTGAATTTATATTACTACTTTTGTTCATTTATGACTAATTGGGTTCAAACATTCAATTATAACTTCTAAAAAAAAATTATATGAAGCGAGTATCAATTTATATAATTTTTATATTTAAATTATGTTATCTGATAACAATTAATAAGATTATTAAAATAAATATTTATTATTTAATTATAATATATGATATATAATATAATTAAAATTTTAAAAATATAATTAGATAACATAATTTAAATAAAAATAACATATGTTAACGTAAAATATCTGCTTCATACAAATTTTTATCTGACAAAAAAAATAGATAAAAATTTATGAAAGGAAATACATACGTGATTTTTGGGCGGCAAGTACTAAGTACAAAATTTCTGTTGTGATGTCATCGTTCCATAGTTCATGGTTGGCAAAATGACTTGACGGATGACAGGAAGACATGTGTCGCCTTGTAGTTGCTTCAGATCAGTCATACGTTGCCTTTAAAAAAGTTGCACGCTCGTCCCGTGCAGCAGCATCTCGGACCACGTGCCGCTGCCTCTAATTGTCTCTATCTCAAGAGTAAAAACCGTTACTCTGCTCGCTTCATTAGATTTTTTCTTTCTTTTGGGTAAAATTTATTTTTCACATTTTTTTTACCTAAATAGTATCACCAAAGCATCAATGATCTAAGAACAATGATCATCTAAATGATCTCATCTCTCAATAAGGATTTTTTTTTTTAATTTCGAACCCTTGCTTTTGACATATAAAATCTGTTTGGGACCAAATTATTTATTACTGAATTAATACTTCGTTGGTTTATTCTTCACATTAATAATGCCTCTTTGTCAATTGGACAGTCCAATTAAGTTTGGCTTTAATTATTTATAATTGCGTTATTTTGGATCAAAACAAGTTTAGATTTTTTGTGAATTATTAAAGTTTACTGTTTAAATTATTCAAATTAATATATTTTAAATTTAAATTTAATTTTTATAATTAATCGATTTAAAATTAAATTGTTCAAAATATATAAGTGAACATTTTGTATATTGAACATTAGGTAGGAGCTTATTAAAAGTGTACGTGGGAGAAAACTAATTTTTGTACTGGTTAAGTGGTTATTTAATTTTGCTGATTAACTTTTTTTTTATTAGATACGATTGATCAAATCCAAATTCAAGATCATTAATTTTAAAATTGATCTTAATATCATCGAATTAATAATTTTTTATTGCTTAATTTGAATTTTTTTGGCTATTTAAATTTCGTCCATAAAAAATAGGTCTGCTGCTTCCCATTGTTTTATATTATATTTTTATTTTCTTGTTCCACTCCAATATTCTAATATGGCTCAATTTCAAATAGTATTGATTTTAATCCTTAGAATTAGAAGATCTTATTCCATGGATTTGATTCTTTTCACTTGTTTAAAGGTTAATATTATGAATGCCTAATAAAATATTTAATGTGATATTTAAATTATAGTGAAATATTTTTTTATTATATATCATCATTTAAAATTAATTACATTAAATGTGAATATTATATTAATTATTAATTAATAAATTTATAATTTAAATATCATATTAAAAATTTATAAAATTTAAATACCAGATTAAAAAATTGATAACATTAATCTCTTTTTTTATAAAAAAAATTTTCCATCTCTCAAAAAAAAATTCTGCCGTAGGCGAGTTGGCCCAAAACAATTTGGGTCAAGGTTTCAAATGTTATTGCCCAAAATGGAGAGTTTCTAGAAATTAAAGTCGAGATCCATGGACGATAGCCTTGTGGTTGGACCTATGGATTTGAACGCAATTATCCAGAAGAATCGGATTCAGAGGTGGGATGCGGAGGTACTTGGGATTAGAATGTTTCAGTGCTATCAAGTGAAACCGAATTAATATAGTGAAAATTTTAAATTAAATTCGAAATTCGTTTTGAATTTAATTAAGTTTTAGTTTAAGTTTGATTTGAGATAAATATAAAATTATTCAAGTTTATTTAATTCAGTTTGTTTATCAAGTAAAAATAATTTTAATTTTAAATTTGATTATTTATATTTAAAATTGAATTTAAATAAATATATAAAAATAAAATAATAATTTTAATTGAAAGTAATAAATATATATTAAAACATAAAACTAAAATTAAACTTATAAATTATTCAAATTATACTCATTCAATAAATCAAATCATTAAAATTTAATTTGACAATAATTAAAATAAATTTAAATTTTATTTAAATTGATTTCAAATAACTCGTGAGCACAGGGGTATAATTTATACCAACTAGACCAACCAGCATTGGAACCCTGTTTTGCTGTCCAAACCGTTTTTGGCAATTGCAATTTGCAAACCCTTCCTCCTTAGCCTTCACTCATCGCTCTTGCTGTCCTCTCCCCCTTAATAAACATTAGTAAAAAAAAAAAAAGGAAAATTTTTAAAAAAAATATATTTTTTATTTAGATAATTAAAATTAATAAAAAATAAAAATCTTAATAATTATTATTTGATTAAATAATAGAAAGAGAAAAAACTAATTTATTATATTATTTTTTCTATTATAATCTTTGATAATCTTTATTTTTACTATAATATTTATATGTTTATATTAATATATTTCATATTTTCAATTTTTTATTTTTTCATGAAAATAATTATCAATGAAATTTATAAAAATAAAAAAATAAAAAAAATAAATTTATTGATAAATAATATTTTTATTTTCTATTTAATTTTAAAATTCAAAATCATACACTTTTAATTTAAAAAAAACTAATAAAGATATAATAATCATTTTATATTTCAAAAATTTATTCTTTTTTTTCCTTTTATTCTAATTTGAGATAATTAGAAAATCAAGAAAAATTAAGTATATTTCTTATTTTTATTTATGTCATTTATATAAATAAAATTTTTTTTCATTCCTTTTCTTTCAAAGAGTGCCATAGAGGATCCCCCATGACCATAACCAGTAATAGCCCTCCCAGTCATCACCATAGTACGGATTCAATAGGTTGATGGCAATGTAAAGCACCATCAAACTCGTGTAAAAGAAACTCGAATAAAAAGTCTTTTACATACATATCCATAATATATGATATAAATAACATTTGATTTGAAGGGAACAAACTCGAATTATTGAGTAGAAATGGTTCTGTTTTTCAAGGTCCAAAGATTTAGTGAAGAAATAGAGGCCACGAAAATGTTAAGAAACAGATAATGGATTATAATAATAATAATAAAGATAAAGATTGAGTGGACGTCGAATAATTTCATAATACTAATTAATTAATTAAAATAAAATATTAATTATTATTGAATTAAAAGAAAAAAACAAAAGAAATATTATCCGATAAGGGATTTGCCGTTTGCACACCATTCAACACATCTGACGTCACCAGTCTCTGCTACTGTATATTACTGAGCTGTTCTACTCTGTTCTTAATAACATTCGACGTCACCCTTTGCACCCAATCAACGACAACAAGTAAATCTAATAATTTGTACAATTATATGATATAAAATATTATATTTAGATGATATATTATATAAAAATTATGTATTATAATATATTTTTTAATTTTATTAAATTTATTAATTAATTTTTTTTAAAATTTTAGATAATATTATTTTTACCGTGTTTTAAATTATCAATGTAATATCACCGACCCCCTACAATGCCAAAGCTTTTCCCCTATAAAAACAACGTGGCGCACCGAATCACTCCCTCGAAAGTTACTCGCATTATTGAAAATGAGTAAAATAGAATGGATTCCGACATCGATGCGTCAAAAGTACGCGCTAAAGTTACCAGGTGATTCCCTTCTCTCGTATATGCCATCACTTACCGTTTATCATCTGCAGACATAAAATTAATCGAGCGGTTCAAAACAAAAGTTTTAAAATATTATATAGATTCTTTTGCACGGGATTCCTCTGGTTGGAATATAAAAAATATTTTTATTTCACCTCAGCTCTCAGGGAAAAAGGCTCTACTCCTCCAACTCACTTCTTACTTTCTTCATTTATCTCAAACCCTTCTATTTTGAGGTGGCCGGAGGATTGTAGCTGTTGGCGGCGATGGGGGCGGCAGTGTTGTCGGACTTGGCGACGGAGATCGTGGTGCCAGTATGCGCCATGATTGGAATAGCTTTCTCGTTGGTGCAGTGGGTGATGGTGTCGCGCGTGAAGCTCACTTCCGAGCGCCATGCATCGGCGAATAGTAACAAGAAGGGTTACAGTGATTTCTTGATTGAGGAAGAGGAAGGGATCGATGACCATAGCGTTGTCACCAAGTGCGCTGATATCCAAAGCGCTATCTCTGAAGGTGAGATGTTTGGATTTTAATGTTAGATCTGGTTTCTTTGTTCTTTTTTTTTTTTTAAATTTTTTGTTTCCTATTATTTTTCTGAGTAATAAGAATTCACGTAACCTTGACGTAGTATCATTAATAATCGCATGTCTTGAATGTAATAGTAAATAATTTATATTAAAAAGAAATGAAATTAGTAATTCAACGTTCAACTTCATTGCAACTTTTCAAGGAGATACTAAAGCAGTTTGAATTTAAATTGTTAAAGTTGGAGGTTTCGCTTTTGTTTAAAATTATATTCTGTTAAAAGTTTTTCCTTTTTTTCCTTCTAAATTTAATCTATTTTAAATTTTTTATCAGAAATATCTTTTAAGGGACATTGAGGTTTGTCTGCTTTGATGGTAC
Source organism: Durio zibethinus (assembly GCF_002303985.1). Next base: position 1,683,426 of record NW_019167982.1, on the reverse strand, counting down.
AAATGAGTTCATGGGTCTTCTATTAGAACTGCTTTCCATCATTCACATTTAATATAATTTTAATTAATTTTTTTAATTGGATCTAAGGATTAGAGACTGGGAAAGGCTTTACCTTTGGTGGTGGTTTCATTGCTTGCAGTTATGATATATTGTCTTATACGAGTAAATATTATTTGGTTTTATGGATTTCATTATCATTAGCCTCTCTTGCACGTGTGCTGCACGTGGCCCATTTTCCATATCTTTGGTTTTTTCCCTCAGACTAATAATTGAGAATATAATATCAGCATAGAATATTACTGCCACTGGTGCCTTTTTTAATAATTGATACTTATTCCTTTCTCCAACTTTTGTTGAAAAAAAGAGAAAGATACTAATTTATTGAAGATATTTTATTTTATTGCTTAGGGCTTTGTTTTTATTTTTGGAAATTGTACCTGCTTCTGAACTTATTCTGTGCAGCTCTTATTTGATTATTTTTATTATTATTGGGAAGGGTTAAATTTTACTGACCGCCATTATTTATATTTTTACCTTATTAACAATAATAAAATAATATAATATAATACAATTACTATATTTAGTAATTCATAATAATAATAACAAAGATAAAAATAATGTATTAATAAATTAGGAGTGACATTTTAATTAATAATGATTATAATAGATTGATTTAAGAATTAAGAATAATCTATCTATTAATCTTAATAATAAAAGTATGAAAATTTTGAAAGATGCTGAGAACCTCATACATCTAAGCATGTTTATATATGATAATGTTTTTGTTGCATTTCTGTATGCAAAAGATTTTCGATTCCCTAAACTATAAGAGGTGCATTAATTAGCTTTTCTAGTACTTAAGAGTAAAAGCTAAGCCTTGTTGCTCTAGGCCAAGTTTTATAGGTAGTTTCATGGAAAAGTTAGTTCTTTATTTATGGTGGTATGTTTTTAAATTTTTTCTGCATTTGGACTGATTGGGAGGTTTATGATTTTCCCTCATTTATTTGCTTTTAACTATGCTTTAATATTGTATCTAATCCTAAACTCTAGGTTTTTGTTTCTATCCTAATGTATCAGTGATGTTAAAAGTTGGTTGTTTTATTGTTCCTGAAGATTGTGCATATTATGCTCTTTTTAAATGTGTAGCCTATAGCACTTTAAGAGATGTGATAAACTATTGATAGTCCCTTGTTTATGATCTATTATTATCTATATCAATTAACTTGTTGATGTATGGGTGCAACAGGTGCAACATCCTTTCTTTTTACTGAATATCAGTATGTTGGCATCTTCATGATTGCTTTTGCTATCCTGATTTTCCTCTTCCTGGGCTCTGTTGAGGGCTTCAGCACAAAGAGCCAGCCTTGCACCTATGATAAGGAGAAGACATGCAAACCAGCTCTTGCCACTGCTATCTTCAGTACTGTATCCTTCTTGCTTGGTGCATTCACCTCTGTTCTTTCTGGGTTCCTTGGGATGAAAATTGCTACCTATGCCAATGCAAGAACAACCTTAGAAGCAAGAAAAGGTGTTGGAAAAGCTTTTGTTATTGCATTTAGATCTGGTGCAGTTATGGGTTTTCTCCTCGCAGCAAATGGTTTGTTGGTGCTTTACATTGCCATCAATCTATTGAAGCTGTACTATGGTGATGACTGGGAGGGCCTTTTTGAGGCTATTACTGGTTATGGTCTTGGCGGATCCTCTATGGCACTCTTTGGAAGAGTTGGTGGTGGTATTTATACAAAGGCTGCTGATGTTGGTGCTGATCTTGTAGGAAAGGTTGAAAGGAACATTCCAGAAGATGACCCAAGAAACCCAGCTGTAAGCCAAATTATTCTTCTGAATATATTTATTCCATGTCAATTATATGCTTGTCAATAATCTTTCCAGAAGTAATTATTTTCTGATGCAGAGTCCCTAAAGGATTTAATTTTTTTTATCAATCAGGTCATTGCTGATAATGTTGGTGATAATGTTGGTGACATTGCTGGTATGGGTTCTGATCTATTTGGCTCATATGCTGAATCTTCCTGTGCTGCTCTTGTTGTTGCTTCTATATCCTCCTTTGGAGTAAACCATGAGTTCACTGCCATGTTGTATCCTCTGCTTATTAGTTCTGTGGGTATTCTTGTCTGTTTGATCACAACCCTATTTGCTACTGATTTCTTTGAAATCAGGGCTGTCAACGAAATTGAACCAGCTTTGAAGAAGCAGCTTATTATCTCCACTATTCTTATGACTGTGGGAATTGCAATTGTTACTTGGATTGGTGTGCCATCCTCCTTCACCATTTACAATTTTGGGGCTCAAAAAGTTGTTAAGAACTGGTGAGGTTACATGATTGTTTTATACAGCAACCATGTTATGAAAGTAGTGGTTTTTAGAATTTCTAGCTAGATGCGTACTATCACACAGCTATGCTCCTAATTTGTGATATTAGGAAAGATTAAGACCTTTTACCCCTAAATTCTAATTCTACAAAATCTTTGGTGAGTTATCAATTAGTTGGGTTTGAGCTAATTAGTTTCTTGAGATCAGCATAGCTTGAAAATTGAATTGATATCGTTGTATGTTATTAACATGAATGTTATTATAAACTTCATAAAGACCTGAAGCTGGTGGTTGCATGTAGCAAGTCTTGCCTAGCATCCTGTTTCTAATGTCAGTGCTTTCATTGTGCTTAGGATATCTACAACCACTAAAATGATTTTGATTTGCAGGCAACTATTTTTGTGCGTGGGTGTTGGTCTCTGGGCTGGACTTATTATTGGATTTGTTACAGAGTACTACACCAGCAATGCTTACAGGTATCAGAAATAGTGCTTTGACTTATTTTTTAATAGCAGCGTTACTTCAAATTTTCTATCTTGATAAATCATTTCCTGTATTTGCAGCCCTGTGCAGGATGTTGCTGATTCCTGCAGGACAGGTGCAGCCACCAACGTTATATTTGGACTAGCTTTAGGATACAAATCTGTGATCATCCCAATTTTCGCCATTGCAATCAGCATTTTTGTTAGTTTTAGCTTTGCTGCCATGTATGGGATTGCAGTTGCTGCCCTTGGAATGTTGAGCACCATTGCAACTGGGTTGGCCATTGATGCTTACGGTCCCATCAGTGACAATGCTGGAGGTATTGCTGAGATGGCTGGCATGAGCCATCACATTCGTGAGAGAACTGATGCTCTTGATGCTGCTGGAAACACTACCGCTGCCATTGGAAAGGTACTGCATTGAATTATTTTCTAGAGATTGTTCTGAGGAGATTGATTTTAACTTAAAACACTAGTTGCTTAAATCATAATATAGCAAAAATTATGCATAGTTGAAGCCATAACTATTGTGTTTATTGCTTCTACCAAACATGTTAACAATTTGATCTCTCTAATTAGTTCTCAAACCCCAAATGGTCTTGAGAGTCATTGAATTCTATTCTATAATCAATCTAATCCACTTTAAAGTACCCTCCACTCATACTGCATTGTGATTGTCTATGTATTTCCTTTCTGTTTTTTCAAAGTTAAATGTCTCTTTTTGAGGTACCCTGCACTCATACTGCATTGTGACTGTCTATGTAATTCCTTTTTTTTTCAAAGTTAATGTCTCTTTTACCATGCTAAACTACTCTATTTTTTTCTGGTTTAATATTCCCAACTACTGGTCCTTTATATTTGATGTACTGTTCTCATATGTTTCCAGGGATTTGCCATTGGGTCAGCAGCATTGGTGTCATTGGCTCTATTTGGTGCCTTTGTGAGCCGTGCAGCTATCTCTACTGTTGATGTCTTGACCCCGAAGGTTTTCATTGGTTTAATAGTTGGAGCCATGCTTCCCTACTGGTTCTCTGCCATGACCATGAAGAGTGTGGGAAGTGCAGCTTTAAAGATGGTTGAGGAGGTTCGCAGACAGTTCAACACCATTCCTGGTCTCATGGAGGGTCGCGCCAAGCCTGATTATACTACCTGTGTAAAAATCTCAACTGATGCCTCTATCAAGGAGATGATCCCTCCTGGTGCCCTTGTTATGCTTACTCCCCTCATTGTTGGAACTTTCTTTGGTGTTGAGACTCTTGCTGGTGTCCTTGCTGGTGCTCTTGTTTCTGGCGTTCAGGTAAAGTTGGAACGGGAGATTCCTTTTTGTCAAATTCTTATTTCTGTTTTAGTTTATTTGTGAACAGTAATCATGCAGACAGTAAGAATTTATTAGTAAACTGCTCGTGAAAGCCTGATGGATTTTGGTTGGAAAGTGACTGAATTTTAAAATCATTGATTATGGTTACTCACTGGACTTTGTTCTTTGATAGATTGCAATTTCTGCTTCTAACACTGGTGGGGCATGGGACAATGCCAAGAAGTACATTGAGGTAAATACTTGGTGTATGTGTCTACCTTCTTTACTGTCTTCTGTACTTTCATTGTGCCCTTCTTATCATTAAGTGATTTATATGTTTTCATTGTCAGGCTGGTGCCTCAGAGCATGCAAGGAACCTCGGTCCAAAAGGATCTGATCCTCACAAGGCAGCTGTCATTGGTGACACTGTTGGAGATCCACTCAAGGATACCTCCGGTCCTTCGCTTAACATCCTTATCAAGCTTATGGCAGTTGAGTCACTTGTGTTTGCTCCCTTTTTCGCCACTCACGGTGGCCTACTCTTCAAGATCTTTTAGAGTGAGGATGGCAGGAAACATGACAGGGAGTGGCGTTTGTTACCACAGCTTAGCTTCCCTGCGTAAGAGTGTTCTTCCCATTCACCCATTATTTTTAATTCCTGTATCGATCAATATTGCCTGTTATGGGTTTTTCTTTTTTCCAAGTTAGTTTGCTTAGTTGTAGTCATTACTATTTTTGATGGGTTGATAATGATGATAACTGAGATAGGTTAGGACAATAGCAGAAAAATGGTCATTGTCATGTAAGAAGAGTCAAGGTGGTATGTCTTATTTTCTTGGTCTTAGAACACCTTAGTTTTGGAATTTTGTAATGTCAAATCCTTTTTCACCATTTAACCAAAGAGCATTACGGAGACTGGTCTAAAACAAGAACTTGAAAAGATGATAAGTAATTAAAAGAAATGTAATTTTGACATGTTTGGTACACAATATATAAATAGAATAAGATAAGATGATATCGTGAATAAGATTAAATTAAATAATATAATTTTATTTTGTATTTGATGTTTGCAAATATTTTGATAAAATAATTTTATTTGTTGGTCAAAATTATTTTTATTTAAATTTTGTTCAATTTAAATTATTAATGTAATTTTTTAATGTAGAATAAGATATATAAATTTAATTTCATAAATTAAAAATAATTTTTTTATTTTGTAAGGATTTGATCATCTTATGCGATCTTGTAATTTTATTTATCTTTTTAGATATAAATCAAATATATTATAAGATGATTATCATTGTATTTTATTTATTATTTTATGTATTAAATATGATTTTTATGTCTAAATATTAAAAAGTATTAAGATGAAAAAAAAAAGTAAAGGCTAGTTCCAAACAGTTGTGGAAATGGGATCTTCATTGGGAAGGTAGTGCTAATTCTAATGCACGAGCTCCTTCCGGGTGCAAACCAGGAAAGCACAAGGGGTGTCAAAATTCGAACCTGGAAATTTAGTACATAAAAGTTTATTCTTAAAAAGATTATCTAATTATCAGTACCACTTCGAAAAATATTGAACCTAAGTTATTTTAAAAAGACTAATTTCCAGTTGTTTTGGAATTAGTAGAATCAAGTGGCGTAGATGTGGAGCTTGTTTAAAACACTGTTCATTTGTTGGTTTCACGAACTTAACCTTGTTGGGCTGTTTTGGTCGAGGAAAATATTGAGCCCAACAAGAATCTAATTACAAGTACTAGCTAATGTATCAAAAATTTGAACTTGGACCTCAATTCCATTAAAGAGTGTACTATTGGCCTAATAAAAAAAAAAAAGCTAATGCTAGCTAATTTTGCTAGAACATAGAATCTTACATATATATTTCTATCTATTTTTTTAATATTATATCACGTGAATGCTGTCGTATAAGTACTATTTAGATGTTATTCTTTATGAATGAATGCATTTTGATTATTTATAAATTTAGATATTTATGAATCTATAATATTTATAAACTCAATTAATCATTGATAAAATATACTTATCTTTCGTATTATTTAAATTTTGAGTCTTATTTCTATTTATTATTAATTAATTATGAATCAAAGTTAAATTGAATAAATATATTTAATATTTAATATAATTTAATATTAATATATTTATGAAATAATATAAATATTATATATATTTATATATATTAAAATCGATGCGCAGCAACATGCGGAATATAACCTAGTTAATATATAAAAGTTTACAATTATATTATGCATATTATTAATAAACTTAATCAATCAATTAAAATAAAAAAAAATCATGTTCAGAAAGCCAATCAATCTATAGTTTATAAGAATACAAAATTGGCTTGATATCATACCATTGTGCTGCACTAATAAAACTTAATATGCCTTGGTATTTCCCTTTCAAACCATTTAAGTTTTTTAATTTCTGGGTTAGGAATCAAGAGTTTAAGAATATAGTTGAAAATTCTTGAAAGCTGTCAGTGACAGGAAACCCATTGTTTAAATTGCACAAGAAATTAAAAAGATTGAAGCTAGAGTTAAGAAAGTACAACAACTTGCACTAAGGGGATGAAACAGTAAAGGTGCGATAAAAAAAAAAAAAGAGCTGAAGGCTGTATAGATAAAAATATTAACAACTATTCCAAGCATTGAAATGATTAAATTCGAAAGTACCTTATCCACAGAATTGAAGGAGTTAATGGAAGTTGAGAAGAGTTATTATAGGTAAAAATCTAGGATAACTTGGATACAAGAAGAGACCAAAACACAAGATTATTTCACAAAATGGTTGCAGCTAAACAAAAAAAAAAAAAGCATAATAAGAGTACTTGTTGATGTTGAATGGAACAAATTAGAAAAATTTTTGCAAATTTCCATGGAAGTAGTATCATTCTTCCAAAAATGATTGGTACACCAGATAAGGAAGTTAAAGTTTGTTCACAAAAAATTTTTATTGAATTTTTTCATGTTTCAATATCTTCTGAAGATCAAGATGCACTCATAAGGCCACTGCTGAAAGAAGAGATCAAAACTGTTATGTTTTTTTTATGAATAGTGACAAAGCTCCTGGTCCAGACGAATACATTCAAGCAATCTTGGTCTATTGTTGGTAAAGATGTTACAAATGCTATATTCCACTTCTTTCAAACTGGGCAAATGCTTTTTGCATTTAACTCAATCATTATTACACTAGTTTGAAAGTGTGTAAATCCAAGTAGGATTAGAGATTACAGGTCCATATCATGTTGTACTATCATCTATAAGTGCATTATCAGGATTTTGGCAAATAGCTTAAAAATATCCTGCCAAATATCATAAGCAAAAGTCAAAGTGCTTTCATAAAAGGGAAGAAGCATCATAGAGAATGTGCTTATGGCACATGAGATGGTAATGTGGTATGGTATAATCACATTATCCTCAAAGTGTGCTATAAAAATTGATTTGCAAAAGGCTTTGATACATTGGATTGGAATTTTATCAACAACATTTTGGCAGCCATTAGATTACCTTCAAAATTTATAGGCTGGATTAACAACTGTAATACAACCCCAATGTTTTCTATATACTTATTGAAGGGCTAGTGGGCTATTTTCAAGGAGCCAGAGGAATAAGAAAAGAGGATCCATTTTCCACATATCTATTTGTTGTAACAATGAATGTGCGGTCAAGAATGCTAGATGAAACTATCAAGTTTGGAGTGTTTACCTATCATCCTAGGTACAAGAAGATCAAGCTGACACATTTATGTTTTGCGGATGATTTGTTGATTTTCTTAAAATGTAAACAAGGATTTAATCATTGGTGTCAAGAAAGTTATGCAACCTTTCTACTTATTCTCAAGGTTACAACTTAATTGCAAATAAAGTAAGATATATGCCACAGGAATAGGTAGGGAAGAGATTTAATCAATTCAACAAGTCACATGATTCAAAGTAAGCTTACTCTCTGTCCAATACTTAGGAGTCCCACTAGTCACCAGAAGGTTCACTACAAAAAATTATGCTTTATTGCTTGAAAGGATCACAGTTAGGATTAAAGATGGACTAGTAAGCACTTATCTTATGTTGGAATACTACAACTAATCCAGTCAATATTCTTCAACTTATACAATTATTGGTGTAGACACTTTATATTACCTAAGCATGTGTTAAAAAAGATCAATCAGCTATGCTCTACCTTCATTTGGAAAGGCCAAAAAAAGACTGCCAAAAGAGCTAAAGTCAATTGGAAAGCCATTTGCCACCTTCTGAAGGAGGGTAAAGTATCAAAGACACCGTAACTTGGAACAAAGCATGCATAATGAGAAATAGTTGGTCTATTTTCTCAAAAGTAAGATCTATATGGATAGCTCAACTTGAAGCCTATATCTTGAAAGGCAGAAGTAGATGGCAAGTTGCACTACAGTAGGGTAACAATTGGGGCTTAAGGAAACTACTTCAACTCCACACTATCGCACGCCAATTCATCAAACAGAAAAATAGCATTAAGGTGCGGCCTGTCTTTAGCGATGGCTATTCTATTGCAACGGTTTGGAATGAGATAAGGTTTAAGCAAAAAAAAGGTTAAATGTCAATAACTCATTTGATTTCAGTATCATATCCTAAAACACTTAATGATTGTATGAAAGATTATACTAAATAGGCTTTTAGCAAAAGATAGATTGAGGAATTAGAGAATGGAGATGGATGAAAGGTGTTGCCTATGTCAACATGGAAGGAATCTAGGGACTACTTATTTTTTGGTTATGAATATGCAAAAATGGTGTGGAGAATGATATTAAAATCATGCAGGATTGACAAAATAGTAGGAGAGTGGCCCGAAGAATTGAAATTAGCAATGAAAAGGATTAAGGCAAGGCATTGATATCAATAGTATTACGCATTGCTTGGAATGCTCATATACACCATATATGAAGAAAAAGAACTGTAAATTATTCAAGAATAAAAAAAGAACAGAAGAACAGGTATATAAATAGATTAAGGAAGTTGTCAGGATTCAATTACATGAATTACATTCAATTGCTGCTGACTCAATCAATAAGATTTTGTGTGATGCTTAAAATATAAATAAAACTATATTGCATAATAGTAAGAATATGATTTGATTGTATATATGGAATATATGTATTGTAGCAATTTATTGCTCATTTGTATAAATAAAATACAACTTATCAAAAAAAAAAAGGCTTAATAGTGATAGGTTTTTTTTTTAGAAGGATTACATTTCACGATTCATACAGTGTTACTTTCTTGAACTTTCTCTTGCATTTAAAAGAAAAAATAAATTTAAATATCTTTACATTTGGTTCAATATTAATGCATATTTTATTTGTTCAAAGAGTTGATTTTAATCTCTTAAAAAAAATCACATCATGAGACCCTGCATATAGCTATGAAAAATAAAATATTAAAAAAATTTGAAGTATTTTTTAAAATAAAATTTTATAATTTTATTATATTTAAATAAATTCTCTTAATATCTATCTCAAAACCCAACTCTACTCAATCAATATTAGGTGAGATCAAGGGATCATTGACTCCTTGATTGTAGAGTATTCACCGAAAATTTTATAATAACTTATTCAAAGGTTAACTATATGGATGCATCGTAAAGTATTCATGTAGATAGCTATGATTCGGACATATGGTATTTTTAAAAATTATTATTATTTTTAATTGTTTTAATGATTTAATATTAAAATACAAAAAAAAGTTAAAGAATAGTAATTTGATTAATATTAATTTTATTTTATTTATCTTCACTCATATATAACATTTGTAAAAAGAATATATTTTTGCTAAAGAATAACACAAAGAGATTATGAATAAAATTCATAAAATTACTTTAAATTTTTATTTGAAAAAAAAATTCAAACTAATAAAAAAAGGCCCTCAGCTACTTTAATATTGGGGCGGAGGGCCCTTGAGAGTGGGGGAAATACTTAAAAGGTCGCTCCACCTTATCTTCTTGATGTCATGTAAATTGTAGTGTAAGGTAGGACTACGAGTACTACTACAATTTACTAGTACGTAGTTATCGTTACGGACGAAATGCATCAAAGCAATCTAAAACAAGCAATACCGCACATGCCTCGAAGCCATGTGTCACTGTCAGTCAGAAACTTTGGCAGAGTAATAATACGGGCAGCTGAGTCGTTGAAGAATAACAATACATTTTCAACCCTATTCGCTACTTGCTAGCGTGTATCTCTACTACTAGTACTAGTAATAATTTCTATTGTTGATTACTTGAGAACGAAACAAAAAGATGCAAAAGCGCATAGGACCGTTCTCAACCTTTTAGTTTAGTAATTAAATATGTTTGAGGAGTTATTAAAAATTTAATTTTGAATCAAAATTTTTTTTATTTATATTAAAATTTTATTTTCTGATATAATTAAAAAAGAAAAACCTAAGGGACCAAATTTCCAACTTGAATGTAAATTCACTTAAGCCTGGAAACACCAGTACCCTCATCTTCAATTCCCAATTCTAAAGCAAAATCACTTGAAATCAATCAGTCCATGGCGGAAATGGGTGCAAAATTGACAACATTTTTCAAGATTTGATCAATTGCAGAAGAAAAATCAAAAGTGATGCAACCCAACCCTCTAAACTTATAGTCTTTGAATGTTTTCGCTCTTTTTTTCAATTAGTATAAAAGATCTCTCAAAATTGCCACTTTAAAAATCTTTGGAAAATCAAATTCCAAATTTGAACAATGCTGCTATTCTCTGTCACAAGACCTATCAATCCCCCATCCCACCCTTTCCTCTCCTTCTCCCACTCAATTTCCCTCTCTCTTCCTCTCCCTATCCTCCCAGTCCCAGGTCCTTCCAAATGCCCCAACTTCCCTTCCTTCCAAATCAACTGCATCGACGCAGCTCAACCTTTTGACTACGAATCCCACCTCAAAAACCGTTACATCCAATCAACTTCCCTCAAGATAGCCATAGTAGGCTTCGGCAACTTCGGCCAGTTTCTCTCCAAGACCTTCCGTCGTCACCACCACACTCTCCTCGCTCACTCAAGAACAGATTACACCGACGTCGCTAACCAACTCGGAGTCTCCTTCTACTCCGACCCAAACGACCTTTTCGAGCAACACCCTGACGTCGTCCTTCTCTCCACTTCCATCCTTTCAACTGAAACTCTACTTCAACAACTACCCTTTCAAAGACTGCGTCGAAACACTCTTTTCGTTGACGTACTTTCGGTTAAAGAGTTCCCCAGAAACCTTTTCTTAAAGTACTTACCTTCAGACTTCGATATCTTATGTACCCATCCCATGTTCGGACCTGAAAGTGGTAAAAACACCTGGGCGGGGCTTCCTTTTGTTTACGACAAAGTGAGGATTGGAAATGAAGAGAGTAGGGTAAAGAGATGTGAGAAGTTCTTGCGTATTTTTGAAAAAGAAGGGTGTAGAATGGTGGAGATGAGTTGCATGGAGCATGATAAGTACGCGGCAGGGTCTCAGTTCGTGACTCATACGATGGGGAGAGTGTTGGAGAAGTTTGGGTTGGAGTCTTCGCCTATTAATACCAAAGGATATGAGACGTTGTTGAATTTGGTGGAGAATACTAAAGGGGATAGCTTTGATTTGTATTATGGGTTGTTTATGTATAACCAGAATGCTATGGAGCAATTGGAAAGATTGGATATGGCATTTGAGTCAATCAAGAAGTTGTTGTTTGGGAGGCTACATCAGGTTTATGGGAAGCAGTTGTTTGGGGATAAACAGAAGGAGAGAGATAGAAGGTTGGCTCAGAAGTTGCTTGGCAATGGAAGTCTAATTGAACCTCCTTTGGATAATGTTAGACAAGATGGATCTTAAAAAAGGAGTAAAAAACAGAGTTGTTCTGTTTCCTATATTTGTCAAGATGTTAGCTTTGTATTCTTTTTTTCTTTTAATTGTTAATGGAATTAGCTTAGTTATTATTGCTGCTTAAACCTTGACTAAATGACTGAGTTTGACTTTTGGTGAAGAAGTTGCTAACTCAGCAAACAAATGGGGGCTTGTTTTCTGTTAATTGTTTATTGTTTCCTTAAAAGGTTTTGGAGGTGAATGGCTGGATCAGAATTTTATGGTGCTGCTGCATTTGATCCTAATTGCAGAATAGTAGACTGTCCTATGTATTAAGTGACCCGTTTAGCCAGATTAGATCTATGCGAAGAGTTTTGACTTACTACTAGTTAATGCCAGAAAGTGGCCTAGGATTGTATATAATTTTGTTCCTTCCATAATAAGTTCTACTGTTTGTCAACCTATCCAAGAGAATGTTTTAGGAATGGCAAGTGCATTGGCAAATTCATGGCAGTTCCAATGAGATTTGTCTTTAGATTGGAAGAAACTCTGTATTCTTTTGGAAAATAGTCATTCTATGACCAAGCTAAACGAGTAAGAGCTTTTGTGTTGAGTCTTTGATGGGCGTTGAGATTTTGAAGCCTAATAATTAAAGTAATGGGGCTTCAATTCATGGGGATAAGATTGAACCTCCTTTGGACAATGTAATGTAAAAGTAGATGGCTCTTAAACAGACTTGTTCTATTTTCTATGAAATGAGAGTTTATTGCTATTTGTCAATGATTAACTGCTGTAACTTTTTAGTCATAAATGGAATTAACTAGTTGCCTCTTAGACCTGGATGTAGTGATTGATTAGATTCAAGGTTAAGAACTAATTCTGCAAAGAAGTTAGGGTTTGTTCTCCCTAAGTATTTTGGGATTTGCTTCCAGTTATTTATGTTTTATTTTTAAGACAAATGGTTTGGAGATGAATGGATGGTGCAAACATTTTGTGATGGTTTTGCTATTAGTTTGGTCCTAGTTGTAGAATAACAGAGCCGTCATATGTATTAAGTGATCTAGTTAGTTAAATTAGCTATCTATTACCTATCCTACGAATGAGTTATGGCAATGCACTAGTTCATGCCAGAAATGGTCAAAAGATGGCATATAAAATTTCTCTTTGCCTAATTGTTGCTTTAGTAGCACGTTATAATCTTTGTCAACCTATGCAACAAGATGGTTTATGATTGGGAGTTTCATTGGTAAATCATGGTGTTTATAATGACATTTGTTGTTTATTGTGGAGAAACTGTCTATTGTTTTTGCAACATATGTTATGCTATGACCAAGCTGAACAAGTGAACTCCTGCTGTTTTGAGTCGTTGATTGGAATTGATATCTTGTGGCCTGATTATGGAAGTGTTGGCTTGGAATCATAGGATAGTGGTTAATGGTTGCATATTGTTCATCTTAGGTTTTAACTTTTAGGCATCTAGGACAAGAAATTATAGGCTTACAGGGATAATGCCAACTGGGATGTAAAAGATTTGAGCTTTTACCACCCAAGGTATGAGATAGAAAATGGCTTGAGCAAGATATTTGAAATTCTTTAAAAAGTTCTGCACCGTTTGGCAGGGGCCTTATAAGCATATCAATTTTACTTGGTTCTGTTCCCAAAACAAGAGAGAGGGTATTTCCTCCTATGTGTTCCCTGCACTGAGTTTTATGATTTAAGTTGTGGAACCATTACTTTCAAGGGTAGTTGTAGGGAATTGACTTCAAAAGTGTAAGTCTAGAATTGTTGGAGTTGGATAACCACTACTAATGTTTATTCTTCTGAGGAAAAGAAGCTTAGATATGGTATTTTCTTGAGCTAGTATGCTAGAAGCCAATACCCAAAAATGCTAATGCCAATAAATTCTTATTCCAGAGAAAAATATCAGAAAGAAAGAAGATGCAAACACTGATATTGACACCAATTTGAGTAACAACAGTGCTAAATGGAATAAATTGCAAGTGCTTTATTTTTATACATTACGAAATATTTAAGCACTTTATACAAACCAATAATAAGCATCAAGTGCACTTAGTAAAGCAAACTAAGCAGCATGAGACACCCGAGCACACATTTAAATTTCTGCTATATGAAGAGCTCTCATTCCTCTTTGGTAGTACTCCCAATGTGTGATGTCATAATCTTTTATCTTCTTGAATAGCCTTGGTCTTTCCTCATTCACCAAACCATCTTCTGGTCCTATCTCTTTGTGTTTTTCTGGTGTGTAGAAAACTGCAACAGACGTTCTCTCCTTCTCCCTATTGCTTACTACCCTATGCACTGGACTCTTAAACACCCCATTTGTCATTATCTGCTAGCATCATGCAGGGTGATCATAAAACATGACCATTTACATTGCTTTTATAAGTTAAATGTTACAGTTCAATGTGTGAACAATATAAAAAAAAAAATCAGTTCCCTCTTCTATGAAAGAACTATGCTAGCAAATTAAAACAATTAGTGTTTTCAAATTATGTTATTAGGTTGTCTGCATTTAGAAGTACAACATATGCATGCATTTAGCACCTGGTACAAATTTCTTGTGCGAATGTCAGATGAGATGCTTCAAGCTAACCTGGCTATGCCTATAACAGCCTGCTAATGAAATCCTCTAGAACTTTTTAATTTCATACGCTAATGTGCGTGAACTTTGATTATATAAAAGTAATTATGCATACCTCCATTTGATCACCCATGAGGATTAGTAGTGCATCAGGTATTGTGGGGACTGTAAACCATTGCTCTCCTTGGAGGACTTGAAGGCCTTCAACATCATCTTGCAAGATGAGGGTGTATCCTGTGCCATCCGCGTGGGGTTTTAATCCAAGAACGATTTCAGGCCTTTCACAACACGGGTAGTAGTTGAACCTCGCCTGCAGTGCTGCTCGTTCACCAAATTGATTCAGGAAACAATTTTCCTCCAATTTCAATGACTTAGCCATGGATTTGGAAACAACCTCTGTCACCGTTCTCATCATAGAAGTGAAATTTTCTAAAACTAACCTGAAAAATTGTGAGTTAGTGACACGTTTTCAGAATTATGAAGCATGCCTGTTGTTGACGTGAATTGTAAACAGATTGTAAAGCTCAAGTAAACGGATATGTTGTAGAAAACAACTGATGGATAAAAGGGGCCAAGTCAACCTACCTGAATGATTTGGGGCTTTCCGGCCAAAATTTGGTGTCACTTAAATCTTCCGGGTATACGGTAAGAAACAAGCGATCTTGCCAGTCAAGGAACTGACCTTCTTCAGGAGTAGGGTCACCTCCATATCCTTCCACCTCTCTAACTCCTTTGCTGTACTTCTTCTTCTCTTCCATTGGCTGTTCGAAAAATTCCCTAGTGACTTGGCGAATTTTGTTCAGGAATGAACTTGGTATCTCATGACGTATTGCCTGAAAATCCAGAAAAAAAAATAAAAAAAGCTTTGTTCTAATGATGGATAGGTTTTAAATGCTACAAGGAGTACATAATCATCTCAAGCCAAACAATTATTGCACAGGAGCGAGTGAAACAGTACATCCATCTCATTCTATCTATATATCTGGAATTTACTTGTAGATTGATTTAATAGGATAAGATTTGATTCGGATTAATTCGATTTCTAGGGAAGAACGGCCCCAATTTAGATTGAATTTTTAGAATTTAGAATACTACGTATTACCCAAAAGAATTACTTCCGTCTGTATGTAACAATCCTGATGACTGATGAGTTTGGAGGATAGGGATTATTAGTTACTAGATCCTATTTTTTAAGAATTAAGACTGTTCTCAATCTTGGTTTAAAATCAGGATAATAAAGGATATTGGCAGCAGTAATAATGTCAGAACTTATGTTTTTCATTTCTTTGGTGAGATTAAAGTCCAAACCTGAAAGCACCCCCAACAACAGAGTGCCGATTTTAGCTTCTGCAATTCTTCTTCTCTTGTGGCGCTTAAGGTTGATGATGAGAACAAACTCAGGTCGATAATGGGAATTGGAGCTAATGGGGATGGAACATTTTTAGCTTCCTCTTCATCTCTACAAATGTACAGTGATTCGGGTTCTTGACCGTTGATGACCATTTCTTGGACACGCCTTGACAGCAGAACATCAGCTGGGATAACTGAAGCGCTGGCCATGTTGACAGCAGAGTAAAGAGCTCCGAAAGTAAGGATTACAGGGAAATTATTTGTGTTTAATAGTGCATTTAAGTTTATCTGTGCGAGTGCACTATAAGCGGATGTTCGGACTCTTTGACTGCTTGTGAGGAGTGGGACAATCCATCCATTGAAGGCAAAGGTGAAAGGGAAGTTGATGGTGCCATATCATGGGGCTCACAGCAGTACAGTTAGAGGCTTAGAGCATGTTAGCAGAGCCGAGAACTGACAGCAGGGCTGTTTGAGCTTGACTTCGATAGCCTCAAATCAAGCCTGAGCCTTGTATAGGCAGGCATTAAGCTACAAGTTGAGTTACGACAAAAACTTGACTCTTAATCACAGTTGAAATCTTGGCTGTGTTTAATTTTGTAGAATCAACATTTTTTTTTCCGAATTTTAACGAAGGATATTTGATTATCATGTTTAGTTAGGATAATTCGATTATCGAAAAAAAATGTTAGATTCTTGATAACACTTAAAGTATTAGAATAAAAAATTTATCTTTTTTTGTAATATTTTAAAATTTTTTTAAAAAAATTTATTTTTAAATTTGATCTGAATAACAAAAAATGATGAAATAATCTTTAATCTTTTGAAAAACATAAATAAAAAAAACTGAAACTTAGTTATAAGTTTTGTAGAGAAAAAATAATTTTTTATATTGAACATTTGATAAAAAATCATATTAAATAATCTTTTTATCATTTAGGGTTTAAGATTAATATTTTTATAAAAAAATTATTTAAGGTGATTTTATATAAAAAACGTTTTAAATATTTTTTTAATATTTTTATAAAAGTATTATTTAAGTTATTTTCTGTATAAAATGTATTAAATAATTTTTTATATTTTAGGTTTTATGATTAATATTTTTATAAAAGAATTATTTAAAGTATTTTTGTATCTTAAATAATTTTTTTATATTTTAGAATTTAAAGTTTAAGGTTAATATTTTTATAAAAATATTATTTAAGGTATTTTTGGTTCAAAAATACCTTAAATAATTATTTATAAATTAAAAGATAATTATTAAATGATCCATAATATAAAAAAATACTTTAAATAATCATTTTATAAAAAATAATAAGTTTATTAAAAAACGTGTTAAATGATCCTTTTATAAATTAATTAAAGAAATATTTTTAAATTTTTCTATGATATAAAAAAAGTGGGACATGTATTAATTGATTTTTTTTTAATAATTTTCTCTATCAATTTTTGTTACTCAAAAAAATATCAAATACCTTAATTGATAATATTTTATAAATAAAAATAGCAATCAAATAAAATATTTGTTTTCTTTTGTTATTAAATACATCATTTGTCATTTGATATTTATTATTAATAAAATAAAATGAAAAGTTATTATTATATATGTAAAAAAAATTATAATAATTATACATAAATTAATATACATGAAATTTTTCGATTAACTGAATGATTCTGAATGTAAAATATCTTTAAAATAAAAAAAAATTAGATATCCCATTTTTTTAAGATCATATTTTTTCTTAAAATTTAAAATTTCATAAATTAAATACCTTCTTTATAGTAATCATCTAATCATTATGCAATTATGAATCATCTTAAAAAATAATATTTAATAAATTTAAAATTTAAATTTTAATCCGAACTCTTTCAATATTCTTAGATTATGATTCTTTTTGTAAAATAGCAATAATAACAAATGGAAAATTCATATCTCATGGAGGCCGATTTTATCATCCCTGGTCCTTTCTGCGAATTGACTGCATTTCCTCTTGCATGAACACTCGAAATCTTTTGGTTGAATTGCGTTGGATATTTTTGTTGGTTTCGTTTTAACATTACTCCTTTCAGCTTTTTATTTCTTCTCTACGAGCTAAACAAAATCAAGCTTGGTATCAGCTGCATGCTGCTATTAGGCTACTCGGCTTGGTAACAAAGCTGAAGCTGTTACACAACCTGATTGGGCAGGGATGGAAGATATTTTTGTGCATCAATTAATGACAAGAGAAAATGTAAAGGTACGTAAGTAATGATGTAGTTGGATTTGGATTATTGATCCAACTAGACACAAGAAAAAGACCAGGTGAAATTGGAATCTGACTGGGCTAAGAACCAGAGTACCATGTGATTGGAACAATAAAAATGATTCGTCCTTGGACATGGATTGAAACATATGAATGGTATCTGTCTGCGTGACAGTGACCCTCCCTGGATGTCTTCATCAATTTCAAAAAACAAAACAGGATGTATTATTAGATCATTGCAAAATCAAACGGTTGTCGGTTGATTATTACTCAGAATGAAGATTGAGTTTTCCTTAATAAACTCTTATTTTCACTTTCCCTTCTCGTAAATATCATTTGATATCAAACTTGCTTAACCTAAGTTCCAGGTATAGATGGAAAGTGATCACCAAATTAGAAATTGTTGTCATTGAGATCTTGAAATTTTCTAGTTCCATCAGACTGCACTTTAGTTAAATGGGTCTTCTCCAAAAACATGTTTAGAAACTATTCATGATATTAACCTTTATTATTATTATCTTCTGATCTTTATATCACTTGTTATGAATTCAATCTCTCAGTTCATAACACAACCATAACCAGTGTATGAATTCTAAAGTTTCCCTGTTGGAATACCAAGCAAGCCTAATCTTCGTAACTGTTGTAATAAAATAGAATTAAATAAACATGTTTTGCTTTCCAAGGTAGCTTTGTATGTTCATATTGACAGGCCTTGTTTGGATGATTCTGGTTTATATCCATCAGTTGAATTAAGAAGTCATAATCTTCACTAAATAAATTGACAAGATATTAGTATGTGTGGAAATTAAT
Organism: Durio zibethinus; assembly: GCF_002303985.1. Next base: position 1,664,494 of record NW_019167982.1, on the reverse strand, counting down.
ATAACAGGTTTCTCTCATTGCTAGCTCCTGATTTTGACCTCTCTTGGTTCTCCAAAATTATTCTCTCGGCGTGAGAAAATTCAAAGTTATAGTAACTTTTTTATATTATCTAACTCCAATAAAAACATCTTTCTGGAAATAGTTCCCTTGTTCAGCAACCAAAATTTAATCAAAAATTCCTTTTTACTATTTAATTTATTTTTTAGCCTAAAATTACAATAAATTATTATATATACATAGATGTACAATTTATTTGTCTATTTTTTTAAAGAATTTTATAACCTGTGAAAGGTTTAGTATTGGTATTTGTTTTCTTGTCACATAAGGCATTCTAATCCTTTCATCATATAAATTTTAACCCTAACACTTGGCCAAAAATATCTTATTTGCTTCTTCAGGATTTTATTTATTTATTTATAACATATATAATTGAGAGCTTCTTCATCGGCAAAATGTTGTGGGCTATTCTATAGGTTTAATTTTGTTCTATAATTGTTTTGGGCCCAACTATGGTTGTAAGACAATCATGTTAGTTGTTAACCGATAATTAGCTCTTGGGCCAACCTCTGAATCCACAAACCACAATAAGCGACCTTACTTTTCTTTCCTTTTTGTTTTCGGAAGGCATCCTGAGATTAAGGACTTTGGTTTTTTGGCTAAAAATTAAAGTCTTTGGCTCTTTATCGTTTTGGAAAAAATCATATTGACCAAAAGCCATTAATGTGTCGAGTGACACTAATTAAGGTTATATTTAAGAAAAATACAATTAATACTTTTTTAATTTAATAAAAATTATGTATTAAATGTAAAAATTTTTCTTAAGATAATGCGTTAACCAAACCCTTTTGATATTATGAAAAACAAATGATAATTTTTTTTATGGTCCAATATATATATATATATATTAATTTACTATGGTTCATACTTCATATGTCATTACAAGTATTAAATTAGATTGGAGAATAAAAATGAATAAAATAAAATTCAAATATAAAATCATTTTGAAATAGTGATAAATCAAATAATAAAATCTTTGCATATTATCAACTTAAATTCATTTGTGATTACTTGTAATGAATGAAAAAAAAATCGTAAAAGATTTCATTCAAAAATCAAATTGAAATTGTAAAAACAAAAATTCCAATGCAAAGCTTACATAAAGTGTAATTACAAGCATCGTATAAGAATAAAACCCATAAAATAAACAATTAATATTTACTTATTTTAAAATTGGATATTCAATCAATATAAAAAAGTTGCCAAATGAAAGAAAAGAAAAAACAAGAGAATATATGAAGTCAATGCATTTCGGGCCCAAAAAAGAACATAAATTCCTCGTGGAATTGTACCATGTACAAACGGAAAGATTTGCTGTTCCTTTTTTTTATAAGAGCTTTGATGCTGACAAGGCCTTCTTCCATTATTTTCTCTCTTTTTTTTGTTGGGTTTCTGTTTGGTTGATGAGAAAACATCATAAGGGTATTGATTCTTTTGTTCAATGCGGGATTGTTTCTACAGAAAAGAAAATTTCACTTTCAAGTCAATTAGGCCAAAGTTCTGTTGCATGGGCATTTTGGGTGCGAAGTTTTGATTTTCTTCTATTTGCCTACTGTTTATCTGGAACCAAACATGGCAAAGTTTTGTACTTCTTTCAATTCATTGAAAAGTGGATTTTTTTTTAAAGGTGATTGAGGTTCTGATTAATGGGTGTTGGTTATTTTGGTCTAATGATTAATGGGTTCTCTTTTGTTTGTCTGAAACTAGTATATTTTATAGTGACGGTCGAAATATTATTAAGCTTAATTTATTGCTTGGGCATTTTTAATTCTGTTAAAAATAATGATTCAAATTTCATAACAGATTTTTTTGAGATTGATAAGTTATTATTTAATGGACAAAAAAATTTATAAAAAAAATTTAAAAAAAAATTTCTTAATAGGTAAATTTGAAGAATTTTAAAAGGAAAGAGATTTTTAATAGACAAATTTGTATGTTTATAAATATATGAAGTTTTTATAGAATTGGATATGAAAAAAAAATGTAAGAGAATTATAAGATTTTATGAGCAGACATCTCATAAGATTATTGAAGATTTACGTGTGTTTATGAATAGATTAGAGAAGATTAAGATGGTTCACATAGATATGATTACGTGTGTTTGTGAATGGACTAGAGAAGACAATATGATGCATGAGTTTATACGAGTATGTGTTTGGTTGTGTTGAAAAAGTGCACATGGGTATGTATTTGTTTAGGTTGAGAAAATTTCTTAAGATTAGAGGAAATTGTTTATGGGTATTGATTATTGAGTGGTTGATATATTTTGATATATGTTTGTAATTATTTACAACTAATAAATTTTATTTCTCATCTGTAGACGTAAGTTAATTAGACTGAACTATATTAAATTATTATTTCTTATATATTTGATTAATTATCTCTTATATATTTGATTAATTATTTGATTTCGCTTCTGTTGACGTTTGGAAGCCTAACAAATTCAACTTTTTGGTTTCCGTTAAAATCTTTTTTTTTTTTTCTTTACATGATATGTATTCTGATTGATTGGCGTTGATTACTTTGTGGATAATGATTAGTTGGTTCTTTTTTGTTTGATTTAAAATTTGGCGATTATACTGGTAAGACGCAATGGGAAATGCTTCGTCAATGCTAACTCAATATGATATTGAAGAAGTTCTAGTGTACTGCAATAATCTTTGTAGGTTGTCTGTATGCTTTCTTTTTCCCGCTATTTCTTCCATTTGGTTGTGGTGCTATCTAAATTTTGAAGTGTTCTGGCTGTGGGAATGCAGTCTCTCCGCAAGAAATTATTTCATTGTACCAAAGGTTTTGCCAATTAGATCGAAATGCAAAGGGGTTTATATCTGCTGATGAGTTCTTATCATTTCCAGAGTTTGCAATTATCCGCTCTCTCAGATAGTCCTTTGAGTTGACTTGATTGGAGTAATTAATTGAATTCTTGGATTTGTTGCATTTACAGAGGTTGCTTAAGATGGTGGATGGTTTGAACTTTAAGGACTTTGTAGCCTTCTTGTCAGCGTTCAGTGCTAAAGCAAGTGTCCAGCAGAAAATTCTACGTGAGTCTTCAATGTCTTTTCTGTAGAGTGATTGATTTTGCTGGTTTGGTTTCAACTGAATTTCGAATTAATGGTCACAGATTAAAATGTTACCAATGATCACTTTTTGGGTTGCCTTCTTATTGCCCCTTGGTCATCGAAGTTGTACAAATGTTTTGAAGTTAGTTAATGTTATTAATTTTCTCTGTCTCAGTTATCTTCAGAGTGTATGATTCTGATGGCAATGAAAAGGTTTCTTTCAATGACCTGCTAGAAGTGTTGCGTGATTTGTCTGGTTCATTTATTACCGACGACCAAAGAGAGGTAAAAACGAAGGATTTGGGTGCCTTTTGTTTTTTTCCTTTATCATTATATCATACAATTAAAAAAAGCAAGAGAGATGTAGGTGATTACTTGTATTGTGACCACCATGTGCATTTTCATTTGTCCAGTGTGCATAACTTGACCTATTTGATTTGCTGATACCATCCATGGTGGTGTAATCCAGTTCACCCTAGGTGTTTACATACTAAAGACAATGGAAACATCTTTTACAATGAATGAGTTTAGTTCACATATCTTATTAGCAATATCTTATTGTAATGAAAAAAATAAATGTAATACCTGTTGTGGAATTAGCTGCAATGAGAGGAAAATCATTGTGCGGATATGCAAATCAATCTGTCTGTAATGAATAGAACTGGAAAAGCTTTCCTTAAACTTTATTTTTTAATCTCAAGTGGATCTTATTGTAGGATTTGAACCCAGTTGACTTTTTACTATCTATTAAGACTACCTGATAGGGTAAAAAGGAGCAAACTGATCTTTTAGGGTCCCTTAAAACTTGTTTTTTCTTTCTGCAGCAGATGCAGGTTACTCAAGGGACTCATGCCTAACGCTGGATGAATTCATTAAGGTGTTTTTCGTTCTATTTTATATTTATTGTAACTATTCAATTTTCTATCAGTTTATGTTTGGCTTTCTGGATAACTGTTGTAAGGCTGGTAAATGAAAGTAAGTGACAGGGAGAGATCAATATGGTTAAAGTTAGCTAGAACCTGGGATTAATGATATAACTTTTCTTTTTTCATCCCATTGGTTCCACAAAATAGGAGAATTTATTAAAAAAAAATGTGCAAAAATGTTTTTTGGAATGGATAACAGCATGGCCGAAAGCTCTAGATAATGGACTTTATTGGCAGTCTAGAGATGGCAAATGGGTGGGTGGTCCGGGGAACAGCACAGCCTACATTGCACCACTAACAGGTCAAAGAGCCGGGCTGAGTAATGATATCTTGGCCCATTGGGCTAGCACAGCATGTTGCCAACACGGCACGGCCCATATGGCAGTGTACGAGGAAACCCACAATTTGACTCTTCTGATAAGAGCAAATGAATTCAAGAATGTTCAAATCTTTTGCAATTTAGAAGATATAATGAACTCTGCCATTATAGAAACATTTAGAAACCTGCACTAAGGGTCCATAGTGATATGCTTGTTACAATGTTGTTAAAGCTTTCCTTAATGGCTACAATCAAATAGCTGTAGGGAAGCAGGGGTGCTACTGTTTGTATGACCACCATAATTTACATGAAATCATGCATTAGTTAAGTTTTCTGACATAGGCTTCATTTGTTGCTCTCATTTTGCTTAAACAGTCTTCTTTCCCTAGAGAATGGGACACCAACCTTCAAGTTCTTGATCTATCCTACAATGCATTGAGTGGGAACATTCCTTCTAATATAGCTAACCTTACACACTTCTTGAGTATTTGTCACTTTGTGGCAACTATTTTGAAGGTTCATTCTCACCCAGTTTATTAACTAATCTTTCAAAGCTCCAGGACAATGGATATATATATATATATATATATATTTATATATCATCATTGCTTTGTATTTGGTACAGGTCTTTGGGAGCTCTGATCTAAAAATGGAGGTTGAAGTTCCGGTCAATTAAGCTAATTTATGCAGTCTTTCCCCTGAATAATTGGAGAGGAACTAACTGCACGTATCATAGGAGAGAAACACGTTTTAGAAGCATACATAATACACATGTATTATTTCCCTTTCATGTTTCCTAACTTCAGTATTCTGTATCAAGATAAGTTTCTGTTCTCTGTAAATGGTTCTATATATCTTCAAAATTTTCAAGCATCTGAGAAATGTAATTTAGCTGTTCAATATTCTTGTTTTCTTGTCCCGTTTCTCTTTCACATGCTGCACCTATTTGAAGCATTTTCTTGGACCATAAGGGAAACTGTATAGTTAAACAGTATGAAGATCATGGCTTTAGACTGGACCTGATGTGATAAAGCAATAGGTTGTTTGACTTGTTTACTGAAGAATCATATGGCAATTCATAGTAATAGATATCATCTGATGGCCTAAAAATGCTCAGTGAGTTGGACGTCGAATTTTATGTATGGTTGCAATCGAAGCGTGAAGGGGAAGTAGAGGTAACATACCCAGATGTCTATGGTCCTATTGACGTATGCCACATGCAGCAGTCTGACACTCGATGTCAGGCCAAAGCTTGGGCTTGAATGGAGACAAAATATACCATTTTGAGTTGAGAAAGAACCAAGCTTTAATAGCTGTTTTTTTTTTTTTAAAGCAGTTAAGAGGTTTTTAGGTTTTATCCAACTCATTCCTTCTTTGGGTCTAGTTAAGTAAATTTATATATGTCAAATTTAGTGAATTCATTAAAAATGATCTTTTCATGACCTTTTAACAAATTCAAATTCACTTCATCATTTGAACCATCCATTTATTTTAGTAGCTGCTATTTCAATTTACAGTTTACAGTTCTTTAAATTTCTCACTACATGACTTCCTGTTAAATGAAGCAGACTTTGCTCACCTGTGGTAACAGGGACAAATTCTGACAGTGTGACATTCTTCTTGAAAGTGCTTGGCAATTTCTCCTTAACTTCTCTCCTACTCTTTCTCAAAACTCAAAAGGAAAGAACGAGTTTTCACATGCAACTTAGAGTTTGCTGTAGTTGCTACTGACTCTGCTTGCTGCAGTGGCAAACTCTCTTAGAAGACAAGCAAAAAGGGAAACATAAACATTCCTTTGGAATGTTGTCAATGTCCCTGGACATATCTTTCTCGGGTAAGCAACAATCATTTTCTCCAATACTCAACAACCAACTGCTGCATTTCCAGTGATGGTAGTTTATTCATACTTGTTGCCACAATAGAATTTCAGGAAATACATTGCATAAAACCAGTCTATCATTGCTAAACTTTCTAATGTTTTCTTTTCTCCCCAACGTTTATGTTGCCTTTCAGGATTGCTCAACTGTGTGCTCACTTATTTAACTGAAAGCGTTGTGTCAGTTCTTTTAGAACTGATGGACCAAGATCGAGCTTCCAACAGGTTTGAAACCCAAACTTTAGATTATATGCAACTTCTACAAGAAATTCTACCTAGGAAGAAGAAAGAATTTGCTTCATTTGAGATGGAATTAGATTCCTCAGGAAAGAAGGTTTTAGAGTTCAAGAATTTCAAGGCAGCAAGCAGTACTATGCATACGACAACAAGCAATCAGTCAAGATTAAAGGTTGATTTCTCAGTAGATTCTATTGTGAAACAAGAAAACTTGTTTTACAAGTTTAGGAATGAAGAAGCTTCGAGTTCAAAAGAGGTAGTGAAAAAATCTGGAGTGATAATAAGTCAAAATGAGGCTCGCATTAGTTTTTGTAAAGGTAAGGTGGCTTTGCAGGCTAGCGAAGCTGAAGAACTGAATACACGATTGAAGATCCTTGAAGAAGAATATGAAATTTTGAAGCAAGCATTCCTAGAGACAGTGGTGGAAAGGAAAGAATTAGTTAATGAAATATATCAGCTGTTTCAGACACTGCGCAACAGCCTCCACCGTAAAGATCAGGAAGATGGACACAGAACCAGCCATGGATCTTTGATCATCAAACCTTTCAAGGTTTTGCATTTTGATCCTTTGTTTAATTTTTGCCTTTAGTATTATATATGTGTTTGGAAACAAAAAATGGGTTTGGAAACAAAAAATGGGTTTGGATACAGAATAAAATTTCATCACTGTTTTCATGAGTAATGGATATTTTAGCCATCTCTTCGCATTTAAGCAAATAGAACCTTTTCATAATAAAATAAATAGCATAAGTAAGAATAACAAAACAGAACCAACATATATATATATATTTATATGTAATATAAACTCAGATTGAATGTGGCATTTTCACTGTTTTTAAATGGCACAGTAGCATTACCTTTCTGTCACAATAAACCTGGAAGACATCTAACTGAAAGTGATGCTGATGCACACGATGTTAAACAGGGGCAGGGTGGGGGAAAGGCGGCGGGCAGTCTGTCAAAAGTTCTAATGGAAAATCCAGGTTCCAGAGATCCCATGGCCAATGCATTAGCGATTGTTGGTCAGAGTTACGCATCCACTCCTAAATTTACATTGTAATTAGATTTATATTATTGTCTGCCATTTTAAAGGACTATCAGTGCTCATGTAATCTTGAGAAACTCTATGCCAGAAGTAACAATATCATCAAATTAAGATTCTGATTTTTCCCTCCAAATTTCACCTTTTCCCTATCACTTGTGCTAAAGCTCAGCGGTAATTTTATCCTCTTTGCCTGACCACATACTTATTTTAAATTTTGATTCACGGAACATTATTCACTCTTAATCATATTGGAAAACAAGCCCCCAGAGATAAAGACAAACCTTAAAAAAAAAAAAAAAAAACAAATCCCACTTCCCCTGAACAAAATCTCCATGGATGAGATGAAATAAGCACTAGCAAACAAACCAGGCACATGATTCTATTTTCCCCTTAATAGAACTTTGCATCAATTCACGTCAAAGAAAGAAATACAACTTGCATTAAGGCGCCACAACCCAAGATGTAAAGTGGCCTCTTCCCCAGATTCTTTCTGTTTGATACAAACCAAAATGAGTTCCGAGTACCGACAAGTACAAATCAAATTTCTCCTCTGTAACCTCCAGAACCAAAATAATCCCTTCTAGAACTGGCAATAGCCATGCTTTTCTGATGCTCTAACTTGGGGCAATCCCGGATACGATGGCCCAGCCCACCACAATAAGCACAACCCTTTACACCACTTGCATTGGTGATCGCATCTACATCATCCATTGGATCATTGAGCTCAGCTAAGACGGGTGGAATCCTCTGTTTGGCTTCTTGCAATAGGTGCTTCAAATCAAGCAGGGTTGTCTCACTCTGGTTCTTGTTTATAAATGTAGTTGCAATTCCTGTTTTACCACATCTTCCTGTTCGTCCTATTCTATGGACATAGTTTTCAATTTCTGCAGGCATATCATAATTGATCACATGTTGAATATCAGGAAAATCCAAACCCTTTGATGCAACATCAGTTGCAACTAAGACATCCTTCTTGCCAGCTTTAAAGGATGAGATGGCATACTCTCTCTCTTCTTGGTCCTTCCCTCCATGAATGGCCACAGCCTCAACTCCTTTCAAGAGGAGATATTCGTGAATGTCATCGACATCAGCCTTATTCTCACAAAATATTAAAACAGGAGGAGGGGTTTTTTGTAGGCATTCAAGGAGGTAAACAATCTTTGCCTCTTGCTTCACATACTCGACCTCCTGAATCACATCAAGATTTGCAGCTCCTGCTCTTCCAACATTAACAGTAACTGGCTTTACTAAAGCATTTCTGGCAAAGTTCTGAATTTTGGTAGGCATGGTTGCAGAGAACAAAAGGGTTTGCCTTTGAGCTTTAAAGTGGTCAAACACTTCTCTGATGTCATCTTCAAAGCCTAAATCCACTAGTCTATCTGCTTCATCCAATGTCAAGTATCTACAGTAAAAAAGCCAATTAATTGAGTATCATTATCTATCGAAAGAGTGTAATTTAAATGGCACACAAATAATCTATGTTTTGGGAGTAAAAAAGCTAACTGTAACAGATTCAGCACATTTGCTTACTTTGAAATTAAGTGCAAGTATTAAAAAACAGTGCAGAGGCACCAAACATTACATGATAGCAAAAGTAAATAGAGATATCTAAACAAACTTAAAAACAAGGAAAACCATAAGAAAGTACAAAATATTTTCCCAATAAATGCAAAGCCAAGAATTTAACAAACAAACCAAAATTAAGCTGGCTATAACAGAGTTTACACCATACGATATCTTTTTATATGCAAGAAAAATTGCAAAAGAAAGAATAAGTTAAAAACACTACATATTTTCACCATAAGTAAATAAACAAATAGCACTATATAAGGCAAAAGTAGAGAGAGCTATTTAAACAAATGAGAACAAATTAACAGGCAAAACAAAAACAGTAGTAGTTTGGTGCCCCCACCAAGCCTCCATAACATTTTAACATCACTGATCCCATAATGCATATAGTAACAGCTTAAGTTACCCTAACCATCTAAATTCTAATATATATTGAATTGATTATCATGAGACTAAAAGTAGCGGGTTAGCTAATTGACAATGGTGTTACTAAAAGCGTTGAATTAATAATCGTACCTGCAATTGTCTAAATTCATCTTCTTCTTGGCAAGCATATCCTTCAGTCTCCCAGGAGTAGCAACAACAATATGAACCCCCTTCTTCACAACATCCAACTGAGACCTCATGTCGACGCCACCAATACAAAGCAACGGTCTGAGTTCTGGATACCCATGTTTCCTCATAGGTACCAAAAACTGCTCCACCACTTCATATGTCTGCCTAGCAAGCTCCCTCGAAGGACAGACAATCAACCCAAAAGGACCTTCTCCTGGAAGTATCGGCATCATCATCTCCTCCTGCAATGCAATCATGATCATTGGAAGCACAAACACAAGCGTTTTCCCCGACCCCGTAAAAGCAATCCCAATCATATCTCTTCCGGACAAAATAACAGGCAGACCTTGAACTTGAATTGGAGTCGGCTGCACAATCCCCTTAGCCTTCAATTTCTTCAATATCGGATCCGGAAACTTCATATCCTTAAAGTTCTTAATAGGAGGAGGTATATCTTCCCCATCAACAATAATATGCCATTGCTTTCGAATCAAATCCCTATCCTTTCTCGACATCCTTCGAATATGCAAAGGTGGTTTCCAACCAGTCAACAAGGGTTCAGTATAAGTAATCCCCTTCGCCAATTCCCGGACCGACATAAGTGTTTTCCTATCCGATAAATGTTCAATCATCTCTTTTTCTTGTTGTACAATTTGTTCCATTTGACTAATCTCGGGTTGGTCCTTTTTAAGCTGAGTTGCTTTTATAAGTAAACTAGGTTTTACTTCAGCAAGATTGGATTTTTCATTTTCATCTACAAGGGCAGAAGGGTTTCCCTTTCTTTGTAGGATTTTTTGAGCTTCCATGGCTCTGCGTTTCGCTACCGGAATATACTCAACATAATCATCATCTTCCTCCATTTTCAATTATCTGAATTACCCAAAAAAAAAGGGGGAAAATATGATGTTAAGATTACGGCGAAAAAAGGCTTAATAAAAAAAATTAATTGCCGAAGTAATATAACCCTAAGATGCAAGAGAAGAGAAGGAAGAAATAAAGTCAAAATTAGAGTTGGGAATAATTACCTTTTTGAATTGAGCAACCAAGCGGCAGCAGAAAGCGGTGGTGCTGTAGCGGACGGTAGTTGGCTGTTGCAGTGTTTAACGGAGCGAAGAGATTTGAGCGAGTTCAGATAAACAATTTCAGTTCCGAAACGACGTCGTTTTTTTAATTTTTGGTGCATAAAATTGTAAAATCGACTTACTGGCTAGCTGGGAAGACCCAACTCATAACTGTAGGAAGCTGTCCAATGGGCTTGGGTCCATCTTGGCTCTGCTTTGAACTCTGAACAACTTGTCATTTGTCAAGCCCGATCTAGCCTGAGAAAGCGGGCCGGATGCTTGACCAAACTATAGTCCGATGGCAAAATCTGACCAAACTTGAACAAATTTTCAGATCAATTCGCTCCATTAGCACTCGGGTCGGTTCTTTCTTCGACATCTTGTCCACCAATCTGAGGTTGAGGCTAAAGCTAAATCCATCCAAACGCATGTTACATCCACCCCGACAATGCTGAAACGCCGGTTTCCAAGAGCTTGGAACAAAACAAAACTACACCAAATCAATAGCACCAAAATTTCCTACTTTTCCCTCACTTCCAAAACCCAAATGGAAGTAGAAGTGAAACTGAGGCTCCCAAACTCTAACTCTCACCAGAAACTCTCTAATCTCCTCACCCCATTCCACACCAAAACTCTCATCCAAGAAAACATCTTCTTCGACACCCCGAACTCCACTCTCGCTTCCAACAACTCCGCCCTCCGTCTCCGCTTCTACAACCTCGACTCTTACTCCATCCTCTCCCTCAAATCCAAGCCCAAACTCTCCCAAGGCATTAGCCAAGTCGAAGAACACGAAGAGCCCATCGACCCATCACTCGCCCGCTCTTTCTTGACCGAACCAAGAGGCTTGTTGGACTTGATTAGCTCTTCCCAAATAATGAAAAGAGTGAAGGGTGAATTTGGGGTTGATGATTTGGTTTGCTTAGGAGGGTTTAGGAATGTGAGGGGGCTTTATGATTGGAAAGGGCTGAAGTTGGAACTTGATGAAACTATTTATGATTTTGGTGTTAGTTATGAGATTGAGTGTGAGAGTAAAGAGCCTGAACGTGATAAGAAGTTGATTGAAGGGCTTTTGACAGATAATGGGATTGATTATGAGTACTCTGACGTTAACAAGTTCGCTGTTTTTTTGTCAGGGAAGTTGCCTGAATGAGTGGAGTGGAAAAGTAATGTATTTGCATAAATATTAATTTTAATGTTAATTTTTGAGAATCTGTTCTATTTTTATCCATTGTGTTTAAGAATTTATGTTTATGTGGAATTTAGTTTACAATGAGTGGGAATTTGTTCTCATTTTACTTGGGTTGTGGATACAAATTGTTTCTTTCATTACTTGACTTGCTTCTCATGACAGGTTGAAATGCTCATTTGAGAGGAAGTTTGGTTGTGATTTTACATTTTGGTTTGCGTGGCTCAATGCAGAACAACGAGCATTCACTTGAATTATTTGCTAATTTTTTGACCAGTGATGTAGGATTTACTCTTTATAGGTTACTATTCTGATTATATTTTCTTGATGCTAATGGTGAATATTCCTTTTTTTATGTCACTATAGTTTCAAAAATTTTCAAGGTATAAGAAATTTAAAGGGAAAATATTTGAGGTTTTCAGATATTTGAAGTTTTCCTGTCACAAATGCCATGCTCCTTTATTGTTCAAACATTGCTAAATTGGTTCATGATTGTACTTCATATGCTATTTTAGAAGACTCAATACGTTTCATCATGTTACTGTTTTGAAAGCGTTTCATTTTCATTCATTTATAACTCGTGGGAAGTGATAAGCGGGCCAAACAAGATACTAAGGAAAAATGCTTGATCCTGCTATGTAACTATATCATAAGATTATTTGGATTAATTGGTTATTTTTGGGGGTATGAAGGACGTATGTTTTGCAGATTTCCGGCCCAGTTGAGACCAGAGATCATTATTGCAGTTTTGCTCGGAAAACACAAGTGCTACAAGAGATTTCAGGTACTGATTTAGGACAATTTTGGTGCAGAGCTTAGAGGTAAGACCATCAGTTCTCTTATCATGAAGATTGCATGAGGCTTCTTTTCCTAACAACATTTTGCAAAATCAAAACATCATATTCATTCATGGACAAGCTTGTTGTTTTACTGAAATGTTGCATTCAATCTTTCCAAAAATGTGTTCCTCCATGTTCATTGCAAATGTGATTCATTGTATCCTTCCCAGTTGCTACCCTGGTTATATTGGACGAATTCCGAATGAAAAAACACTTTCAATTTTTTTTTGACATCTTTTTGTTGACATAATGGATAAATTCATGATGATTTTTTATATACATTATAAGTGAATATTCGAATAAAAGATCATGTATCCGTCCCTATATGCATAGCTACTATATATTCTATAAGTAGTAATGCTATGCAATCTTGCTCGAATTGCTCAAACTAATACTTGGAAATTATTGCATTGTAATCTTCCAATGGGAAGGGTCGTCGTTTAGTACTTGTGGTTGTGGGTCGTGGCAGTTTTGGTTCAAATATATGGGATGAGAGGTTGCCTGGAAGAGGAAAGAATGGCTTTGGTAGAGTTCAAAGCCTTCATAAAAACATTGGACGAGTATCCAGATGATAGTCTAATTCTATGGGATGTTAACGACAATAAGAGTGACTGTTGCGACTGGGAGAGGGTTAAGTGCGATGCCACCACTGGGCGAGTGATGGAGCTCCAACTCTTCTATGTGAGGCCTTGTTATCCTTTTCCTTATGGTCGAAGCGGCATTCTTAATTTTTCTTTGTTTCATGCTTTTGAAGAACTGGTGAGCCTTGATTGTCTTTCAATAGATTTGCTGGTTGGGTTTCGAATGAAGGTACGTTTATTTACTATAATAAACTATATATATATTTTTTTTACAAAGAAGATGACAGTTTGAAGATAAAAAAAATTATAACAGTTGAAATTTAAATTTCGGATTTATATTTAATGCATGATTAGTGTATAAATTTTATACATTATTAAAAAATAAGATTATATCGTCTTATTAATAAAGTGAATCAGATGATGACATTTTATTAATAAATAAATTTTTAAAAAAATATTAATTTTTGTATATTATTTTAAGGGTTGATATTTGCTCATTAATGATGTGACATAATCTAATTTACTAACAGTATATAGAATATATACATTGATAATGTATTAAATATAAATTTTTAAATTTCAAACTTGTTGAATATCATCTTTTAAGTTTGATTACATAAATAAATTAAATTAAGTTTTGGAATCAGATTATATTCTATTTGAACTTACTGAAAAAGAAAAAATACGATTTTGATTCAAAAGGATCGGATTCAAACTTTGTTTTTTGAATAAACAATATACATGCATTAATTATTAAATCAAATATTTTAAAAATCAGCCATATAAAAATATTGGTACAAGGCACCTCTTTTTTCTTTATGTCCGAGAAATCATATTTCTCTGAGTTAAAAAATTGGAATAGATCAATTTTGAGTACATAATTTACAATTTAATTGCACCTTCTATCTTGCAGGTTATGAAGAAGGTTTCTGAAGTTTCAAGAAGCTGGAGAGGTTGAATCTAAGTGATAATTCATTTGATACTAGTATCTTCTCGTTTATAAGAGAACTAAAATCACTCAAGACTTTGAATCTGGGTTCTAATTACATGGAAGGAAGCTCTTTTCCTGTACAATGTATGTGGTTTAATTCTCCTTTGTATTTTCCTGTCCCTGGAGATTCAATACGGTTATTTAATTCTAATATAGTACTTGATAACATTTTTTATTTCGTTCTTGGAGCAGATTTAGTAAATTTGGAATATTTGGATGTTAGCTCTAATAGATTCCATGGCAAGTTCCCTGTAAAAGGTGCGTAAGCGTAACTAATGAACACATATTTATTTTTTAATTAATATTCAATTTAATTTCTGAACTATATTTTTTTTTTATGATATGATACATATAAAAAATTTCACAACTAAGCGTTTCGATTTTCATTTTATCAAATCATTAATTTGCACCATTGACTAATACCGGAACACATCAGAGCTTGGTGCCGGCATAGCACCGAAACATGGCATCAATAGTTAATTTTTGATATTTTACTTAATATTATTTATGATATGAAATTTTTATGTAAAATATAATATGAATATATGAATTTTTAGTATTTTATATGATACGAATATGTGAATTGATTAATATCAACTAAACAGAATTATAGAATCTATATTTCTCACTAAATCTTTCTTCTTTTATTTTATAAGAAAAAAGATGTGATCCTTCTTTTGATTTTTTTTTTTTTTTTTTGTAAATAGAATTAATGAAGTTGAAGCACTTGAAAGGCCTGGATCTAAGTGATAATTTCTTCAATGACACCATGGAAGGTACGTACATCTCTAATTTCTTTTAATCTGCAATGTGCATTCTCAACTATCAAATGCTTAACAATGTTTTTTTTTTTTTTTCTCATTATGAAATCAAAGTTATTCTCCATTTAAAAACCAAATTGATTTAGTAAATGAGGTTTAAAATGAACCCAAATTAAGAAAATACCAATTAAATCTAAAAAAATTAGTAGAAAAACTTTGATATGTATGTTTTTGAAAAAAAAATTAAAAAACTAATAATTAAATTAAAATTTACTTATAAGCAAAATTACTCTTGATTAATATTCTCTTTCATAAGTAAATTAAAAAGTATACCAACATTTTCTAGTTTCTTTTTTCCACGATTGATTTATAAAATTAAAAAAAATACTAAAATGAGTTTAATCTTTTCTTTTTCATTGCGTAAATGATTATTGAATTTCACTCGATATATTTTTTTTATTGACTCAAATAAATTTATTTATTTATTTATTTTAAATCTAACAAATTCATAAAAAGATTATGTTTTCTTCAAATAATAAAAAAAAAGAAAATTTATCACTTGAACCAAAGGCCATTTATATTTTATAGCTATTATGGCATTCAAAATGTAAGAAGTGTTCTAACACAAAATTTACTGAGGCCAGGACAACAGCTAAACAATTTAATAGTTTATTAATAAATAAAATTTTTTAATAAGATAAAACATATTTCCCTCCTCTCATGCCCCCACACAAACCATGATTAATTACTGAAAAATACTACAATATTAAAACCCATAAAAGAATCTTAGCTAAACGACTTACAAATTAACATGTAGAGGCAGATATGCCGATAGACCATTAGACGTACTTTGTATTTATTTATTTATTTTTCTGTCATTTGACTTTAAAATTTAAGCCAAGTGTACTGAAATAAATTTGTGATTAAAAACTTAATTTCCTAAATATTAATTTTTTAATATTTAAAACTACCAAAACTTAAATATTAATTATTAAAATTAAAAATCCAACCTTTCATCGACAAATCATATAATTAAAATTCTCATAAAACCGCATGAGTATTTTTGTTCATTGGCCTATGATTTCTCTCCAAAACCCATGACCCTCTTGATCTTATCAATTTGTTTCCACTTGATTCCGGCTTAATTTTTGTCAAATTCTTTAATTATAGTATTAAACTTTACCTAATTTTCATTAAACACTTGGTTTTCTTTTTATTTTTTTTTCTTGAGTGAAAACAAAAGAATACAATAATTTTATTCTTTGTACCCATGCACTGCATAAGAAACAGAAATGTAGAATATTTTTTAATATATACAAAAATATTTTCAAGTATCTATAGATACATTGCACGAATACTAAGATTAGTAAATATGAATGATATAATATATTACCTATATATAATGAATGAAATTGAGGTTTAGCCTAAACGATTCACTCATTTTTTTAAAACGTGAATTGTTGCAAAGTTACATGAATAAATCATAATATGATGGGAAGATATTGTAAAGAAATTAATTATACATTTAAATAATAATTATTTTGGTTTTAGTAGAGAAAATTGCATAACATATAAGAATACTTAATCTTTATATGATATATACCAATTTATTTGAAAAAAAAAAAAAACTCAAACAATGTTGCCCCCTACATATAAGAGCTAGCTCATGTCATGTATCTTTCCATTCAAATTGTTGGATTTGATTATTTTTTCTCCATAACTAAAAAAAATTCAGTTCAAATCTGTTCAGTGGTCGGCTTCCACAGTGTCTATTTAGCAACTTGACCAACCTTGAAGTTCTTGATCTATCCTACAATGCATTGAGTGGGAACATTCCTTCTATTATAGCTAACCTTACATTTCTTGAGTATTTGTCACTTTGTGGCAACTATTTTGAAGGTTCATTCTCACCCAGTTTATTAACTAGTCTTTCAAAGCTCCAGGTACTCGGACTTTCATCAGAAACCAATTTGTTCCAAGTAGAAATTGAAAGTTTTCCTTGGATCCCATCATTTCAATTGAAGGTCCTCAGGTTAAGCAGTTGCAACTTAAACATGAAAACTAAAACCATCCCAAATTTTCTTCTGTACCAACATGACTTGAGATTCATTGATATCTCTCGTAATAACTTGGCTGGAAGTTTCCTCACTTGGTTGCTGCATAACAACTCAAAGTTACAAGGTATTAATCTGATGAAGAATTTTTTTCTCAGGAGCTCTTCCTTTTTTCAACTTCACACATGATTTGGTTCATCTCCAGATTTCAGAAAACATGTTTTCCAGTCACCTACCTGAGAATGTTGGTATAGTCCTTCCAAAACTAGTCTACATAAATATGTCGACAAACAGTTTTGAAGGGAATGTTCCTTCTTCAATTGGTGAGATGAAAGAATTATCGTTTTTGGATTTGTCTGACAATGATTTCTTAGGTGAATTACCAAGAAGTTACTCACAAATTGTACCAGTATGACGTTTTTGAAGCTATCAGATAACAATTTTTATGGAGAAATTATTCCAGAGTATATGAACTTGACCAAGCTGTCTTGTTTATATTTGAACAAACTTCTTGGGCGGGAAGATTGGCCAGAAGCTTTCAAACAACAAAATGTTGCAAGTCTTGGATATTTCCAACAATAATGCATCAGGTGAAATTCCTCATTGGATTGATAGCTTCAATTATCTCATAGTTCTTTCAATGTGAAGTAACCTTCTTGAAGGTATGATCCCGGTTGAATTTTGCTATCTAAGATACCTTCAAGTTTTGGACCTCTCTGAGAATAGATTTTCTGGGGCCATGCCATTTTTGCTCAATATGACATCATTGGAATTCCTTTATTTGCAAGGGAATGATCTCATTCGCTTTCCTCCAGATGTGCCTAAAAGCTCCCAATTAGAGATTCTTGATCTAAGCGATAACAAATTTTCAGGAAATATTCCACTGTGGATAACTGGACTCTCATAGCTCCGTGCTCTTCCGTTGGGAGGAAATGATTTCCAAGGTCAAATTCCTAGCCACTTGTGTAAAATTCAACTTGGTATCGTGGATCTTTCACATAACCGGCTTAATGGGTATATACCTTCATGCTTTAAAAACAAAACAATTGCATTGGAAGAGGAAGGATTTTCGATTCTGGTCTCTATTTCCCGCCTTGATTTAGGCGTTAACCTTGGTGAATTATTATAGTTGCAGTCTCAAGTTGGAGTCTTTCATTCGTGGTTATTGGATAACAGATCGACAAGCAGCAGTGGAGATCAGAACAAAGAGTAGATATTACTCCTACAAGGGTGAGATTCTTCACTATCTGTCCGGGCTGGACTTAATCATGCAATGAATTGAATGGTGAAATTCCACCAGAAATTGGAGCGCTCCAAAACATCTATGCATTGAATTTATCACAATCATTTGTCAGGATCTATACCTGAGAGGTTCTCTGGTCTCAAACAATTAGAAAGCCTAGTCCTATCAAACAACAGCTTGAGCGGCCAAATCCCTTATCAGCTCATCGAGCTACACTTTTTATCAGTTTTCAATGTGTCATACAAACTTGTCTGGTGTGACTCCCGACCAAGGTCAATTTTCAACGTTCTCTGACAGTAGTTATGTAGGTAATCCAGGTCTTTGTGGATCCCTCATTGGGAAGAGTTGCACCAGAATTGAATCATCAGTGCAAGTTGAAGAAGAATATCATGGCGATCAGACTGTTATGGATATGGATAGTTTTTATTGGACTTTCGCTCCATCCTATGTTGTGGTTCTGTTGGCATTAGCAGCAGTTCTTTGTATTAACCCAAATTGGCGCAGGTTCTGGTTTCACCGTATTGATTGGATTATTGATTTATGTTTAAAAAAGTTCTGAAAAAAAATGCAATATATATTCTACCGCATTAATTTTGCTGGAATTGAAGAAACATAATTTTGTCCTCATTATCCTGTCTATCCAATATCAATGCTAGTTTTATATTTTTAATTATTTTTGGTGATTGCTGCCTACTATAGTTTTCATCTTCTTGTTAAGGCATGTCTTTTGCTTGTGGACTACGTTCATATATTTGAAAGACAACGTTTTCAGTGGGAAGATAGGAGGCAAGTAGAACTCCAAGACATTTCCAACAACAATGTATCCGGTGGCATTCCTCAACTCTGATTCTCTCAAGAACGACGAGGAAGTGCTTGGTCAACTTGGTTTTAGCCCGCACATCATCCCATGTTTCGGCGATGATTACACGATTGAGAATGGTGAGGAGTTGTATAACTTGTTCGTGGAGAACGCTGATAAAGGAAGCTTGGCTGATCAGGTTAGGAAAAGCGGTGGAAACATGATATAATCCGATGCTAGAAGATACGCAAGATTGATACTCAAAGGGCTTCGCTTTCTTCATGCCAAAGGATTTGCTTACTGTGATATTAAACTTCAGAATATTATCTTAATTAAAACGTGTGTACTGAAGAGAATTTAAGGAAATTAAGTAACATGCGTACTAGTGATCTTGTGCACCCAAATCACACATTGAGCAAACACTCAAATTTTATTATTATTATTATTATTTTACAAAAAAAAAAATTCCTCTTTGCAAATGCTTAAATTTTAATTACAAATTTGTTATATATCATCTTTTTAAAGTAGTTGTACGAAAAAAATTACCATGTAGGACAAGTGAATGATAAATTTATAAATTTGAAAGTAAAATTTTTTTATAATTGAAAAATGAATAAATTCAGATAAATGAATAAATAAATAAAATTCTATTTATGCTCAAAAACTTCTCATATATAAATAAAAAAGCAAATTTTAATATAAATAGCACCTATGGAAACTCAGAGTGCCCTTGCAGTTTCACATTTCTTACATAATTGATGTCAACCCATTTTCTCTGGCAAAAATTGGAGACTAAAATGACATTATTCTCAACAAAGTGCTGTTTTAAAACTGGCATCAATTAAACATCTCTTATATCATAGGTCTCTATGACTATTAGCAGATACATCGGCAAGCACCTGAACCCTTCCCTTACATATTCACGAATTTTTTATATTAGTAAATTGAAAGGAAAGGAGAGGAGCCAGGTTATGTAAGGTCAAAATGGTTTTATTGAGTGATCATAGTAAACAAGATTTAAAACCCTTCTCCAATTCCTCTGCATTCAAGTTCTTCCCAATGAATACAATCTTGTTTACTCTTGGTTCATCTGCACCCCATAGCCGATCCGGTGAACCTTGGAATAAGTCATGAACTCCCTGTTCATTTGCAAAATGAAAACCCAATTCAAGAATATCTCAACAAAATAAATAACTGAATCTAACCCTTCATTGCACATACACAACTGCCAACTGATCATTTTCAAAAGAAATAGACAAAAAAAAGGGTCAAAGGGCATATGTCAGTTTCCTCACCATGCAAGCTTTATTTAGAAAGAGGAAAAGGAGAGGGCCAAAAAGGATTTAGGTTCCCCAGTTACATAAAGTTCAAACTCCATTTAAAATAATAATAAAAGAGAGACCGAGTTGGTGAGACAGCATCACAGCGAGGCGCTTAACATACTAGGACTAGTATAGTTAAAAGCACAGATGACTGGTTTCAGGAAGTCATTATGCAGGGAACACTAAGCAGGAACATCTTTCATCTCAGTGTTCCACGAGAAATTATATCAGCCACAATCATTTTCAATGAAGATTAACTTAGCAAGAGTCAAGGTTATGAAGGAACTAAAAACAAGAGTGAAGAAGGTGATAAAGACACTAGGAAATAAGGCAATTTAATACATTATTAGGATGGAAACTGGGAAGAATATATAATAGGATGATAGGTTCTCAATTGACAAGTCAGTACAGCAGATGATAAGAATATAACCAGATAAATGAAAATGGCATTTTGCTCACCTGAAAGACAAACCTCTTATCCATGCCCTTAACAGAAAGAAGGCCTTTCATCCGATAAATGTCATCACTACGTTCCAACAACAATGTGCCTAGCCATCTGTCAGCCTGCAAGAAAATAGTGGAAGTATCTCAACCCATGACGAAAACAAAATAAGCTGGACGGTAGAGTATGCTTTAAAACCAACCTTCTCAAGATCTAAGCTGCCTTCACACACTATGCTGACAGAGGTAACCCCTGGATCATGAGTATGATCATGAGAATGATGATGGTCTGCATATGAAAGTGCCAAATGTTAGCTTCACTATAAGTAGAAGAGTACAGATTCAACCCGCTGATAAGATATTTGTAAACTTAGCAAGCATGCATACCCACAGTCAAATCCCCTTGCCAATGAAGAACAAAATATAAGAAGGCCCAAAAATAGGGTAGAGGAAAGAAAAATGAAAGATGACAGCCTAAATCGCTAGCCTAAGCTTAGTAACTAATGACAAACCAAGGTAAGAAATTCACAGCATAAGGACCAAGGGTTATTATCAGGACTATTTGTGTAGCAAGGAAAGCTACAATATTTTATTTTGTGAGCTCTAGTTCCCACAAGATAAAGCTTGTTGGCAATATCAATAACCAGTAGTATGAAAGAAAGCTTCAGACTCTGAATCATTATAGAAATGAGCAAGTGCCACATACTGCTAATAACCTAATCTCATTTCTTCTTGATCTTCTAAAACCTTACCATTTCTTTCAAACCAAAAACTTCAGATTTAGATCTTAGCAAAAAGCATCAATATGTCATTGCTCAAGTGCCAAATCCCCATCAAACCAGAATTTCACATGTTCAGGTTTCAGGTGGCCAGATTTGAAAAGGTGAATCTGCCTATCTTATGGCCACCCCATATGAACATTTTGTATCACTTGAGAGAGCAACAAATTAGGTGGTAACAAAAGTGTCAACTAGCCAGAGGATTCTTTATAGCTGATTATGTCTTTAGCAATTTGACAACTCAGCATAAGTTTAAACTTATTCTTGCTCTGAGCATCTTCCACCACATATATCAATTTGTTTGTCCAACAACTACCTATTTAATCATTAAGTCAACAGGGGATGCCATGAGTCACAATTTATTGTGAAACATTAAGATCTCATATCATCATTATTCAGTATTCAACATTTAGTATTTATTAGATTGTAATTAAAGCACAAAGCAAGGCTTCTATCTATATGCAAATCAGAAATTACAATTAGACATCACTTAGAAAAGAAAGGATATAAACAACAAAGCATACTGAATATTATAACAAGAAAGCAATCCAAATGATTATTAAAAACAAAATTAAACCAAATACCAGTCTTCAAGGATAATATAAACTGTGAAAAATACAACTGCTAATAAAGACAAACATGAAATAAATGAAGAAAACATTTAAAACATGTGCAAAATAACTATTTGGTATCATAAAAACTAAAGTTACCATGTTTATGGTCATGTTCATCGTGATGATGATTATCATGATCATGGCTATGGTGAGCATGATCTTCCTTTGCACCTTCATCATTGACAGAACTCTCAATCCTGGCAAGATTTAAACAAAAAAGTAGATCAACATTCAACAACCAAAAATTTAGGGGGTGATGAACAGCCAAGAATTCCAAGTAAATGGACAATCATCAATAATAATAAGTCCTCATAATGCCATTGTCACGGATGAAACTACATATGGCCTACAGGAAACCGTAAGCATGAACAACCCAACCAATCCAGGGAAGACAGTCTATAAGTTTCTGATTTTGTTGAAAAACCAAAAGTAAACTAGAGACAGAGGTTTTTTGGTGGGCAAGGGTTGTATAGAGGCACCAAGAGGTTGCCAATCTGATCACTAGACAAATGTTACAGGACAGGTCTATAAAAGCAATAGCCTGAACCAAAAATAAGAAGTTTAAATCCATGTATCACAGGGCTTTGATATGGGTAATTATTCCCCTTATCATCAAATGCTCTTTTTTTCATTTTCTCCCTGTGCAAAAAACCAATGATAGCGAGATGGATATAATCCATCACTCTTATCTGAATAATGTGAGGTACTACCAAGAATGAGTTCCAAAAAGTATTACCCAACAACAAAAGATAAATCTATGAGCAATTGTAAACAACTTGATAGCATACTCGAAGTTCAAAAGCTAATCAGCCACTACAGAAGCAAACTTAGACACTAAAATTGGAAACCTGAAACCTGCAGTAACTTAATCCATTCTAATTTACTGTATTCAACTGAGATGCCTCTCCTCCTATTGTCCTGAACCCCCTTCTCAGTCCTCCCTTGTTAAGAGAGATGACATGGGGTTTCAAAAGTGTAATCCTGCTCATTATAAAATCATATTATATTTCTTTCTTATCCCTCTGAGAAAACCAAGTGAAGTGATCTAGATAAATCTATCCTGACATGAAAAAACAGTTGCAAAGGTTCTAATGCAGGGGGAGCACATTCCATATCCATCCATTAAAACCAAAGCCAACAAGATACTGCAATGCCAAACAGAAGAAAGCATCGTATGCCATTTCTTAAAGAGGTCAGCACTTAGAAGCAATAATTCTCAACTAATCATAAAATTAAGGAGATGGACAGCTAGACATTAAAATCACTATAATACACCAAAGTAGACATCTAAACATAAAAAAGGCCGGCAAATAGCCTTTCCACCATCCTATCTGTACATTCTTGAGAGGCCCACTCAAATAAGCAGTTCCTAGATGCTGTCTGACATTCTTAACTCTCTCAGCAAAACAGGTCATAAATTAATCAAATAAGGATAAATGACATGAAAGTCTAATGAAATCTTCCTCAGATACCAGAGCATAAAAATCTCAACATAAGGGTTGACAAAACCCCCATTCTGAATCAAACTTTTCTTCTAAAAAGGCTAAAGCAGAATTTCAATGTCGCTTTTCATACGAGCACGAGTGGCAAAACAATGGATTGAAAAGAATGATACCAAAATAATACGCAATATAATATTATCCAATGTTGCTGGGAAACAAGAGATCAATGACAGACAATTTAGAGCATTCCTCACCTGGAAAACACATATTTAAGACATAGGGTTCACAGATAATACATCATACAGAGGGATGTTTGTCAAGCTATTTTCCAATAAGGTAAAACGAGATATAAAAAGTAAAGGATTAAAGAAACATTTCAAACTTATCAAGCTTTCCCACTCCCCTCCTCCCTTCTCCCCTTCCCTTTTTTCAAAGAAAAGGGAAAGGAAGAAACAGATAAAAGGAAAATTGATGAGATTAATGGAAACATTGATTTTACCATCCATGATGCAATGTACCACCAAAATGGTGTACAACAGGCTGAATTCAATGAAATAATATCTCAAAATGGAAAAGAAGTTCAGATGGCAGTTCTAAGGCCAAATCAAGGAGTGGACGAACACTTCTCGCTCAACAGCAAAAGAAGATGATGGTGATGAACAAAAAAAAAAAGAAGCAATACTAGTAATAATTACTATAATAATTTCCTTCACCAACAATGGAACTACTAAATGAGAGCAAAAACAACCTCTCCAAATCAAAGCCTCCAATTCCAAGAACATACTCCAAGTCAACTTTTCCAAACTCTGTACGCTTGAGATGAGCCATACGATTAATGTTCTGCATGCAGGCAATGCCATCTTCAATCAGAACTACGCAAAATAAACAAGTAGTAACTAAGGGCATCCTAAGCTGCAACAAAATTATTAATAATAAAAAAGCAGAAAACGCACCCTTATCCTTTTAACCAAGGAAGTAATTTCCTGCTCACCAACAAGATCAGTCTAACAAAAGTACAAATAATCATATCAGCTAGCATTAGAGAAACAATTTTAAATGATAAGCTAAAGTCTTTAAATATATCCTATAAGAGTTCTATGAACAACATCTGGTTGATGTGGATTTAAAGAACCATAGATTCAGAAAAATGAAGGAAGCTCTGTTTCTTGAAATGATGTAGTGAAGTTCAAAATTGTTTCAAGAAAATCAGACATATGTGGTAGCCACAATATCAGGTAAATATTTGAGTCAAAATTCAAGAGAATTAAACAAGTTCAATCTTTTTAGAATATAATGTTCTGAAATGATCCTGACTAACGCCTAACAGAGTGCACTGCACATCACATATAAGGTTATCATAAGTACCTTGTTTACAATAATGTGGTCAGCGTAAGCAATTTGCTCAACTGCCTCATTGACCACTCCTTTTGGTTTATCCTCATCCAGATGAAAACCAGCATGTTTGGCATCAACTAAAGTAACAACACCATCTAACTTTACTTCATTGAAAACCTGATCCTCAGCATAAAATGTCTGAATGATCGGTGCTGGATTTGCCAATCCTGAAAAGGTAAATATGGAATGTAAAAGAAGCAAATATAATAACTTCTCGTTCTCAAACTAAGGTAAAAAGTCAGAAACATACCACATGCCACAATACATTAAAAAAATAGAAAAAAAATAATTATTCTCTTTTATAATTTTTCATAGGTCATTGAGAAAATTCCTACCTGTGGTCTCAATGACAATGTGGTCAAATTTCCCTTTCTTCTTATTGACTAGCTCTGCAATCATCCTCACAAGATCACCCCTTACAGTACAGCAGAGACAGCCATTGTTGAGCATGACTATGTCCTCAGCCCCAGCAGCTTTAGTAGCAACAAGAGAGCCATCGATGTCTATTTCACCATACTGAAATGTTCAAATTGCAAAAATTAAATTACATTAATAGCTTACCCACACTAATGATTTTCCAAAAGACTAACTATTATGAATCATTTATTGCCATTGCGTCAAGCAAATAGTGTTAAAGGGAATCAAACTCCATACCTCATTCTCTATCACTGCTATGCGCTTCCCGTGATCTGCAGTCAAGATGTGATTGAGTAATGTTGTCTGTTGAGCAACACAAAAAAACAGATCAAAACAACCAGCCAACTGATTCAATTTTCAGTAACTTGAACAGAGAAGCTGAATTCCTATCAAAAGAAGAAATGCAAATTGTTATTAACAAGAGACAAATAGGTGCACAACAGTCAGCATTGTTGAATGACTTTGTAGAGTATGTTATCAATTAAATTGAATTTTAATCGAAAAAAGGCAACTTTTCATATGTTAATTTAGCACCCATTACAAGAATAATTCAGAACTCCTAAATTGAACGTGCTTAATAATATCCTATAAGCCACAAATAACAGACTTGTAATTATTCCTATAGCTTTTCCACCAGAGCCAGAGGTAACATTTTTTTTTTTTTTTTTGCATTTTACAACTATTACTTGTATTTCCAACGCCAAAATCCAATGAATTCGTAAAAACTACGAACCAACCTAAAAACCCAGAAAATTAACAGAGTCAAGCTAAACCCAGCAGTCAAGATACTGAACTTTAAAGACCATTTTGTCCTTTGGAAAAGGAATTATTACCTTGCCAGAGCCCAAAAAGCCGGTAATTATGGTGGCAGGAATGCGATTATCAGGCGGAATTTTAGTAGAAACATCGGAATCCTCGCTCTGCGGAGTCGTAGTGGCAGTGGCAGATACTGAGAACCGGCGGCAGCGGTTAGCTTTGGAGAAATCGGAGGTGGAAAAAATCGTGCGAGGCAAACAAGGCAAGGTTTTGGAAGAAAGGGAGTGGGTTTTGATGGGGCTGGATTTGAAGAAGAGAGCAGGAACCGTAGTTCTGATTCCGGAGAGAGGCGGGGTTCGGTGGTGGCGACCGCAACGAGTGGTGAAGTTGATGAAAGTTGTGGCTATGTCCATTGATAACATCGCCATTTCTTTGTTTGTTAGTAAGTTCTTTTGTGGGGAGGGAAATTGAGAGGGCAAAGAAGTGAGGGAAGATAAGATTTAGACAGAAATGGGTTTATCTTTGGATGTAGACTGTGGAGGTTTTTGTTTCTGGGTTTTAGATATCTCTAAATTATCATCCAAAAATAATGGATTTTTTTTGTTACATTAGGAGTGATGCAAAAAATCGAAAATCAATTCCAAATTTTAGTGTTAGATTTGGATTTTTTTTTTATTTAGTTCGGATTAAGTTTTAATATTAAATTTATATTAAAATTTAAATTAAGAAATAAAAAATGAAATCTAATTTAATTATAATTTTTATATATTTTAAATTTTTATAAAATAAAAATAATTATAACATATTTAAAATTCTTTAAATATATTAAAATAATATGTAAAAAAAATTAAAAATCAATAGATCAAACGAAACTGATACAATTTGATATAAATAAGATTATATAAAAAATAAATTTAAGTCATATTTTAAAAATTCATAAATATTATATATTATTCATAAAATTTAAATTAAATTCAATCTTATCCAAATCTTTATCATTCTTAACTTATCAACTAAAACTAACTTCATATTAGGCTTCTAAATCATCATCCAAAAGTAATATTACTTTCCAAGATAAAGGGCAAACCAAAAGTCCATGGAAATATTTAGTTTACAACCAGGTAATAGAACTAGAATCATGGATCAATTGATCTTGCACTTCTATGCAAGTAATATTAAGCTTTGGTTCCTCAAAAATTTGTGCAGCCTTTTGCTTCTGTCGTTCTCTCATTTTTGTTCAAGCTCTGCCTCAATGTAGGCATAAAATATAAATCCTAATATATCTACATTTATTTATTGTTATCAAACTTTAGTGATGATAAAAAAAAAAAAAAAAAAACTCTCATTTGACGTTAAAATTGCATGGTTTGAAGTTTTAGCCAGTAGTGTATTATGTCCTTAGTTTTTTTTTTTTTTAAGAACAATTGTTTGTGTAATTATAGTCCTGATGCCAAGCTTGAGCCTTTCACTTGTTAGGATATAGTTCGTCGATTCCACATATTCTACATGTATAAAAGCTAGATTAAAAAGTTGACTATTTAAATATTTTAGTTTTTTTTTAAATGTGAACAAAAGTCGGTTTAAATCGATTAAATTGATCGAAATAAAGTGAATTCAGTTGAATCGATTTGATTTATTCAGTTTTAATTATAATCAAAATTTTAAATTAATTAAATTGATTAATTTAATCAATTTTTTATTTTTAAAATTGAGAATTGAACTGATCGAATTAATCAATTTTTTACAAATAAAAAAAAAATTGAGATAAATATTTTTTTTGTAAAATATTGTTAAAATTATTAAATTCTTTAATCATTTAATTTAAATGATACTTGAATTTAAATTTTATTGAATTAAATTTGTGATTAAATAATTATTTATAATTAAAAAAAATAAAAAAATCGATTATTTAATCGAATCGATCAAACTGAACTGATTTTAATTAGTTCAATTATGATCGGTTACTTAATAATATTTGATCGATTCGATTATTTATTAAATAAAAATTAATTAAAGTAATTATTAATTTTTTTAAACCGAACCGATCAATTACTCACCTCTAAGTAAATTTACTATACATATATATTAATTTTTAATCCAATGATTGTGAACCATAATAAAATGTAATATATATTTTGTAATTAAATCATTAAATCAAAAAATAAAGTATAAAAATAATTTGTTTATTTAATTTAATGTTTAAATGTAATTAATATATATAAGAATATGTATTAATACATACGCATGTGTTAATATAGTTATTTATTTATTTTTATAATATATAATTATAAATATTAAAAATATAAAATAATTATTCGGGTCAAGTTTAACTTAAACATTAAATGTCACTTTCAAACTTATTCAAATGTCACTTTCAAACATATTTAATTAATTTAAAATTCATGTCCCCATCATTTTAAATTTTGAACAAATTTTTGGGCTCAATGAATAATTTGAATCTTAAACAAGTTAACATGCAATTATAACAAAAACTATAAATTACTGCATGTATTATAAAGATATTACTACAAATAGCATGTTAATTGATATTAAAAAGTACATTAAAGATTAGAAAAAAAAATTTTACATAAATTTTTATATTTTTATTATATCAAAATAAACTTTTATCTTTAATTTATATACAAAGAAAAACTTGTATCAAAAGTAATATTAATTTATATTAAGTGTTTTTTTAAATACAACTAAAAATTAAACGTTAGAATTATTTATAAGTAATAAAAATATAAATTTTATTAAATAAAATAATAAAATTTAAATTTTTATTATTTTAGCATTTCTAAAACCTTGTTCCATCCATCACCCACCGAAACCAACCAAAAAAAGGGACAGCAGCCTTCCCTAACCACCAAACAGCCAAAATTTTCTTCCACTATGAATCACCAATGCCATGATTAATTATTTTAATAAGTGCTACTTGCTACTAATCATCAACTTACCATCATTAAATTAAGACTAATATATAATAATATGATGATAATAATAATGAAAAGCTAATCTCAAAATGTTGCGTGTACAAAAAAAATGGAGTATCTTAAATTCCGGCCCTACACTTACTCTTCTCCTTCGGATAAACCCAAGCGACAAATCTTTCCATTTCTTTCTTGTCTCATCATTCTTTTAGGCATTAGGATTTGAGAATATTAAGACTTCGAAATAAGAATTTAAAATAGGATACGTGATATCATATAAAAATTATACGTAAAGCATTTAAAAATGATAATATGATTTAAATTTAAAAAAATTATATCTAAATATAATAAAAATAAAAAATTTATTTAATATTTAATATATTAATATAAATTATAATATAATATTTATATTTTATATTAAATTTAATAAAATAAATAAATATAAAAAATTTATGCATATAATACCTTTTCAATAAATTAAATACACGGAGCTTACCTACGACTCATTATTATAGTTTGAAATTGCGGGTAAAAAATTTAGGATAATAAAAATTGAAATAAGAGTAAATTAAAAATTTGAAAAAAATTCGACCCAACCTCACTCCAAACCAACGTGTCAATCATCAGTTGGTCCGGAGTCTACTTCGGATAATAGCCACGTCGCTTCTCCTTTCTAATTACTATCTGCTTTTTTTCTTTTACACGCTTCTCTTTAAGCTGTTTTCCTCTCACTCTATCTCTCTCAGTTTTTCTAGTCACTGATTATAACTTTTTGGTTTGGTATTTTTTTTCTCTGTAGAAAATCAATCCAAGCCTTTGATCATGATAAGGTACTGATGGAGATTATTTTTCTTGTTTTTAAAAATTTTTTTTGGCAATTCGTTTCTGTTTGTTTTTGTTTTTGACGGAAAATGAATGTCATCGGTGGAAACTGTGCTAATTTGTAGGCTTTTGTCGTTAAAATCGATCCGTAACTGTGATTTTTGGAGCTTTATATAATTTTCTTTGGATATTTTTGTTAGATTATGGTAATAAGAACCATCTCTTTAGTTATTTTTAAAAGAAAACGGAACTTTATTTTTTTTTCAGGAAAGTTTTTGCTGGAAAACTTTTTCTGAAAATCGGAGTATGTAGTTGACGTTTATTGTTCTTCGCTCTATATTCTTTGTTTATTACTATTTAAAGTCTATTTATTTATTTGTTTGTTTGTTTGTTTGTTTAATAATATTTCGCTTTTTCAGTAGTATATGATATTTTGTTTTATTTTATTGTGTTTTGATTTCTTTTTACCTGAAATAACAGCTTTGAATTTAGTTGTTTGGTAGAAATTTTGAGAAATAACGAAGTCGAAAATATTTTAATTTTTGAAAATTATTTGGAATTAACATCAAACCTATTGTAGTATTATCTAAAAGTTATAATAATCATGTAATTAAAACTATTAGCTTTCTTTTGATAAGCAAGGGCTTTATGTTATTTTAAGAAGCCTACTTTTATTATTATTATATCTGGAAATTTCTGGTTTTTGCCTTTTCTTTTAATCTTTAAAAAAAAAAAAAAAGCAGCCAACTTTTGGTTATATATACTAATTTTGTTTTGCATTAATTGTATTGAGTTGATTGTGTCTGTAAGTTTCTTAGAATTCAGTGGATTAAAGGTGAACGATTCTTACATGATTGTAGGATAATAACCTCTCTGTTCCTTAATTATGGTACATGAGATCTTGTAGATATCACAAAGCTTATGATAATGTTTTGCATTTGATGACATTTTGGTGTATTAATTGCCTCAAATTTTTTAAATGAAGTCTTATTATCTGTGACCATTTTCATGGATTCTAACGAAAAAATTTTTTAAATGAAAACCCAAACTATGAATGTAAAGGAGATGGCATTTATGTTAATATCCTTGTAGATGGCATGTAACAAGTTGCAGTATTTAACGCATGGTTGATCTGTTATAAAACGTGGAAGCAGTTATTTTCGAAATTCAATTATAATGAACTTAATTTGGCTGCTGACATCTTCCTTATGATTTATGAACTGCATTTTTTGGTATTTAACTTGGTTTTCCTTTCGTTAAAAGAATAGATTTGTTGTCTCATAAATGCTGTGTTCTTATAGCTGAAACGTTGTTGGGAATGCTTATGTGTGAGGCATTTTTTATTGATGATCATGTAAGCTGATAACTTATTCTTCTGCCCTCTTTCATATTTACAGGGTAAAGTAAAGTGAGTGTTTCCATTTTTGGTAATTGAATGGGTTAGTGTTATGCTGCAGTTTTTATGAGATATATTGATCACAAGGTATTTCCTCAATGGGGGGAGCTTGTTCTAGGAAAAGAGACCAATTGGACAATGAAGATGGCTTACACAGAGGGGTTTCTGGAAGATATTGCAAAAGTGGGAGTTCGAAGTGGTTGGCAACAACTTCTACTAGACCTATTGTAGAAATTCAAAGGGAAAAAGGAAAATGCCCATCACTTATGGAATTATGCATTTACAAAATACGGGAGGTATAGCTTGCTTATATCCTGCTTTGTCAAATCCTTACTTCCTGTGTCTGAACTGATCTTTTATTCTTGGTTCATGAGCAGGATATAGATAATTATGGTTCATTTTCTAAGCTCCCAAGAGATCTAAGTCAGCTGATCTTTAATGAACTAGTGAATTCCCAACGTCTGACTAATGTTTCTCTTGAAGCTTTTCGAGATTGTGCTCTTCAGGTAACTAGTGAAAACTTTGGGCAAGTTGGATTTCAAAATCTTTATCAATGATTTACTTAATTGTTGATCAGCCTAGTTGAACTGTGAGGTCTTATCTTCTTTGCAATAGGACCTTTACCTGGGAGACTACCCCGGGGTTAATGACAATTGGATGGATGTCATTTCTTCACAAGGATCATCCTTGCTTTCGGTTGACCTCTCTGGTTCTGATATCAATGATCCTGGGTTGATATATCTCAAAGATTGTGCAAACCTTCAAGCTTTAAATTTAAATTACTGTGACCAGATTTCTGACCGCGGACTACAACACATCGGCGGTAACCTTTTAATGCTCTACTATTCTGATGTAGTCAAATGCTAAATTTCCATAATAGGCAAAAATTAAATAGAAAATATTGTGATTGCAACCTGATGTGACATAACCAGGCAAGTCTGGCCTAAGGTTTTACCAAATTGAATTTTATTATTCTCAACTGCAGTTCTGTTTACATTCTGCCTTCCTCCATGATTTCTCTTCTTCTACTATTCCCTTCTCATTTTGGTTTCTTTTTCTTTTCTTCCTCTCAACTGTCTCGGTTAATTAACAGCCATTTTACATATCTTGGTAATTTTCTTTGTGGCTGCATGTAACATAAAATCTTTCAGGTCTTTCAAACTTGACCAGTCTGAGCTTTCGAAGAAACAGTGCAATTACTGCACAGGGAATGACTGCCTTTTCTGGCCTAGTAAACTTGTTGAAGTTGGACCTGGAAAAATGTCCTGGGATTCATGCGGGGCTTGTTCATATTAAAGGTAATTTTCTCCTTTGAAGTTTGTTTATCTTTATGACTTGTATGATTGTCCTTGTCTTTACTTTTTGGTTTTCTTAACATGAATTTGCATTCCTTTCTCACACTGTTCCTGAGGTGGAAAGCTCCTCTGAGGAACATATTTTGGAAGGGTAGCATTGTGGGCGGTCTGAATGTCTTCCTCCCCTCCGCCTCTTTCTCTGTGTGCAGTGGTGGTGGCAGAGTATATTTGAGTTTTGATCAGTTGTTAGTTTCTCACAGTGTTACTCTATAGTAGTGAATATGTGAATGACAGAGAACATATAAAAAGATGAGTCCATGATGAGTTTGGCCCTTCCCTTAACTAGTTAGTATACGGTCAGATGCATTTCTGTGGGGGTACTATTTTTGCATGTTAATTATGGATTGTTGTGTCAGCATTATTTAATATTTGGCTGATGAGCTCTGTTTATCAATTTACAGGTTTGACAAAGTTAGAGTCTCTTAATATTAAATGGTGTAATTGCATAACAGATGCTGATATGAAGCCTCTCTCAGGTGATTCTTATGTTGCTGTTGCCGCTGCCATTTGGTAGATTTTTCCTAAACATTTCTATTCTTCACTTAACTTTTTTTCCTTTTGCTCCTCTCCCATAAATAGTTGTGTAATATCAATGTTTTTTCACATCAATAAAATCTTGTTTAACCTTCAGAAGAAATTTGTGTACTCTTGACCTACAGTTGGCCTTACATATATGTATATGTGTGTGTATATATATATATATATATATATATATATATATATATAACCTACACATTGTTCCAACCCATGTATACCTCTTCAATGCCATCTCTTTAAGATAAAAATCATCTGTTATCATGACCTCTAGTTGGCTGTATATGTTTCCCAACGACTCAACTGTGCTACCTTTGTCTTCGGATTAAACTGTTCAAACATCTCTGTTTGATAGATCATTGTATTTTGATTTTCAATAGGCAGTCAAAGATATCTACACCTGTTGAAAGCTTTTTCTTGCATTTTGAGTATCCTTAATCCTTATGTTTTGTTTTTGTG
Organism: Durio zibethinus; assembly: GCF_002303985.1. The sequence goes on along the minus strand of NW_019167982.1, from coordinate 1,630,671 downwards.
GTCACTTGATAACTATAATGAACCACATGCAGGATAAGGAGACTTCAAATTGACTAAAATTTTGCTTTTGGTTTTCTTCTATTTTTTCCAATGCTTCAATTTGCTTTGTAATAGGAATTACATACTCAATTATGTATCAGGGCTAACTTCTCTTATCATGTTTAGGGCTTACAAATTTGAAAAGCTTACAGATTTCCTGCAGCAAGGTCACAGATTTTGGTATCACTTATTTAAAAGGTACTTCATTGCCATTTCAGTTGCTGTCATGCTTTATATTTTGGTATTAGAAATATTAGTCATCTAAGATAGATAGTTTATGTTGGGCTATCGTGATTGTGGGGGATTTTTATGAGTCTACCGCATGGTTTGGAATGTCATGCTGAAGTTGTCGAACCTTTCAACAACAAATATGCATCCTCCCAACAAACGCACCCCCCAATGGGTTTAATCTGAACTGGAGAGGGTTGATATTACAAGAAGGTTTTGTTTGCCATATGCATTTATGGTGTGTGGTATTCCACTCTACTGATCAAAGAAAGTCAAAATTTTAAACCTTTGAACTATATAGGTTTTATGAACCAGAATTAATGTCTTTTCTTTTTCTTTTTCTTTTTAATTTCCCTCCCATTTCTCCTTTTCTTGTTGATAATTGTTTATTTATTTTCTTTTAATCTTTTAGAGTTTCATGTTAGCTGTGGTATATTGAAATTTTGTCCTATGACAACTGGATTTGTGGAAATTTTATGTACTTTTAACTTTCTTAACCATGATTTCATTGTGGTTTCTTGTGTGTATTATGGCCCGTTGAACTTGATAGGTAATGCTTGAGCATTCTTCTACTTATTAGCAGATTATAGAAATTCTGGAATTGGCTGTTACTGATTATTGAATTTCTATTTCCCTGAAATTGTTTATAATTTCAAATCTGTTTCAGGTCTGCAAAGCCTTTCTATTTTGAACTTGGAAGGCTGCCCAGTTACAGCTTCATGCTTGGATTCTCTTTCAGGTATATATTCTTGGCACCCATGCTGCTAATTTTCTTCTTTAGACGATTCCATCAGGAACTGCAAATTGCAATTTTGTGTTTGCTGTTAAAAGTTGGTGTTTCATTTAAATCACCAATGCCCTTCCCTTTCCCATTTGCTCATGACAGTAACTCATGCATTTTGGTTCTAAAAATCTGTATGGTAATCTCCAAATAATGTTTAATTTAATAATTTCTCTTTCAATTTCAACTTTTGTCATGTCATTCTGAGGAAATATTCAAAATAATTAATTGATCATATAAACTTTAATTACATATTCTTTTGGTTTCTTTTACATTAAACATGATATTGACTTGGCCTTTTTTCACAGCGCTTGCATCCCTGTTATATTTGAATCTTAGCAGATGCAGTTTATCTGATGATGGATGTGAGAAGTTTTCGAGTAAGTTTCATGTTTTCCCCATTCCATGTTTATAGAGTTAAAAAGTTCTTAGATGGCCTTCAACTTATTGTATATTTGTTTTGACAGAGCTTGGTAATCTAAAGGTATTAAACTTGGGTTTCAATGACATCAGTGATGCATGTTTGATATACCTGAAAGGTGCTCTCTCCCTTCTCTTTTGTTGTTTGATAGAATAATTAATTGTATATCTTTGCTTCATGTATGTGGCCTCTATTTTTTGGAGATCTAATAATGAAGGGGATATCATTGGAACTGAAATCATTTATCTAAATAATGAGATTATTCTTTGTGAAACATATTAAAGCATCTTGTGATATGGTTTTCTTTAGGAAATTTCTTTCAATTTTTAGTCGTGGCAGTTACAGTCCATAATTTGATTTTTTTACTTATCCAGGTTTGACAAATTTGGAGAGCTTGAACTTGGATTCATGTAGAATTGGTGATGATGGGTTGGTGCACGTGACAGGTTATTGCTGAAATTACTATAATCTTTGATTATAATTTCTTTTTGGTTCTTATGATTTATGGCAACTTCTGTTTTCAGCCAATGGAAGATCACAGAAACATGCGTGTATATATATATATGAATACTTAAAAGAATGAATGCAAGAGATAAAGCATAAGTTGTTGGAATTGCCATCACAAGATATTTGAAATTATTTTCACTAGCTGGTGGAATTAGTTTATAAGTTTTCTTAAGGAATATTGAGGCTAGAATGAGTTTATTGCAATATTTTAGTCTTTATAGGATTTCTTTTCATCAGATTGCCTTGTACATAAGTTTAACTTTGCATTGGATATATGTGGTCTCTACTAATTGCTTTTGTTTGTTTAGGTCTTCGACATTTGAAATGTTTAGAGTTGTCTGATACTGAAGTTGGAAGCAATGGACTTCGCCATCTTTCTGGTTAGATATCCACCTTTCTCTTAGTATGATATCATCTATAGTTTGCAGTTTATTTTTGTTACAGTCTGTTTCCAGTTTTGTATTTAAAATTGTCTTATAACTCTCGTGTTTCCATCTGTTGAGTTGATTCTTTGTTGCCGTTGCTCCCATTTGGTATCCTTCTTTGGAAGCCTTGTCAACGCTCAGATAATTTTCCTTCTGATATAGGTCTGTTTATCTAGTGTAGGGAACTTTCAGAAATTAAGAACCTTAACCGAGTCAGTTCAGTGAGATCCTAAAGGTTCTTGGCAGTGATGAATTATATTAAAATCTGGTGGCGCAAGTATCTTAGGGCTATTATGGGCTGTGGAGTCTCATGCGTGATGCTACTTTAAAAAATATTTACCATAAAATACTTCTAATTCTTTGCCTTAGAAGAACACTGGGCATGAATATGTATGTTTTTAATGCTCGAAAGAGAAACCTGTCACCTTGTTCATTTAGTAGTCTAAGGAACTTAATCATTTAATATGCATATTGAGAATGATACCTCCTTTCACAATCTAATGAATCTTATACATGATCATCTGATTTTTTATTGGTCTACTTTTTGTAGGTTTGTGTAATCTGGAGAGCATAAACCTGTCATTTACTGTTGTTACTGATGGTGGTTTGAGAAAACTGTCTGGACTGTCATCTCTTAAATCACTTAATCTGGATGTCCGTCAAATCACAGATGCTGGACTTGCAGCTCTTACAAGTAAGACTGTACAAAAGGACTGTCGAGGCAAATTTGTCTAAAACTTTTCATGCTTCATTAAATTCTTTGAATAGGTGTTTTATTTGTCTAGTATGATTGATTTGAAGTAATGTGCTCATGTTTCTGGTCAACAAATTAATTGTCTGAAAACCTGTCAACAAGAAATATATGTTTCTATCGAATTAAAGGTTCTCAACAAGTAGCAAAGAATATAACTCTCTTCTTTGAGCTTTAGCAAACACTTCAGGATGCTGTACCTTAAACCATGTGCATAATAATAAGTATAATCAGCTTTGTAAATTTATTTAACTGCTCGTATTTTCTTCTCTTCTTGAGACAGGTTTGACTGGACTGACTCATCTTGATCTTTTTGGAGCTCGCATCACTGATTCTGGGACAATTTACTTGCGAAGTATGATATATTACACTTAGCATTTTGAATTTCCTTTTAAGAAGAAGAATTTTTATACTTACTACACCATATTGATAATTTTGGACGTATGGTACATGAACTTGGAATAGGGTGTATGCATCCTACATGGTTACCATTATGTTTTTGGCTAATTTTTTACATTAATTTTGAGGCTCCAATCGTAATACCCATGCGATAAGGTAAATAGAAGAGTCCATTTAACATAGTTTCAATGCTTTTGAACTACTTGATATGTTTGCTTTTTTAAAAATGAATTGTTTGTTTGTTTATTTAAATAGATTTCAAGAACTTGCGGTCACTGGAAATATGTGGTGGAGGATTGACCGATGCTGGCGTGAAGAATATTAAAGATCTTTCATCCTTGGCGCTGCTAAATCTGTCTCAGAACTGTAACCTAACAGATAAAACATTGGAGATGATCGGTGGTATTCCTCGCTCTGACCCTCCACTTATTATATTTTCCTATGTTGATTGTTGAAGGGAGGTTGGTAAGGATTGCTACATTTAAATGCAGGGTTGACAGGATTGGTGTCTTTGAACGTTTCGAATTCTCGTATAACAAGTGCAGGATTGCGACATTTAAAGCCACTGAAGAACTTGAAATGTCTGACCTTGGGGTCCTGCAAGGTCACAGCCAATGATATCAAGAAGCTTCAGTCAGCTGACCTCCCTAATCTGGTAAGCTTCCGCCCCGAGTAATTCCAATAATGTTATATTCTGTAAATAGCTTTTATTAGAGGGGAGGGCTGCTTGCTATCTGTATTTATTATAAGGTTAAGCAGATGTTCTACGTATTTGTACATTTGTGTGATTGGAAGCTGATTGAATTTTCAAACCCAGCTGGTGAACTAAAGCTTCTTATGGAAAGCCTAAATCAAAGATCTTTCTCTTTCATGTGCTTTTAAATTTAATTTTGCCTAATTAATTGGTGGAAATTTAGGACTTAAAAGCATTTTTAATTTTTCAATAATTAATTGATGGTTTGACTTAAATGGATAGGAGACTTTATTATGTAACCAGTAATTTTATTGGTTGATAAAAGAATGTCACAAATTTTTTTTAATCTTTCTAGTTAAATTAATTTTGACTGATGTTTCAGTTATGAATAGATCTCATTATTTATTTATTAAAATTTAACAAGCAATATTATTTTTTATAATTTTTTATTTTAGACATACTGAAAACTTAAGCCTAAGTCAAACTAATCATAATAATTGGTACAAAGATACATTTGTCATTGACAAAAATATCGTCTTATTTTTTAAATATTGTGATGTATAATTGAAATTCAAAGCTAAAAGAAATTAATATACAGAATTACAACATATGCCAAAAGGAAAAAAAAACTAAGAAACTGTGTTAAAGCTACTTTTACTCGTTAAACATCAAAAATCATTTATTAAAGTTAAACAAACAAAATTAGTTTAATTATTTGACGTAATAATTCTCATCATGCAAAAGCATTAAAAAATTATTTATTATTATAGTTATTATATTGAAAAGTAAGATTTTTATTAATGTAATATTGACATATTATATATCATCCGCTAATAAGAGTAACGCACGTAGAAGACAAACTAATAGCAATAAAAGAAAAAGAAATGTTTTTGAACCATTCAAAGTTTCACTTTTTAATTTAGTAGCTCTAAATATTATACTTAAAAAGTAAGAAGAGGTCCATTTATTAAGCAAGAAATGAAAAAAATGACGTTTTATTTTAATCTTGAAAAGCTCCTCTTATGAGCCCTTTTGGTATGATTTCAAGAAGACATCTCAAGGGTTAAAAGTTGAAACTTGAAACTCCAAATTTTTGAGACTGCCTTTTTCATGTGGTGGATACAGGATAAGCATTCAAAATTTGAATAAACTGCATGGGAATTTTTATTATTTAAAAAAACCCAACCCTGATAACATATCATTGCATCTGAAAATCTAAGAAACCAACCGAATTTAAGGTTTTTCTGCTATAAACCAATTTAATACCGATGATATCTCAAGGAAACATTTAAAACTGTTATGACCTGAAACTCCAACTTCAAAGTCCGGTGATTCTTAAAATCAGACAAGTCATGTTTATGAGATACCAAATCTGTCTCATTCTTCCTCTAATCTTTAAATAGCCTTAGTAACATTAAAGTTGTCCTTAGTAGAGTTGAATATCGATCGAATCGATAGGAGAGTGAAAAAATGAAAAGAAAATAAATTTTGAATTACGTCCATCAGCTAAACACAGATGACAACAAACAGATCAGAACAATAGTTTCTGAAAAATGTCAAATGTGATACATAAAAGAACATTGTGATTTATGAAAAAAGTACAAAAAAAGGGGTAATATAAGAAGATGAACAACTACAATAGCACAGAAAATCATTCCTTTTTAAGAATTTTTCCCTCCAAAAAGGGCATAAGAAAACACTTCAACTATCAAATACTACTATGCCATTTACCTTATATTGTATCTCATAAGATATGTTAAACCTACATCTTTGCATATTGTTCTCAGATCACATATCTTGATTGTCAAGCTGCAAATTTTAAAAGGAAAAAAAATGGGTAAATAAGGAGAAATCAGCAACGAAAACAAGTGGCAAATCAATTTTATATCAAGGTCCAAGGATAGGCTGATATATTCTAGATAATGTAACAAAGAGGCTTCTAGGAGTTGGGTGGTTTAACTAACTAAAATTCGTAGCTCATAATTGTTTGACAGAATGAAAACACAATAAAATTCAATGAGATTTGTAACTGACATTATCAATTAGGCACTGCTGCCTTTCGGTTGCTCAACTGGAAAACCAAATGGGTTTATCCGGCTGCTCTAACTAGCACCATCAAATGTCTCTCTTTCATCAATAATGTTCTTAACAAATTAGACACTGGGAAAGCATACCTAAATTAAGGATGGGCATGCAAGCCAAGCATATAAAAGAACTTGTGCTCTGTCAACCATTTCATCTCTGGGCTTGTTCTGATCCTGGAGCTCCAACTGAAGTTGTTGCTACCATACTGCTAGCTGACCCATTTTCAACTGGTGGAGGCACACCCCATTTGTTTTCAGATTCAAGGGGCTCAAAGACATGAACCCCACCATCTGAGAGTCCCAATGCAAATTCATTTGGCTCAGATGGATGTGCAGCAATTACAAGTGGGTGAACATTGGAACTGCAACATAGAGGAAAAGACTATCTTTGAATAGGAATGGTTATCACAGATGGGGAGTGTAAATTCAAATGAGAACTAGTAAAACTGAGATGCAAATAAAAGTTGCACATGAATTACAATCAGAAATCATCGATTATCTGCCATTCACCATATCACTAATACCAGAGAGAGCAAGAGAGAGAGAGAGAACAAAAGACAAAGATAATCTATTATAGCGGAGCTTGCAATTGGAACATGTATGCATACTCGTCTTCCAACAGTATAAGTTTTTTGTAATTTAAAACTACAATGTTCCCAATCAAGTGCTTCAAAGTGTGCAGGTCCTTATCAATTGTACCCAAAATTTGTGCTTGAACCTTATAAGACACCGTCTAGCCAGATGAAACCCAAATAACTGAGTCAAGGAGATAGGGAAAATACCTGACACTAGCTGGAAGATAAGCAGAAGGATTTATTCGACAACGTAGTCTGAGGTTTGCAGCAGTAAACACACAAACAGTTGCATCTAAAAAGCTGGCATATACCAGTTGGCTATCACATGAGAACGTTGCATGAGTTATTGGAGCAGAGGATTCACGTGGGACCCACTAAACAAGAGAAAAATAATATTAGAACATCACATGATAATGTTCTTCAACAACAAATCAAACAGCAATAAAGAGGTACCTGCTTCACACATTCTAGCTTTGTTGTTTCATATATGGCAAGCTGAGTCTCATGTACAACAAGAAAATGTAACTGGTCTTGATGGAATTGTACTCTTGTGTCTGATTGTGCTGTTGGTGGCCTCCCAGATGGAACCTGCAAGAATCTAGCCTTCTGCTTTTCCCATCCATCAGTGTTCCATACACAAAGCTGGAGAAAGAATGGCAATGTGATCAATGAACCAAAAGCAAATTTTTTTCATTGATGATAATACTTCAACTTCCGAGATTGATTAATTAGCTAAGAAATCCAGAAGTAGCAATAAATTCTTCATATAGGATAAAGCAGACAAGACATTGTCATATAAAAAGTCAGAAATTTTGCAAACTATTTGCAGTGTTAGACAATGACCAAGTTATTATGAAGCAGATTAAATCTCAGAAGAAGCTTAGTCATCGTAGCATGCAAGTAAAATAGAAAAAGAAATACCTGAGAATCTGCTCCTGATGAGACAAGCACATTCAGTACATGAGAGAAGGCAAGGCCAGTTATTCTTTTAGAGTGGCCTTTAAGTTTACTCTTCACCTGGATGATGAAAATGGTGAATAAATAAAGAGTGCTACTTCAATCGAGAGTGACATAAATAATTCTCCAAAGATGCATCATACCTCATCCACACGGACATTATATATCTGAATTGTTGAATCATCCATGCCTATAGCAATAATATTATTATCTTGTGGGTGGAATGCAAGAAAAGTCGCTGCTGGTGGTGGTGGCATGAAAGTTGCCATTGTCTGCATGTGTCCATAAAAATGTCATAAGTTATTCAAATCATTGGCAAACAGAGGGAGACAGGGTGCAAGGAAGATTTTTCTTGTTACAATTCTAAATGGGAATAGAAAAAGAACCATCATTCATGGGTTACCTTAAATGTCATCATATTAAACAAGGAAATCTTTCCTCCAGATGCTGACATTACGTAAGAATCATTCTTGGATAATGCAAAACAAGGTACAGCTTCTTCAGGATTTGTATCAATAACATCATTTGTCATAAGAATGCCACTTGATGGTTGCCACAACTGAGGTGGTACACTGGCAGTTGCCTACAAAATGAAGCAACAATATAAAATTACAGTATGAGTCATTTCAAAGTATTCTCTTTATTAAGAAAAAAAAGTTCACAAATGATGAGTGGAAACCATTATGATAACCTTGTACCTTGCCATTTGGATTACGATCACTTCGTTGCCACTTCCAAAGCAAGTGAATAGCATTTGATGCTAATGCCAAAATAGCACTACCTGAATTTGTGAAGATTAACCTTGATATCTGCAATAATCACAGAGAAAGCTGATAACATAGGGACCAAATAAAGGAGATGCATAAAGATGGAGTTTTGAATTTCAGGAATTGACTTCCTCTTTATCAAAGTGAATGGTACCAAATAGGCAAATAAATTCATGTCCCAAAACACTATAAAAAAAAAAAATACAAGGCTAGTTCTGCAAAGGGGAATTTTGATAGGGATAACTATAGAAAATAGAAACAGGTGAACCACATATGAGTTCTGGACACTGCATCATATGCAGTATCAAAGGCATTTATTCAATAATTTGTCTTTCTTTTCTTCAAAATTACACAATCTTGTAAAGGAAGCAGAAAGATGCCTCTTGTTTCTGAACCAAATGTGTTAGTTCCCTTAAATTTACTCCAGCAAAGTGCTTCATTTTTAAGTAAATTAGACAATCTTCTGCAGTAATTCTCATTGTGATGTTACCTCCAAAACAAGGTCTACAATAGAACTTTACATCACCATCTTTATCATTACAGAAAAATCATTTTCAAACAATTGTGGTCTCGATCTACTTTTAAATCTTTTAAGACTACATAATTTCGTGTAGCAGTTAGGTGACCTAAATTATACCATTCAACTCTCCCAATAATTACTTATAAGTCGCATCTGCGTTCATTCACTTCTTCGTAGTACATGAATTAAAATAGTAGGAACCGCAATTATACATTCTGTCAAGCTCAATGTAATTACACATTTTTCATGTGCAAAAGATGATACTTTTGCTCCTGTCTCAAAAGTGCATTCCATTTCATTCTCTACTCTTTTCCTTAGAGACTAACATAACTGTAACTCACAATTCTATACAGTTTCCTTTGGTGGAAAAACAGTTCAGAACATGAAACTCAGCAAAGCAATGAAATCTTAAAATAGCCAAATTCTTAAATCCAACAAAAGATAAAAGTGAGAAGACTATATATATATATAAGGTAATTAACTAGTAGATATTATGGACAAATTTGTCAGATTATAAATATTATAGGCATTTTTCTGAGGATGGTGTGATTAACTGAAATCCATAATTGAGAACTAATTGATATTGCACCTCTAAATTAAAAGGTACTGCTTGAGTTAGTTTATAATTCAAATGGAATCCTGCGGACAACTGGATGCATTAAAGAGAAAAGAGGATAAAGCAGAATCATGAAATACCAAATTGGCCAAAGAACCAAGCGTCATTGAAACAGCCAAAAAACAAGAAAAACCAAAACAATTAGTTGGCAGGACGACAAATATAATCATGTAGTCAGCCTACTAGCATGTTAGAAATCTGTGAAGCATGAAGTTAAGTGAAAATATCTATACCTTGGTTACCCTCAAGTTTTCAGGAAGCCTCAAGGATCGACACTGAGATGGTTCACTGATTTCAGTGAGCTTCCAAATCTTTGATTTATCACTGGATTCTTCTGTTATTCTGGGTTTGACATCCCCCAAACTTCGTGCATCCCCATTCTGAAAAAGACAAAACACACAAACCACAAAGTCGTGCATTCAAGCTCCAATACTCAAAGGAGAAACAATGATGGCATAACCCTAATACAAAAATGGTGTTGACGTGCTGGTGGCATAAAAATTTGGATGATGATAAAAAACGAAAAAAAAAAAAAATTCTGTCTAACAGACCATTCCAGTAATAGCAACCACAGAGGCACTTCTGTCTGCAAGTCCAACACTGGTAGCAGCGGCGGCAGCTGCTGCTGAGATTGGATTTATTGAAGGCTGAATTAAAGAAAATATTTAATTAGCATGACCCAGTATATCAAATTTTAATCCATTAATGAAATTCAATGAGGTAATAACACTACCTTTGGGGCTTCAGGTGTTCTTGAGGCATCATAAGAAAGATTCTCCAAAGTGCGCAACAATCGCATACCATCTGAATTTGCCAAAATCTTAATCCCATTATCATTGGTCGAAACAGCCAAGAGAGAGCCATCCTTGTTAAAGCGGATGTGCGGGCTTGCCTAGGAATTAAGAAAGACAAATATAAGTAGCTACTATCCTCAGAATGGTATAAAACTTAATTGAACATAATGAACTTACTGGAAGGCCTCCATCAGCATCAAAACTGGTCAAGGGTTGAACATTGTCCATATCCCAGAATTTGATAGAGAAATCATCACCAGCAGCCAAATACCTATTCTTGGTTGTGTCAAATTGCACAACACCTAAAGGACGTTTGCGGAATCCTTGATATGTCCTCTTCACAGCCCCTTCACTTTCATTCCATTCCACGAGAAATGACTCCCCCTCTTTACTGGTGCCACAGGAAAAGAGCCTAAAATATCCAGCCAACAAATCAAAAAAGGTCAGTAGAAAATGAAACAGAACTACATATATCCTGATAATTCTCGACAATCAACAGAAGATAACCGTATGAGTTATGGTGCAAGCAAACTAACCTTGTACCATCAGAACTGTAAGCCATGGTTGTGCACCAACGACCAGGAGCTTCATAGTCAACCCGTGATCCCATATTATCATACAACCATGCTTTTATCTTTCCATCTATGGCTGTTGAAAAGATAAACTGAGGCAGAAAAAGTCAAAAGCAGGCACATCAGGAAGAAGAATGGACATAGGCACATGCCTATAGTACAAATATGAAGAGTATAGACATCTAAAGCAATAAAGTAATATCCTTACCTGAATGTTTTCTTTATAGTGAGGGCAGACAGAATAAACAGGAGCCTCATGACCTTCAAAGGTATACAGCTTTGCCCCATTGTTAGCATCCCATACCTAAAATTACAACATGAAATTAGCAATGCAAGCAATTTTTCTCTTAGAAAAGTAACCAACAATGTAAAATGATAAACAAACCTTAATTGTCTTGTCATCACCACAAGTTATGACGCAAAGTTGCTTATTTGGATGAGAAAATGCAAGATCATTTAGTCCACCAACATGAGCCTCAATCTAGACCAGAATTTTCAATATGAATTTCAGTCAGGCAACAAAAACTCCACAAGAGGACTACAAAAAATCCAAGATAACTAGTTCTAACATATACCTCCAGATGGTGCCGAACATCATCACCACCATGATAAGAATATATTTGCACAATGTGCCTTGAGTAAGCAACTCCTGTTTTCCGAACAGGTATGACATGTCAATCAATGTTACCACTTAACTAACTATAAATATACACACAGGTTCGAGCAGATTAAACATTGACTAACTCTAATGGATTCAATCTCACCAAATAAAGAACCATCAGGGCTCCAAATTACACGGGTTACAGAGACAGCAGGATCTTTGACTAGAGCAGCCTGAATTCAAGCAGATAAATCATTTTTAGTATGTCTAAATAAACATGGAGTTAGTAGAAACACTAAAAAACACTGGACGGTGAGAACCTGAAGAGGCATTGAACAAGCACTAAGATCCCAAACTTTAAAGTTCTTTGAAACCAGCCGTTCCCGAGAGCCAACTTCCCACAAAGCTATGTCCCCAACATTGGTACCAACTGGTTCATTGTATTCAGAATACTCAGAAAACCATTACCAAAGATAGAACCACCAGCCAACCAAAAAATGAAAATGAAATGCAAGTATAAATAATAAAAGCCACAAGGATAGCAGACCTAGAAGTAGAGTCTGTTGAACAGGATGGAAATCCATGCTCACTGGAGATGAACCCTGATTCAGAGTTCTTGCAACAGCCTTTGGTAGATCATCAAGTGCATTGAAAGTCTGACTGTGACCATGGCCGGGAAATGTTACAGGTAGCACATTGACAGGAAGATTTACCTGCACCAAGTGAGCAAAGATCAGTAAAATAACCTAGACAGAAAGAAACAAAACCATAACCACCAGACACCCAAGCCAGCAACCAGATTACATATCAATTACATTAATTAATTAAAGTAAAACCAGAGTACCTCATCAGAAATCCCCATGGGCCTTGTCCTTTTGGAAACATGATCAGAGTCCCCAGATGGATAATCTACAGATGGATTAGTTGGAGGAGTCCTTGGATGCTTCAATGCAGCTACAAATCAACAATGAAACATGCCCAAAGTTATTAAAAAAAAATGAAGAAGGAATGATATCAGCATTACTATAAAAAAGAAACCTACAGAGGAAGTGATGACAGAAGAAAAAAAATTAAAAAAAAAGAAGAGGAGGAAGAAACAACTACCTGGTATTGAAGAAGCACCAAGACTTATAGCTCCACCAGAAACTGCAGGATGAGTTACAGTTGACGGATTTGACATCCAACCTGCAAGGGGTGCTGGAACTGGTGCTGGTGTAGGTTGAAAAGGCTGAAGATGTAAATCAAAAACATTAAGAAAAGGATATTGACAAGAAAGAGAATTTTTTTTATACTACTATCTAAGCTGGATGCCCACCCCATGAGCTCCTAGGGGAGGAAAACCTCCAGCTTTCGGTAAGGATCCAAGAAGTGGATTGTTTGCAGGTGATGGTGCTCGTGCACCATTTGGCTGTCCACATGAATGATCCACAAAGAGAGTTTTTATATCTGGATTTGGCCTGGGATTTTTACAAAGTTGATGCTGCCAATTCAAGCTGTAATTGCAGAAGAAATCAGTTGTCCCTTAAAGCCACAACTAGTATAACTTGGGTTAATTAAAAATCATTGCCAGTAAGAACTCAAGAAGAGAAGCAAAAAAAGTTCAGGCAATAGAAAACTAAGGTATATGCCATGCCAATGCCATATGGGCTGAGTTCATTGCATAAATAAAATATAAATCGCAATAGAAGCCCCCCCCCCCCCCACCAAAAAATAAAAATAATAAAAGAGTTTAAAAGAAAAAGTTGAGGCTATAAATAAAATGTACATTTGAAAAATATAAGTCCTCCCCACCCCCAAATTTCTTCAAAGCAGCTAATGCATTGATGATAAAGATCTAACGACAGAAGAAAAATTACCTCTGATTAATGAGGGTCCGTAACCTCGAATTTTTAAGGCTAGGGAACTGCAATTTGTCACGGAATAAAGGATTTGCTTCAATAAGCTTCTTAAGTTCAACTAACATGATTGCTCTAGCAGACTTTGTATCTCCGTATTTTGACAACTGTTCATTCTCTCTGTTATGAAAGTAAGGCATTCTTCAGTACATTCACTGTTATTTAATTGACATCAAGACGTAAACAATTAAACACAAGCCGCATACCTGAAATTCTCCAAAGTCAAAAGCTGAGTGATTTCCTTAAAGAGTTCCTCATTAAATGTAGCAAAAACTTTCAAATCCTTTACTAATATCTCCACAGCCTTGGACCGATCATGCCTAAATAAAATTTGAACATTTCAATAGTTAACGAATTCTATCAAGGAAGTTTTCTGTGAAACATCAACAAACTTTCAATGATTAATAAAACAAATCAAAATTGAAGTATTCAAAAGCTTACTTATCCAATGCCTCAAGATACTTCTGCTTTCTTATCTCAAAAAAGATCTTCATGGAATATCTATTATCGTCTACCTTGGTGAAACCAGACAGGTATTTCTCAACCTCATCCCAATTTCCATTATGCACCTCATCCTCAAAATATTTCATATTAAAGAAAAACCCAGATTCCTGCTCAAGCCTATTGATATCCAAATAATAAAAACCGTTAATAAGCTGAAATCATTACATTTTAAGTTATCAACAAATACTAAATATCATTAACATTCAAAAAGTAGTAATAAAAGTATTATGGCATTTAAAAAAAAAAAAAAAAAAAAAAGCTTACTTGTGAACAGTCTCTTTAAACTTTTCCTCTTCTAAAAACTGTAAGATCAAGAACACAAGCTCTCTACTGAGAGACGACATGGTAGCCGCCCAACAAAAATCACCAAATATAAACACTAGATCTGCAAAGGTATTCCAAAAATACAGAAAAGGGTCAGTTGAAAATAGCTTAAAATCCCGTAAAATTCAAAATAAACCTCACAAGTATCAAATTTTACATGAAACTAGATCATTCAACCATCTTCAACCATAAAATTCAAAATAAACCCCATAAGTATAAGATTTTACATCATTCAACTCTTCAACCAACTCTCTTTTTCTAACAAAATCAAGAAAAAAGAGTAAATTCTAGGTTTTTTTTATAAAGAGACAACAAAAAAACAACTTTATACCATCTAAAAACACAAGAGATAATTTTTTCTATAAATAAAAAATAAAAACAAAACTAAAAACAAAAAAAAACCAGAAAAGATAAAAATTTTAAAATAACAAATTCTATAAACAGAAACAAAAATAAAAAAATTTGTTAAAAACTTAACTTGTTCTTAGAAGAGATCGATTTCAGACAAAGAGAGAAAAAAAGAAGAAACTTGGATAAAAGAAAAAAAAGACTACTTTCTCTCTCTAAAAGAATAAAAAGACCAGAACGTCTATCTAGCAAAATTATGCTCCTTTATATAATGCCCAACCTAAAATCTTGCAGAAATATATACAGATAAGAAGATGATAAGTAGTTGTAAGTATCACTGAGGGCTTATCATATTAGATAAGTAATTGTGATAAGTTGTTTTATTATTAATAAGTAGAGTGAACAATGGGTCCGACGTAACCGGCTACATTTTGTCAAGACGCGGAATCACTACTTGACAGCTCCCCACTTCAAGAAATAATCAAATGTAACAAGGTATATTCTAGCGTTCCTTATAAACTGTCGTTTGAATTGTGTTTTTTGACGATTTTGATCCGACGATCAGGGTTAGAGATCAAGATTGTGGTGAGAAGTAGACGAAAACAGCCAGGAAAGCGATATTTATTATTTACTCTTCTCATAGATCAACAGGCTTTTCACGAAGGGGGACCCGGGAAGTTTGACCCTGCATTTTGCTGAATATTACGGAACCTGACATCTCGGGGGAAGACTGGATAAACAAAAAATTGCGGTACTTATCGTATCACGTGAAAGTTGAAAATCTCATTTTTATCATTTTCAATCATGAATTTATCGTGAGGTATTGGGACGAGAAGTTGCTTTTGCTTTTGAAAGCAAGCAGTACTTAATTTTAGTTTTTTTTTTTTTTTTTTACCATACTATCTTTACGTACCAACAAAAATGTACCCCGTGATTGACTCTAGAATAAAGAGGACTTTAGTAAGTTTGAGTATGCATAGATTTTATTTATTTATTTATTTAAATTAGTTAAATTTGATTAAATCTATTTTGATGATTTTAATTTTTTATATTTTTTAAATAAAGAAATCTAATGGGTTAATTTAACCAATTTTTTGGTTTTAAAATTAATAATGGAAGCAATTGAATTAATTATTGTATTTTTAAATATATCACATTTAATATTTTTATTTATATTTTTTGAGAATGATAAATATGGCATTAATGAAAATATTCTATAGTGAATTTTATTAGGTAAAAATTATTATAACATTATTGTTTTAAATTGATAACAAAATAATGTTGAAAAATTTTAGCTTTTATCGAACAATGGATGTTATGTTGATTTGATTATTTTTTATTACCATAAATAAATTGATGGATTTCAATTATTTTTTGAAATAAATCAATTTTTTATTTTTCAAAATCTAAGCCAATAAAGTTCTCATCCCTAAATTTTAGTTTATTTATGATAAAATTTAATTTATTTATTGTCGAATGATAATTAGTATATATCTTTTTAGCTCGCATGGTTGGGCTCCAATCACTACTTCTCAAATAATAACTTGATAAAAATAAAATAGTTTTAAAATTAATTTCTTAACAAATGTCCTAAAAGCAAGCGAAAGCATTTGTTAAAGTTATTCTCTAAAAAAAAAAGAGAACTTCCTTTCAATGCATAAAAGTCATATAAAAGTCTCCAACCAAAAAAATAAAAATAAAAAGAAAAGGACATGCATGAGTTGATAAAGTCAAAGGTACTCAATAATGGAATATTAAGATTTCTGAAAAAGTTTACTTGTCTATGCTATGATTCCTTGTTTTAAAAAAAAAATAATAATAATAATAACTTATGGCATCTGAACACACTAGTTGTCCCACCTTAATTTAAGGTAGGAATTTTTACACATGAAAGATTTTATCTTTTGCTCATGCATAACACAGAATTTATCTATTTTAATTATATGAAAATAAAATAAAAATATTAGTGTCTAACAAGATTTATTTTCTAAAAAACCAAAGTTTAGATGGAAATTATGAAAGGTTTTATAAATGTTTGTACTTAATTTTTTATATGATAAAAAGAATAATTGCTCAAATTGTCTAAATGAATTCGATTTTAGGGTCAAGGTAACCCATTTTTGTTATTCTTAAATTTCACAAATCTCAAATAAATTAATTTTTTTTTAAATAAGTCAAGTTGATTTAATAATTTTAATGTGATATAATGATATGACAAAATATAATATAAAAATAATATATTTTAATAAAAATTATATATATTATAAAAAAATAAAATATATTTTATATTTAACGTATTAACATAAATAAAATATAATAATTTTTATATTTTACATATATTTAATATGAAAAATTATTGTGCAAATATAAATAAAGTCCATAACTAAAAAAAAGATGAAGACAATAAGTAAAATAAAAAATAAAATAATTAATATCATGAATAATTTTTAAATTATAATAAAATATAAAATATAATATTTGAATATTAAAATTTTTTAATTTAATACTTAAATTATAAATATATTAATTAATATAATATTAAAATTTGATATGATTAATTTTAAATAATAATATGTAATGAATAAATAATTTTATAAATATCATATTAATTAATAAATTTATAATTTAAATATTATATTAAAAAATTTTAAAATTTAAATATCAATTCAAATGTTTTATTATAATTAAGCATCGTGACATGAAAATTAGCTAAAAAAAATAAAATTAAGGCGATAAACGTAAAGTGAAACTCTGCAGCACAGCTCCACAAGGAGGAGATAATCGGTAAAAGCGGGGAAAAGATGAAGATTCTAGTACAAACTCGCTCCGAAGGAGCGTGAAGAGCACGGGCAACTGAGGCCTCGCCAAGGTGTGAGTGTGACTTTTACCAAGTGGGTCCCACTATTCATTAGTGTCAGTCCGGAAATAGATCTGATATGATGGGTGTGCTACCCAACTGTCCCCCCGTGTTTGGACTTTGCCTCTGCCTTCTCCGTTACTCAGCGCGTGCATTCACGTTCTCCCTCTTATTTTTCTTCAATTACTAATTACAGATTTTTTTCTAAAAGAGAAATTGTCAAAATTTACTGCACATATCATTTTCCACTTTTACGATATTCCCTTGGTTTTCATAATTTTTGTTTGATAGGAATTTTTTTACAGTTAAATTTCATTAATTTTGATCATTAAAATTCACCAATAGTGCATAAGATAATAATTCATCATTAAAAATTTCAAAAAAAAATAATGCAATAATTTGACTTTAAATTTTATATTTTTAAAATCATTTTAAAAAATTAAATCCAAAGAAAATTCTTGAAATAACCACGACTATCTCGTAAAAATAATTATTTGCATTAATTCTTTAAAAAAAAGGCAATGAAAAGAGTTGGTGCACCATTTTTAGTAAAATATGTAAAATCAAAGGATGAATGATTTTATTAAGAAAAGGGAACTTTGAAAAACTAAGCTGTCAAACAGAAAGATGACAATAATTAATTTCATGCATCTTTTTCAAGTTTTGAATTTAAAGGGTCCAAAAGTTTTGATTGAAATTTGTTCTTATCAATAATGCAAGGGCTCTTCTTCTTCAATCTATCCACTACTTTCCATGATTTAGACAACCAATTGAACCGACAAAAGATAGGTAGGATTGAGACCCAGAAAAAGCTCCAATATTCCAAATTCCTAAATTCGACAAAACTAATTAATAAACAATAATTATAAATTACATTCTTTTCAAATATTTTTTTAAATATAAATCCTCCATAATTAAAAAAGAGAATTTATTAGGATTTTTTTTTTCAAAAGTAAAATTTTCAAGGGCTTGAATAATATGTGATTGAATAATGTATTGTCGAACTTTAGGTTTTGCTTGATGTTGTTTGGTACAGTAGATAAAAAAATAAAAATAAAAAATATTTTTTTTAGCCTAAAATATTGCTACAATTTACTGCTTGATAAATTAGTGTCGTAACGGTTTTAAGACGGCTAGCCGTAAAGTGTTTTAAAATCGAAAAAAATAAAAGAAGAATCGTCACCAATCTATTTTAAGATATGATTGATCACCTAAAAGTTTATATTCTTAATAAAACTTTAAAAGCGAGTTTAAAGTTTATCAAAAATATAAATTTCAGACTACAAAATATTAAGTTGGGTCCGAGAATCGATTACGTGTGGAGAAAGATTAACACTCCCACAACGCCCATAACTTGGTACCATTTAATTACGTGCTATTTTCAATGTTGGATAAAAATGGTTTCAATTTAAAGTTTAACACTAATTCCCTTCATTTGGAAAAATAAAATTTTGCTAAAGCTCTTTATTTAAGAATATTGAGAAAATCTTAAAGTTAAAAATTATTTTAAAATTCTCCAACATTTAGGCAGAATTTAAAATAACTTTTTTCACTTAAGATTTGACATGATAATCCTTAAAACAAAATAATAATCTTTATAGAAGATAATTGTTAGTGATTCTTCAACATCTAGGTAGAATACCAAAAATCATTTCTTTTAGAATGTTATTTTTATTTTATTTTATAGTATCAAAATTTTAAAATATGTATTTTTTTGTAAAACATTTTATATGAGAAAATAAATGATGGCATTATCAGGTAGTAAATAAAAATTAAAGACAGAGAAATGCAACACGAATAACATGATGATGTATGTATGTTAGTAGATGTTATGCAAAGTGATGACATATAAATTTAGAGTAGGGTTCTTGAATATAATGAGACCACCCCAACTCTTCAATATCTAGACAGAGCTTAGGTGCGACTATTTATATTTAAGATCTCAATTTATTATTACCCTTTATTAGAGTTTTAATTCCATTGTTAAGACGAATTAAGGATGGGTATGAAAGACTTAATGAAATAAATTTTCTTAAACATCCCATCATCTAGGTGGCATTCGAGAACAAATTACTTTAAGTGAAATTTTCACACGTGTCCTTAGGATTTTTAGGATGTTTTGAGTAAGAGCTTGAGTTGAGGTTTTAAAGGTTAGGACTCTAAGATTTTGAAGATTAAAAATTTAAGGTTTTGGATTTTAGGGGTTTGGATTTAAGGGATTTTAGAATTTTGGATTTTAGGGATTTGGATTTAAGGGTTTTAAGGTTTTAAAGTTTCGGATTTTATGGGGTTTGGATTTTAGAGATTTTGAATTTTAGGAGTTTTATAATCCTAGGGTTTTGGTTTTAAAAATTGAGGTTTCATTTTTAAGAAAATGCAAACATCTCTAAAAATTCTCAACATCTAGGCGAATTTTCAGAGCAAGTTCGATTTTAGTGATTTTTAAAAATTAATCAAGAATTTATCATATATTTATTTTATGAAAATTTATTAATAATAATTCTCCAACATCTAGGCGAAATTATTTTTAAGAATATGTTTTCATTCCCTCCAACATCTAGGCAGAAAAAATAATAAAAATTATTTTATTTTTATTATTATCTTTTAGAGATATTATTATTATTTAAGCATTTTTAATATTTTTTTAATTATTATCTTACTTGTTTTCATTTTTATTATTATTAAAATAATTAAAATTTTATCCTAACAAATTTAAAAATTTATCATGCATAAATATAAAAAATACTCAAAATAACAAAAATAATAATATATAAAAAAATAAAAAAAATTTTACCTGAATCGATCCGATCAACGGTCTGGTCAACGACAGTTCGATTGGACCGAAAAGGGTTCAGTTCGACGTGCGGTTTGGTTGAGCCGATTGAAGGACAGTTCGGGCCAATCTAGGGAGCGGTTCGGTCTGGTCTGGTTAAATCAGTTCAGAGCCGTTGAGGAGCTAGATTGGCGGGTCGGTTGCGTGGACCCTGAGTCAGGTCTGGGTCCACGCGTGAATCCTTCCCTGCCCAAAGGACGTCGTTTTGAGCTTTGCTTTTCTATATATAACTAAATTTTTTTTGTTCATTCTTTTCCTATTTCAGAAAAAAAAAAAAAAAGGGAAGAGCTCTAGGGAAAGCTCCAGAGCTCTCTTGCCTTCTAATTGTCGGACCGTCACCTGGGTCGCCGGTGATCAAAAATTTTTAAAATTGACCAGAAGGTTTCGTTCGATCTCTTGAGCTCAGATCTGACACCCCTTTCGTCGAAAACTAGCCTCGATTAGCATAGATCGAGGTTTGAAGTTTTCTAGTTCTTTTTCCTTTTTTTTTTTTAAAAATTAACCGACAGCTTCTTTTTTTGTTACAGATGGCTCGACGTTGAGTTCCTCCCTACGAGAAAATTTATGTTGTGTTTTTTTAGTTTTTCTATTTTTGACTTTGGGGGATTTGTTTACGTTTTTTAGCTTCTGTCTAAGAGGATTTTTTTGTGTTCCAGTAAAAGTCCTAAGGGAAGGCTGATGGGTTTAAGAGCTCAAAAGGGGACGGATGGTGGTTTGTGTAAAAGGCAGGGGGGCCTGTAGTGGGGTCTGTCTAGTAGTGGACAGGGGGGCTGTTAGCGATCGCGTGCGACTAATAGGTGGCTATCTGATGGGTAAGGTGGCTGTCTGATGGGGTCAAGTAGAGGGCTGGACAGGGGCGACGACGGTGCCGTACCAACCCTTTATTTTTTATCTCTTTTTTTTATTATTATTATTAATTTTAATTATTAATTTTTAATGTTATTATTAATATTATTATCAAGATTATTATTAATATTAAACTAAAAAAAAATGGTAGACCCTAACAAAATCGATGTTTACAGTTATCCTCTTTGCACATTACTGAGAATTAGGAATAAGACAAAGACAGAGACAATGATTTTGTCTGGAAGCAAATCATGGATTTTTTTTACCACAAGTCAGGTTAAGTTATAAAGAAAATGATCGAGACGACATCGTGAGTTGAAAAATAAAAAATCGATTAAGGCAACATCGAAAGTTGAATAATAAAGAAAGTGATCGAGATGACACGCGAGTCAAGGAATAATAAGATCATGATTGAACTTGAATTAAATCACAAGTCAAAAAATAAGGAGACTGAGATTGAACCATGAGTTAGAGAAATACTGAGAATCAGGGTTAAACCGTGAATCAAAGAATAAAGAGATTAGGATTAAACAGTGAATCAGAGAATAAAGAGGTTAGGATTAAGTCGCAAGTAAGAAAATGACGTTAACTTAGATTGAATCACAAGTCAGAAACTAAGATCGAGATTTAAACCACAAGTTAGAGGATAACAACAACCGAGATTAAACTGTAATTTTAAATTAAAGAGATCGAGATTGAATCACGAATCAGAGAAAAAAGAGATCGAAATTAAATCATGAGTCATAAAATAACAACAATCGAGATTAAACAACGATTTTGAATTAAAGAGATCGGGATTGAACTGCGAATCAAAGAATAAAGAGATCGGGATTAAATCACGAGTCAAAAAATAACAACAATCGAGATTAAACTATGATTTTGAATTAAAGAGATCGGGATTAAATCATGAATCAGAGAATAAAGAGATCGAGATTAAATCATGAGTCAAAAAATAATAACAATCGAGATTAAACTACGATTTTGAATTAAAGAGATCGAGATTAAATCATAAGTCAGAGAATAAAGAGATCGAGATTAAACCGTGAATCAAAAAATAATAACAATCGAGATTAAACTACAATTTTGAATTAAAGAGATCGTGATTAAATTGTGAGTCGAAATAACATCAACTTGAATTGAATCATAAGTCTAAAAATAAGAAGACCATGATTAAATCGTGAGTCAGATATTAACGATTACTGGGACTATACCATAAGTTAAAAACTATAAAAATGATCGAGATTGAATCACAAGTCAAAGAAATACGACAACTGGGACTAAATCGCAAGTAAAAAAATTAAAAATCGATTGGGATAAAATTACGAATCGAATTTATGCTCGGAGGTCTTAGAAATCATGCTTGGAGGTCTTACAGAATTGACTGGGACAACGTCGTAAGTCAAAAAATCAAGAATCAAGTAGGATAACACCGTGAATCAAATTTATGCTCGGAGGTCTTACAGAATCGTGCCTGGAGGTCTTACAAAATCAACTAAGACAATACTGTAAGTCAAAAAATTAAGAATCGATCAGGATAACATCGTAAATCGAATTCATGCTTGGAGGTCTTAAAATTATGCCCGAAGGTCTTACAAAATTAACTGAGACAACATCGTAAGTAAAAAAAAAATCGATCGAGATAACATTGCGAATCAAAACTATACCCGAAGATCTTACAAAATCATGCCCGAAAGTCTTATAAAATCGATCGAGACAACATCGTAAGTCAAAAAATTAAGAATCGATCGAGATAATACCTCGAATCGAATTTATATTTGGAGGTCTTAGAAATCATGTCCGGAGATCTTACAGAATTGATTGAGATAACACCGTAAGTAGAAAAGAAGAAATCGATCGGGATAACACAACGAATCAAAATTATACTCGAAGATTTTAAATATCATTATCTTTGAATGCTCTTCTGATCTGAGATCTGTGAACTTTGAAATTTTAAAAAATTTTTACCTAAAAATCTTGAAAGTTGTGCCTGAAGGCTTTAAAGATTACATCCGGAGGTCATACAAATCTCAAAATCTTTGAATGCTTCTCATAATCAAAGGTAATGAAACTTTAAAAATTTAAAAATATTTTTAAATATGGCTTTCGCTTGATCATAGATTTTTTTGGACTCCAAAGGTCTTGTTTGAAGCAGGTTCCTCCTAAACAAATGCTTTGAAATCTTGAAAAAAACTTGTCCTCTCATATTTTTTCCCTTTTTTTTATTTTTAATACTTACAAAGTTGATAAATGCAATCACGATGCAAATGTCTATTCTCATCAAATTATGTTAATGAAAATGTTGATGCAAATATTAATGCGAACGCACGAATACGAATGTTTGATGCAAATACATTTGACTTTTTCACAATGCAATTGATAATGTTCTTTTCATGTAAATGCCCCTACAACTACCTTTTCTTAGGATGCAGATGTCATGATGCATATGTAAATTCTTCTTATGGGGTGAATGCAAATAATGCAAATACAAATATCTTTCTTGTGATGCAGATACAAACGATGCAAATGCAAAGACTCTTCTTACCTTTTTTTTTAATTTTTGTTTAAATTATCATTGTCTCATTTTCACCCAAAAAACTATCTCAGTATTATGTACAAAATACTCAAATAATCTTGAAAATTTTTAAAAGTGATAAAAATTACCCCGCATAAAGTATCTTGGCAATTAATAAAAAATTTAGAACTCAAGACTTCTAAATCTCTTGGAAGTCGATGACTACTATTTGGAAAGCTTATGGATGGAAGGGTAATTGATAATTCAACTCATTTCACTGGTGGGTATATCTCATGAAAAGGCTCGACGAGGGTTACCAAGATTTCTCTTGGGCTCATAAAAAAGATAATTTTTTTAAAACACTTTCTTTTGCTGAAAACGTGATACGTCAATGTGAGTCAAAACTAGCCATTACTTTTCAAAAAAGATTTGGGAAGAGGGCAAGGCTAGTTTTTTTTTTTTGAAAGGTCTTTAATAGGTATTAGTCTTTCAAAAGGCTTTGCATCGAGATTTTTTATTTTAGATAGAACCTTGAACTCTGAAATTTATTTTGGGGCCTCAAAAATGACTTTAGCTCTAAACTATCCTCTTGGAATTTTCACCTTAGAGCTATATTTTTTTATCAATGAAAAAATCAACAAGTATATACAAATTCAAGGACATTGCTCTTCAATCTAATTGTCTACATTTGATCAAAATAGACTTTTCAAGGTATGTAATGTAGGTCGAGATTAAGGGTTCTGAAAGAATAAATAAACAGGCTCAAAATATGTTATTCAGGGTAATTAGGCTAAGGATCCTGAGGAGCATTCTTTGACTTTTTTTCTTTGCTTTTTTTTTTTGAAACATTTGACTTTAATTTCAGCAATTTTACTCACCTTTTTTTTTTGCCTTGAATTCTCATTTTCAAGGTACATATTTTTTTTTTTGATTTTTTATTTTTTAAATTCTGATTAAAGCTTCAGATTCTTATCTCTAAAGTTTCTTTACTCTTTCTTAGAAATACCTAACTTTATCTTTAGCTGTTTACTCTCTCGAATCATTGGGATTCCGATTGAAGTCTTATTCTCTTTTTGCCCCAAACTTTCATTTTTAAGGGGTATGTACACTTTCAATATTGAACACTTTTTTTGAAGTTGATCTCTTGAAAATATCCTAATTTTGCCCCCCAATGTAAAAAAGGATCCTTGACTAGGGTTTAAAAAAATTAATTAATGGGCTCAAATGGGTAGCAAGTGGATAATTTTTTTATATATGAGAAAGATAGAGAAAGATGGTCATTCATCATTTCAAACATGATCACTTAACTAAAAGAGCAAATTATTGAAGATGTCTCTTTTTTTTTTTTACTTTTTTTTATTTTTTTTTTGTGATGCCCCATCTTTTTTTTACTCAAGATTCTAATAATGATCAAGTCGTATAGGATTGATCATACAGTTCAAAAAGGTTCTTTGGGCTTTAAAATTTTTTGGTATTTTTTTGGTGAAAGAAAGAGAAAAAGTATAAAGGTATGAAATAAATTATCTTAAGCAAAAAGAGATTTTTTTTCTTTTTCTCAATGTGCCTTAAGACATGAAACAAAGGCTATTTAAGAAAAAAGCTCAAGCATTTTTGTATCTATGGTCATAGTAAAATTTTGATACACATTGAATTATCAATTAAAAATTTGAAAGAGTATCTGATTTTTAAAATTCAAAATAAACTTTCAAAATTAATCTCTTTTGTTCTTTGCCCAATAAAAGATTATCGGTCCTTTAAGGTCTGAACTCAAACTCACATTCCCTGAAAGGTTGTGGTTGATAAGTCTAATCATTTGAGTGATTAGGATCATGAAAGTATTTGAAAATGTGTGAAAGTATTTAAAAAGGTGTGGAGGTATTCAATGAGTTTTTTTTCTAATAGTAATCACCATTTTCCTTAAGAATCATTCCATCTTTATTGTAAAATAAAACTTCTTTTTCTCTTTTTTCTTTTTTTGATTTTTTTGATTTTTACTTTTTTGAAATCTTGAAAGTTACTTATGTGGGACTTTTATTCAAACAAATGCATAAAGAGAAAATTTCATGGAAAAAGATCTAAAGTATTCAATTCTTTCAAAATAAGTTAAATAACTCACAGGGACACTATGCATATGTCATATATACATAGTAAAAAGATTAAAAAAAAATCATCCTATCTTGATTTTTAAAACTCGAGATCTCCCTCTTCATCTCAACTCTTTACATTTAATAATTGGATGGAGTCAACAACTTTCATTGTTCTATTACTTCTAGAGTCAGAATACTATTCTTGATAAGATCTTTAACATTTTCTTTCAATTGTTTGTATTTTTCAGTTGAGTAACCAATTGCCCTCATATGATAATCACACTTGCCATTAAGATCATAACTTCTTACTGATAGATTTGGTATTATTTTTAGAGGCACAGGAGTGAGATATCGACCTTTTATTAGTAAAGGTAAAAGGTGAAAAATAGAGATGGATAATTTTTCTTGATTATTCATTGGTCTCTTTCGATTCTTTGTCGGTCGAGTGGTGGGTTCAAATGTAAAAATAAGATTATGAATGACCATTTGAGAATGAAAATTTACTGGAAAGCTCAAATGTTGGTTGGCAAAGATATGGGTTTTGAGAGATATGGCTTATGACATGGTGATGAGGTTAATAAATAGGATAAAGATTGTACGGGATAAAACTATTAGGTAGATGCCCTTCCATTGTGACTGCATGCACCTCTCTTTTATTCTTTTTTGATGTATTTTTCTCTTTAACATTTGTCACTTCTTTTAACTTAATCCTGTCACTTTGATTGTATTTTCTATAATTTCACCAGAAATGACCATGTTCGAAAAGTTTTTTGAGATATTTTCAATCATCATTTCATAATAGGGAGTGTTTAAGGAATTGACAAACAGAACAGTAATTTTTTTTCAAACAAAGGTGGTTGTACTTGGACTGCTATGTCTCTCCATCTATATGTATATTCTTAAAAGTTTCAGTTGATCTTTTCTTCATGTTCTGCAAGGACAACCTATCTGGCACCATGTTTTTAACATACTTGTATTATTTTAGGAAGGCCCTAGCTAAGTCATTCCAAAAGCAAATCTTATTTCGATCTAACTGAGCATACCATTTTGTTGCAGACCCAATAAGACTATCTTGAAAGCAATAGATCAACAACTTATCTTCATGAGTGTAACTTGTCATTTTTTGATAATATATAGTGATGTGTGTTAAAGGGTATTTCATTCCATCATACTTCTCAAAATTTGAGACTTTGAATTTTGATAAAATAACAAGGTCAGGCACTAGGCTAAGCTCGTTGGCAATCAATATTTTTCATACACATCATGGCTTTTAATTGCTTTCAATCTCTCTTCTTACAGATCAAATTTATCTTTCATCACTGTATCTCTGGATGAATCTAGCACTTTTTTTAATTTTTTTTATTCTTTAAGATAATCTATATTAGGCACAATAGTGGAGTCATGAAGAGTATGCTAGAGGTTGACATTTGTCTGAACTGATGGTAACTTGGTAGAAGGGCCAATATAAGGTTGATGAATTGTTGGAGGTGCTTGCAACATATGGGGATCTTGAACATATGTGAACCCAGATGGATACAATGATGTCTCAACAGCTATTTTCTCTATTGTCCTGTGTGTTTCAATAACTTTTTTTCTTTTTGTCAACTCTGCAAACATCTGTTTTAATTCTATCAACTGTCTATTCACGTTCTATTACATTTCCCATAACTGTATCACTGATATTTTCTTAGGCCTTTTCTACTTTGTCCATTTGATTTGCATCTTTGTTTTTCATAATTTTGGTACTAACTCGAATGCTATAAGTGCGTAGTCTTAACTATCTCGTTTCTAGGATAGCTATCATTGAGTCTTTTATTAATTATCAAAAGTAAAAACTGCATGACATGAATTTTACTATAAAAAATCTTTTAACTTTGAAAGTTTAACAAAAGCATATTCACAATCATCATCTTTTGTGTTTAGCCAGCATGAAGAACAATGAATTCAAATAGACGATGCATGATGTGTAAATCAAATTTTTTTATTAATAAAAAGGGAAAAACTTGAGTTTCATCCTATATTTTAGCTGGGTTATCTAAAGACATTCATTCCTCTTTAAAGTTTGGTGAAAGCATAATCACAACCATCACTTTTTTCACAGCTCCTTTAGACAAGCAATTATTAAAAGTGGACAGAGGCATCAATTCATAAAAATTCAGGTCAAAAGAAGTTTTCATTCATTCTCAAAAATATCAAGTTTACACATAATGAACCATTCTAGGGCTATGGCCAAAAGTGCTAGACCTACTTCACTCCCATTTATCTCACCTAAGAAACCCAAAAAATAGTTGACTATAATTACTAGAGAGGATAACCCTTTTATTCATCATCATGACCAACCTTACTGTTGCCTACAGCATTATCTGCTATAGCGGTATAGATCAATGAAAGGTTCTTGTGAACAACTGGCTTCATTTTGGTGTCAAAACTCAGATATCTGACTTTTATCAATCTTTGTACCTTATGTTTTAAAGTCGTGCAGTCTTCAAGAGAATAGCCTATGATGCCAAAATGGTATTCACATTGGGCATTAGGTCGTATCATTTAGAAAAATGTGGTTTACGAGATTCAATAGGGATAGGGACAATGAGATAGTTTTTTAGGAACATGGAGTATAATTCTATGTAGGACATAGGTATTGGATTAATAAGGATTTTTCCTTTGGTATTGCTAGAGTTTTTTTGTCCTATGGTTGGTTTACTTTAAAAGATGATGGTATAGTTGGTCTTGAGGTGAATTGAGAAACTCTGGGTTAAAGATTGGACTGATAAAGTGGTGATTGGATAGCATGCTAAACAAGCGATTGTGAAGTGTGAGGTGGGGGACGTGGATTCAAGTGTGAAATTCTTGAAGGTTGCATGACACTTGAGGGCTTAATTCTAGGTGCTTGGAAAAGAGGTTGAAAGTAGTCATAAGAAAGATTTAGGTATGGGTAGGACTCGAGATAGTTGGTGATGGTTGTTTGAAGCCAGGTGACTCCTTATTGGAAATCAAACTCTTAAGCTTAGTCATTTGTATGGCTAGTTCACCCATTTCTCTTTTGAGTTCGCCCAAACTTCGATCACTGTTCAAATCACCCAATGCCTTAGTTTGTTCTGGTAAAGTGCTAAGACTAACAGGAGCTGATTGATTTTGACTTGATGGAATCGAAAGTGACAACGATCCTTGAAGAGGAACAAACTCAACTCCACCATTACCTTTAACCATTTCTATCAATTGAGCCATCTGTTGTTTCATCTTGCAAAGCTCGAGCCATAATTTCTCTTGCTTTAACTCCAAAGCACTAACCCTTACTTCCAATTAATCTTCTACTTTTACCATTCTAATTTTTACCAAGACAGACATTTTATTCTAGAACTTAGATAAAAAATTTTAGATTACTACCCTTATTGAATGAATGTCACAAAAACAATGACACACAAAGTATGTTTATGAACACATGAATATGATGGTTAAAGAATGTCATAAAATGTATATATGCCTATGACAATGGATTTTTATATGTACAAGGACCCAAATAAAAATTTTCGTTAACCATGAATGTGTATGCAAGAAATATAGTGTTATATTACAGGGATAATGGTATATGAAATGCAATGTATGTTTCATACAACCCTATTGTTCATGAATCTATATGCATGAATGCAATGACATATTTACATGAATGATAGGATGTATTCTTATGACTAATGCAGTATACTTGTATGAAATGCATGAACCTATCAAGTGCACGTTATATTTTTATATGGAATGTAATGCTTATGTTATGCTAACCTAGTGAAACTAACACTACCTTTAAACATGTAATGAGATGGAATGTGCGCACTACTTATTAAGACGCGTATGGTAGGCATGTATCATTTATCAATATGTGCATAACATGAGATACATGTACTATCCATTGATATGGATGGGATAAAATGCTCATATCATCTTATCATGATGTGCGTGGGATGGGATACATGTATTATTTCATCATGATGCATGAAATGCGAAAGATGAAACAAAAATACAAAAAAAAATTATTTTTTTACAAAAATAACTAGGACTTGAAAATTAATTTTTATTTGGTCAATAAATAAAAAAATTTTGAGAAAATCCTTTAATCTTTGAAAATGTTTTTTTTTTAATTTTTTTTACTTGTTAGATAACGCTAAAAATTATTCATTCTATTCTAAATAATTATTCATTCTATTCTAAAATTTTGAATAACTACCAAATGAATGAAATATATGTCAAAAAAAATTCTTTAGAAAAAAAATGTTGTTCTCTTATTTCTACAAAAGGGCAATGCTCTATCGAAGGCTAGTCCCCTAAGGTTTACTATATGCTGAGTGGGGATTTGTTCATCTAAAGGTTCTTAAATTGTTTCTCACTGGCATCCATACTAGACTAGTAAGGTACCCCGATCCTCACCCATTATAGGCTACGAACGAAAATGGTTCAATTTGAGTGAAAGTGTTTCGCTAACAAATGCAGAGGTTATCATCTCACGAGAGCGTAGCTACTTCACTTTCTCTTAAAAGGGATGGAGCCCGGGTATAGAGCTCATGCATGTGAGTGAATATGCAAAGTATATGCAAAGTAAGTAATGTATTAATTAAAATAACATAAATAAATCATAAAAATAAAGTAATGACCATCATGCAATTTATTTTATTTATTAACTTGTATATATATTTTATGAAAAATTAAAATAAATGAAATTAAATTAAATATCAAATAAAACCAATTAAATCCAATCATTATTAATAGCGCATAATTAAAGTTTTGGTTTGACTCTCAAACGTTCCCAATGGAGTCACCAAGCTGTCATAACGGTTTTGAAACTGCTAGCCATAAAGTGTTTAAAAATGGAAAAAAATAAAAGAGAGTCGCCACCAATCTGTTTTAGAGTGTGATTGGTCACCCAAAAGTTTATCTTCTTAATAAAACTTTAAAAACAAGTTTAAATTTTATCAAAAAGATAAATTTTGGTTAGGTTGGGTTCGGGAGTCGATTATGTGTGGGGAAGGATTAGCACCCCCACAACGCCCATAACCTGGTACCATTTAATTACGCGCTATTTTCAGTGTTGGATAAAAATGGTTTCAATTTGAAATTTAACACTAATTTCTTTCATTTGAAAAAATAAAATTTTGCTAAAGCTCTTTATTTAAGAATATTGAGAAAATCTTAAAGTTAAAAAATTATTTTAAAATTTTCTAACATCTAGGTAGAATTTAAAATAACTATTTTTGCTTAATATTTGACACGATAATCCTTAAAATAAAATAACAATCTTTATAGAAGATAATTGTTAGTGACTCTCCAACATCTAGGCAGAGTACCAAGAATCATTTCCTTCGGAACGTTATTTTTATTTTATTTTATAGTATCAAAATTTTAAAATATGTATTTTTTTGTAGAACATTTTATATGAGGAAATAAATGATGGTATTGTCAGGTAGTAAATAAAAATTAAATACAGAGAAATGCAACACAAATAACATGATGATGTATGTATGTTAGTGGATGTTATGCAAAGTGATGACATATAAATTTAGAGTAGGGTTCTTAAATATAATGAGATCACCCTAATTCTCCAACATCTAGGCAAAGCTTAGGTGCGACTATTTATATTTAAGATCTCAATTTATTATTACTCTTTATTAGAGTTTTAATTCCATTGTTAAGACGAATTAAGGACGGGTATGAAAGACTTAATGAAATAAATTTTCTTAAACACTCTATCATCTAAGTGACATTTGAAAACAAATTACTTTAAGTGAAATTTTCACACGTGTCCTTAAGATTTTTAAGATGTTTTGAGTAAGGGCTTGAGTAGAGGTTTTAAAGGTTAGGGCTTCAAGATTTTGAAGAATCAGATTTTAAGGTTTTGAATTTTAGGGGTTTGGATTTAAGGGTTTTAAGGTTTTAAGGTTTCAGATTTTAAGGAGTTTGGATTTAAGGGATTTTGGATTTTAGGGGTTTTATAATCCTAGGGTTTTGGTTTTAAAAATTGAGGTTTCATTTTTAAGAAAATGCGAATATTTCTAAAAATTTTCAAAATCTAGGCGGATTTTCGGAGCAAGTTCGATTTTAGTGATTTTTAAAAATTAATCAAGAATTTCTCATATATTTATTTTATGAAAATTTATTAATAATAATTCTCCAACATATAGCCGGAATTATTTTTAGGAATATGTTTTCATTCCCTCCAACATCTAGGCAGAGAAAATAATAAAAATTATTTTATTTTTATTATTATCTTTTAGAGATATTATTATTTTTTAAGCATTTTTAATATTTTTTTAATTATTATCTTACTTGTTTTCATTTTTATTATTATTAAAACAATTAAAAATTTATCCTAACAAATTTTAAAATTTATCATGCATAAATATAAAAAATACTCAAAATAACAAAAATAATAATATATAAAAAATAAAAAAAAATTTACCTGAATCGAATTGATCAACAGTCGGGTCAACGGTTGTTCGATTGAAGCGAAAAGGGTTCGATTCGACGTGCGATTCGGTTGAACCGATTGAAGAGTCGTTCGGTTGAGCCGGTTGAAGGAGCGATTTGATCCGGTCTGGTTAAATCAATTCAGAGTCGCTGAGGAGCAGGGTTGGCGGGTCAATTGCGTAGACCTCGGGTAGGGTGCGAGTCCACGCGCGGGTCCTCCCCTTCCCAAACGACGTCATTTTGAGCTTTGCTTTTCTATATATAACTAAAAAAAAATTTGTGTTCATTCTTTTCCTGTTTTAGAAAAAAAAAAAAAAAAAAGAGAGCTCTCTTACCTTCCTGTCGTCGTCTCATCATGTCGGTCGTCACCTAGGTCACCGTTGACGATGGTCATCGGTGATCGAAAATTTTTAAAATTGACCAAGAGGTTCCGTTCAACCTCCTAAACTTAGATTTCGCACCCCTTTCGTCGAAAACAGCCTCTATTGGTGTAGATCGAGGTTTGAAGTTTTTTGGTTCTTTTTTTTTTGAAAAATTAACTGACAGCTTCTTTTCTTTGTTGTAGATGGCTCAACGCTAGGTTCCTCCTTATGGGGAGGACTGTGTTGTTGTGTTTTTTTTGTTTTTCTATTTTCAGCGTTGGGGGGTTTGTTTGCGTTTTTTAGCTTCTGTTTGAAAGGGTTTTTTTTTGTGTTCCAAAGAGAGTCCTAAGGGAAAGAGGCTATGGGATTTTAAAGAGCTCAAAAGAAGAGCGGATGGTGGTTGTAGGAAGTGGCAAGGTGGCTGTCTGGTCTAGTGGCTGGATAGGGGGTTGGTCGGGTCTGATGGGACTAGGTAGGGTGGCTGTATGATAGGGTCAAGCAGAGGATTGGATAGGGGCAACGGCGGCATCATACCAACCTTTGTTTTTTATCTCTCTTCTTTTTTTATTATTAATTTTGATTTTTAATTTTCAATGTTATTATTAATATTATTATCAAGATTATTATTAATATTAAACTAAAAAAAACGTTAAATCCGAACAAAATCAATGTCTACAATTAGTCAATGTCTAATGCCGACGTTTCTACACATTAATAAAAGGTTTTGAATTATACATAATTTAAAATAATAATAATAATAAAGTGAAAAGTAAAGCGAGTAATTATTCAACCCATATTTTTCCCTTCTTATGATCACAGGTTTTTTATCAAAGCCAGCGAAAATAGCTCCAGTCAAAATTGGTTACGAATTTTGGTCCTCGCAAAATAGTCCTGTTTACGTGTCGAATTATTTGTTCGACCGATAAATTTGACTTTACTAAATTAAAATTTATGTCATTTTTTAAGTTTAAATTTGATTTTAAATATCATTAAATTAATAAAAATATTTATTTAATTTTAATTATAAAATATATTTTAAAATATTAATATTTTATTTTTAATATATATTTTTAATTTTAGACCAACACGATCTATGACCACCTGTAGCCATAACAAAAAAAAAAAAAAAGATGACATCGATATAATTATAAATTGATATATAAAATAATTAGCTAGATTCCATCTTTTGTTTATAAGAATATACAATAAATTCTCAGTCAGTCAAATGTCCTTTTAGTTGCACTTATTATTTTACTAGTCAAATTATAGATTTCCCAACAAATTATCGTCTGCATCTCTAAATTTCTTTGCATAATTGACATATAAAAATAAAGTGGCTAATTGGGAAAGATATTTTTTTCAAGCTTTTTGCAAGTGAGAACTGAGAACTATGGAGTCCGTCCAGTTGGCTTGTCAAAAGTAACATCCAACATTCGGTCTAGCTGGGTCCGACCTGGTGGGCTAAGATTTCCAAAATTTTTAATATTTTAATATATTTTAGAATAAAAATTAAATTAAATATTTTCACTAATAAAATAATATTCTCAATCAAATTCAAACTTTTAAAAATTTATGTTCAGAGCCCAACCCAACCAGATTCAAGCTAGACCCGTGAAGGCAAATGGTAAGATTAGTGGATAAATGAAAAATCTACTAGGGATGGAGAAACTAATAACTTTCATTAGTCTTATATTCCAGTTAAATTTCTCTGTTTTTTTCTAATTGACTTGGTTGAACTATTAACAAAAGTGAAGATTTTAAATTTTACAAATAAAATTAGAGGATTGAAACCTATCTCATTAGGATATATTTCTAAAAATAAATTAAATATTAATTATAAAATCAACTATGATGACAATTCTTTATTGTTTGTGAAATTTAAAATGTTCATTATCGATAAACAAAATAATAATCAACAATATATATATATATATAATAACTATGAAGATTTTGAAATTTTCTTCAATAGCATATTAATTTATATTCCACAACTTCATCCAAAAAAAAAAACAAAGTTTCCCCTACATCACTAGAAATAAAAAAATGGTTAAAATTAGGAAGACAAACCCATGAATATACTATTAATTACTATTTGAATATTTGTTTTTATATATATAGAGAGAGAGATTTGTTTTAGGTTTATTTTATTATTTTTTATTCAAAAATTATTGTAAATAGTAAGATTGGAACATTTAACTTCTATATTACCATTAAAACAAATGTATATTTTTCTAAAGTATTTATTATATTTAATATCAAAATCATATATTTAATATAAAGCCTCTCTCCAATTGAATCTGCAGGTTGGACCGAAAGAAAAGTTATATATATATATATATCAAACACATGAAATAGAAGGTTGCATGGTCACTTTCAAGTTTGGTTATCGTGGAATGCTCTTTGTTTGATTATATATATATATATATATATATATATATATATCTGGCTTTGTCAACAACTTTCTTTTTCTTGAATTTAAGTTGTCATTATCAAATAGTTTGAATGTGTGATCGTCAACCAAATACTATATTAATTTATATTATACAACTGAAAATTGTAATGTTGACTGACTTTTAGATTAAAGGATATATCATTAAAATTAGTATTTAAAAGTTATAAACTTGAATAAATTTATACACGTAATATTTTTTTTAATTATGTAAGTATAAAGATAAAAAATTTAGGGATAAATTAAAATTTTGAGTACTTCAAATTAATTTCAACAAAAAGTATATATATAAAGAAGATTACAATTTAAAAATAAAAAATTAAATTGTAAATGTTAAATTTTGAATTTTAAATTTATCGAATATTATTTTATTAATTAATTGAATTAAAATTTGAATTTGTTAACAAAAAGTTATTAATAAGAATTTTAAACTCAAAATCATCTATTATTGTTTGAGATTAAAGATTCAAGAGCCAACTCCATGTTGATATAATCAAATAAAACCCTTTTTCGATTTTATTTCAAGTGCGTTCAATGAGAGATATCAAACCCTAAATGAAACTAGTGAGGGGTACTTTCCCAAAAAAAAAAAAAAAAATTAAAGATGAAATGGTAGAGGACAATGTCGTTTTCAATTGATTGAACCCGTGTGTAGCTTAAAAATGTCGAAATCGCAAAAGATGGATGGCTTATTTTTTAAGTTATTCCTTTATTATATATGGTCAAAATTCCCTTAATTTTGACGTTTTCAAATAATTGTTATACCATTCTAATTTTAGAGATGCTGGATTTTTTTTATGGAATATTAAATTTTTTATTTTAATTATTAAAATTTTAATTTTAATAATTTTAAATAAAAAATATTTATTTATCATTTGTATTTTGAATAAACTATGCTAAATAAAAGGAGAGAAACAATTTAATTGAGGCTCATTTAGTTGATGAATTTACTTTTTCTTTTTAAATAATAAATAATAAAAATATGAACCAAGTAGAACCTAATTTCTCAAGCAATATGAGAAAAAAGTATAAATTTGTATTATTATAAAATTAAGTTTATTTAAACTTGAGCTGCAAAGGATTAATCCAATTTATTCAATTTACGACCTCATTTATTAATTTAATTAATCTCATAAGTTGAAATTTT
Source organism: Durio zibethinus (assembly GCF_002303985.1). The sequence goes on along the minus strand of NW_019167982.1, from coordinate 1,594,326 downwards.
GAAAATAAAATCACTTTGATTTTGCTTAATAACAAGGATGAAAAAATTATTAATCTAATAATTAAAATTTATTATAATTTTCTTACTTTGTAATTTAATTATTAAATTAATAAAATTTTTATATTCATTTTTTTCATCTTTTAAACCAAATAAAGCTTATGCTGTTTAACTTATACTTCATCTGAGTTATCGTTATCTTTACTTTTTTTGTTATCATTTATAGACATTAAACAAAAAAAGCATGACACTGTTTTTGCCCTACTCAGGCAAATTATTTATGAGATTTTTTTTTTTGAAGAAACCTATCTTTTATTTCGCTCTTACTATATTTAGTAATTATTCAATGTGACAGCAATTTGTGTTCCACTCCCCTTTTAGTATTTTTTTTTTCCTCAAATATGATAGTTTTATTATAAGTAAACAAATAAAATTATACTATTATTTTTGTTAAGTAAGGGAAATTTTTATTTTGAACTTTTAGATATATCTTTTGCCCTTTTTATCTCCTTTTCTACCTTAATTTAATTTAATTTAAAAAAGATAAAACTTGAAATACTTTTTTTTGGCAAAATAAAAAGGATAAAACTTAAATTTCATACCCATACAAAATTTAATTCAATTAATTCAAATAATTACTTTTAATAAATTATACTCAATAAATTTAAAAATCAAAATTTAACAATTACAACTAATTTTATTATTTATAATCTCTTTTATAAAAAGTTCCATATTAAATTATTTATAATCTCTTTTATATTTTATATACTTATTATAATATATTACTTATAATTATTATAATATAATTAATTATTAATTATCATTTAATATTATATAAGATTCATAAAAATTATATAAAATTTATATTTTTAAATGATAAATTTTATATAATTTTTTAATTATAATTGACTAATAACAAAATTATATTAAATAGACCGCAGGGTGAAATGCTCCCTATTTATTTTAGGAAGAAATGTTCAAACTTTATTAAGCATGTGGCATCCACGCGCCATTTGGCTGGAGTATCTTTGTACAATCATTAATTCACTTTTGATATGTCACATAATGTATTTAATATATTTATCCCAAAGCTCAGTTTCCAGTTCGGTCACCAGATCCGGAGATTTTGAACAAAATAATTTTATCGAAATAAAATATCGTGAAATGATACGAAAATTTCGTTGCCTTTTTCTTAGCATAAATTTGTCAAGAAGTGGGTCTTTATGCTTTAGTTGAGAAGGTGGAGTTATGCTATCAATGATTCCCTTTTTTTTTTTTGCTCAATTTTTTAAACAATGGTCATAAATCATTTTTTAATTATCATAGAGCTAAAATTATTATTTATAGAGTAATAAACTTTTTTATTGATCCAAACAAATTATTATCAACAACTATATCATGTTTTTAATATAATTAATCTTAAAATTATAAAATATAAAATTTAATTTATTATTATGTTTCAAATTTAAAATTTATTGAGATTCCTTACATGCAATTGCAATACATTGTTATAAACATGATGAGTTTGCAAAATATTTTCAAATTTTTTTATATATCAAAAATCATAACTTAAAAATAAAAAATTTATACTTGTTAATATTTAAATTTTAAATTTATTAAATATTATTTTTTGAAAAATAACTATATAAAATAAACTGATAAAGTTTCGAATTTAAAATATCTTCAATTTAAACATTGAATAAACCCCCATGGATAACACAACCAGCGGGCAATGAAAGAAAAGAAGAGGGGAGATGATTGGGTTGGACCAAACCAAACCAAACCTAGGAAAAGTCGTAAGGAAATTTGGACTTTGAAGGGGAGAAAGGACAGCGGGTTGTCGTGTTTGGCAGATGACATTTAATGGCATCATGCTATGTAATGGAACGTGAAATGCACGTGCATTCACATCATTTATGGCAGATTAAGTGGGACTTGAAAGCACTAAAAAAAGTTTTTGAACACAACAAGCATAATTTGGCTCCATTTTGGAGTTTATTATAATGATTTATTAAAAAATACATTATAAAATTAAGCATTTAATCATAACATATATTTTTTGATATGATAAAAATATTTAAATTTAGCTTTGAAATTAATTTTTGCTCAATTATTTTTTTAATTCTTAATTTATTTTTAAATATTTTTATTTAATTATTTATCTAATTAAAAAAAATATTACATATATAAATTTTTTTTAATTTATAATTTTTAAGTGTGAATTTTAATATCATATCAACTGATTCAATAGATAAACGACTAATTAATTAGTTAATCACTAGTGTCATCATACTATAGTGGTTGTATAAAAGAATAAGATTCTTTTGGCATCCTGCCTTTGTAATTAAATACTTGCCTTGTTTAGTTTCTATGAAAAAAAATTTTTCTTTTAAAGCTTGGAGCAAGTAAAAGGATTAGATTTACAACTTCTCTCGTGAGTCTTAACTTTATCTCGATTCTTTTTGCAGTTATTGACGTTGCATATGTGATTATTATTAATTACATAAATCTAAAGATTATATTTATTTATTTACAAATTCATAAATGAAAATTAATAAATATATGAAGAGTTATTCACAAGCTTGTTACCCTTAACATATGTTCGGGCTAAAATTTTTAAGCTTAAAAATTTCGTCCACATCAAATTTGGTCGAAAATCAATTTAAGATTACTTTAGTTTTAAATCATTAGAATTTTGGATCGTTTCAAGTTTAAATTATTAAATTTTAAAACAAAATTAATTTAAATTTACATTATTTTTTATTATTTATTTGAGTTATTTGAGTTTTAATTATTATTTTTTTAATTAAAAATAATTAGATAATTTCTTAAAAGATTAAACATAATTTTTAAGTTTCGGGACAATTTTGTCATCCCTCTACTTATGATATAAAATAACCATAAATGTATTTATCAAGTTAGCACCGTCAAAAGGATCTACTAATTATCTTAAATATTACCATGTATAGTTGAACTTTTTATGATCAAACTTTTCCCTTTTGATCTTAATTATCTTAAATATTTGATTAAATTAAATTTTAAAAATATATATTTGAAAACCATTTTATTCAAATTTTTGAAAGAATTTTTTTATTTAATTAATAATGACTTATACATGAATAAAAGCTACCAAATATGAAGGAATTAAAAAACCGAATTCAAACAATAATTATAAAAAAAAAGCAAAAAAAAACATATAGACGAGACAAAAGGTATAATATCAATAAAAATTAAATTTAAAACCATATATATATATATATATATCATAATCATGAAAATCATTACTAATAAGTAATTAGTTCAATTGGTTAAAATTCGTTTTTTAGACGAAGAGGTATTGAATGTGAGTATTATCGATAATCACTTATTGAGATCATTTCGAATGTATGATCTATAATTATATATCTTATACTGTCAGGTACGATACATGATATCATAACTTGAGAGGTTGAATAATCTATATATTTCTAAATTTATCTTACAGAAAAAAAAATCATGGAGACCATTGATTATGTGAATTGGGTCATGTCAAGTTTTATCATGACCTGAAAAATTGAATAATCTATCTATTCCTAAAATTTATCTTACAAAAAAAAATTCATGGAGACCATTGATTTTGTGAATTAGGTTATGTCAAGTATTATCATGGTATTGATATTTTTTTATCTTGATCTGATGAACTAAATAATTTATATACCTTTAAATTTATTTAAAAAAAAAAATCATGGAGACCATTGATTTTGTGGATTGGGTCATGTCAAGTTTTATCATGGTGTTGGCATTTTTTTAGGTTATGACAATATCATTTGAGTTTATAATATAAGAAGAATCAAAATGTTGAATGAATTTATTTAATTGTAAAATTTTTAGTAATTTATTGTTCATGATTGAAGAAGTAAGATAATAAATTTTTTATTTGAGATCTATTTCAATATATACATACATTTGAGAATCTTATCAACAGTTTTTAATTTTATAAAAATTATCTCACTAATATTAGATTAAAAAAATTTATGATGTAATCTTAAATTTTATATATTATTTAATAAAACAAATTTTATAAACTAATATAAGTGATAAATTTTAATCTACGATTCTCATTAAAGAAGAAAAAAAATATAGGCTTATCTCTTTCTCTTAAAAAAAAAAAAGTAATTGGTGAGTGTTTCATAATTGATATGCATGAACATTGAATATTGAGTGTGACGTTTCCCGTAACCCATCACGCAAAAAGGTCTCATTTTCCACGTCTTAACATTTAATTTCCCTCACTCACCCACTCTCTTTCTTTTCTTTCGATTTCTCTCCTCCTTTCCTCTCCTCTCCTCTCTTCTCTTCTTATTTCCTTCGAAAAAATCAAAACCCTCGCTTTCTCTTTCTACTTCTAATCCCACGAGTCGTGACTAAAACTCGCTATAAGATAAAATATTATATACATAAAACACCGTTTGGGATACGAAAACAAGATGATACTACATGGAGAAAGCCATTCCTACTATTTGTTTTTGTTTTGGTACAATTAATATCGATAAAGTTTAAAAAAATTCCATTCAATTTTGGTTGGCTGTGCTTTGTGGCTCGTTCTTTTTCTTTTTTTGGGTTATAAAAATGCAATGGAAACAGCTTTCTAAATACATAGTACGAAATAGGGAAAAAGTTGCAAAGTTATGCACATTGGGTCCTTTTTGCACATGGGCATATCAAGCAGGGGCTTCGTGCCATGGCTCACTTTTGTTTTCGTCTCCTCTTTTAATTGGTTGTATTTAATCAAAGTTTTAATGCTATATTTGAATAAACATTATTAAAAAAAAGAAAATAAAGAAAAGTAAAAAAAAAAGTTTTTTTTTTAAATGATATATGTGTTTTTTGTTTGAATAATTAAAATTAATAAAAATTAAAAAATTCTTTAAAATCATTGTATTTTTAAATAATGAAAATAAAAAAATAATTTATTATATTATTTTTTTCGATTATAACTTTTGATAATATTTATTTTTATTATAATATTTATATGTTTATATTAACGAATTTCATGTTTTCAATTTTTTTATTTTTTCATAAAAATAGTTATCAATGAAATTTATAAAAATAAGAGAAATAATTAAAGATAATAACTTTATTAGTAAATGATGTTTTATATTTTCAATCCGATTTTGAAGTTTAAAATTATACACTTTAATTTTAAATTTAATAAAAATATAATAATCATTTTATATTTTAAATTTTTATTTTTTTTCTTTGCCCTTCTTTTTCTTCCAAATTGGGGTAATTAAAAAATAAAAAAAGTAAAAAAAAAAAGAAAATGAGCTAAATATATCTTTTTTTATTTTTATTTATGTCATATACTAATAAGGGAACTGATTTCCCCTTTCCATTCATTCATTTTCTCTGTCCTTTACCTTAATCCAAACATGCTGTAAAGGAATCGCAGATTTTGGATTTAATAATATTGATACCTAATAAGGAAAGATTGTTGAATAAAAAAGTTAGCATTATTTAATTTTTTAATATTTTTCGAATTATAATTTACATTCAATTTTAAAAGTAATTTTAATATCATTAGACTAACAATTCATTATATGATAAGACTTAAATCTAGGGTCCGTAAATGTTTATTGAGGGTTATTTAATTATTGTTTTTAAAATTTTTACATTTAATATACCTTATTTACCAAAAAAAAAAAAAAGATAAAACGTTTTATTACTTGGATTTTTTAAAGTATCACTTTAATCAGTATCATGCACCTATCCCTTAAATTTGTTTCCGGTAGCTATGGTATCCTTAAAGCTGCCTATAAACAATTCACTATGATTAACATCATGTTGCACAACTCTTTCGTTTGGATCTATATATCAAATGGTTATGTTTTCCTTTTTGGGCACCAAAAATTTTAATGCCTGCCGACATGATCCACTTTCCTCTCCTTTGTGGGTCTTTTCCATTCGTCCCTCTTCTTATTAGTTAAATTGGCATTTTTTAGATTTTAATTTAATCACCATTCATTCATATGTATGACGTACATTACTTCTAATGAGTTGTTTGAGACAAAACTTACAAACTTATTTTTAATTAGAGGTATTCATAATTTTGTTTAAATTAAATTAATCGGTCAATTTGATTTAATTGGATTAATTAATTGATCATCGATTAATTGATTATAAAAAATTATTTTAAATTTATTTTTATTTTTTGTTAATTCAATTTGAAAATCAAAACAGAAAATCAAATTAGCCAAAATTTTAACAAAAATATTATATAATTCATATATAAAACTAATAATATATAAATTTATTTATTTCAATTCAAATTATTATAGTTTTTAGTTTAATACTTTAGTGTTTTAATATTTGTGTTTGATCACTTTATTTAATTTATTTCACATATAAGAAAATAAGAATTTAAAATATAATTTCACTTAAAATATTATATTATTTGGTTAATTTAAAAATTAATTGAATCAATTAAATTAATTTCAATTGATTAATTTTTAAAATTTAAAAATTGATTCAATTAATAAAAATAAAATAATTTAATTAATTTAATTCGAAATTAATCAAATCAATCCATTAAACACCCCTATTTCTAATGAGTTAGTACATTCAAGCCGTAATTTTCATAATTTTAATTTAATTTAGTAGTAAAAGTGATGTGAGATTAATATTAATAAAAATTAATATTATGAATAATTATTAAATTATAAATTTGTTAACTAATCATCCAAATTATATATGATAATTTATGTTTTTATATGATATTTAACATATGTAATGACATGAATTATTAAAACGTGAACATGACATAAATTATAAAATATATTTAAACCCTAAATATAAACACGATATGTTTATAATATGTGTTATATGTAATATAACATGATTAATACGTGTATAATTAATCTGTTTAAATATAATATGAATAAGCACGAATAACATGAATATAAATGAATAGATACGATTAATACGGATATATACAAATAAATAAATATATACAAAAATATAATCAAAATAATAAATAACTATAAATTATTTATCATTTATAACTTAATAAATTTAACAAATTAATAATATAAAAAAGTACGTACATATTAAAAAAATATATTTTAATGCACATTTAATATGTATTTAATATATATATTTAAATTTTAATATATATATTTAAATTTTAATATATATTACAAAATTATATTAATTTTTAATATTAAATTCAAAATGATAAACTACTAAAGATTAAAAAATAAAATAATAATGTATATGACTAATATTAATATTTATATTATATTTATATTATTAATATAAAAATAATTATATAATAATAATTATTTGAGTATCATAATTAAATGTTTAAAATAATATTTATATGATATTAAATAGATAATTAAATATCATAATTAAAAGATTAAAAATTTAAATAATATTTATATATTTATAAATTATAAATTATAAATTATAAATTATATTATGTTAAAATTTATGTCGATATAAATAAATAAAAAATATGTTATTTAAAACACATATATAATTTTTTATATTATTTTTATATCATATTATCATATTTAATCTAAAATTAAGATATCTAATCCAAATATATATCTTAAACCTTTCTACGCTTGGCCAATCCGTCACCTATAATTGGAAAATACAATTCTATTTTGTTTTTTCGTTATTTTTTCAAAGAAAGAATCCAAGACGAGAAAATTAAATAGGGACATTTGATTTTGTTATTACCAAATTTATCGTTAATATATCTTGAGATTTCGCAAGGTGCGTGACATGACACCCAAAAAATTTAAGTAAAAGAGCGATGTGAGTGTGGACCCCTCATGATCGCTATTTTTATGGGTAAAATAAAATGCTTCGTTTACCTTTTTTTTTCGTCTCTTTGCTTCAGAAACAAGAGACTCTTTTCTCACGCGCCAACCTCACGCTCTTCACCCTGGTTTTCTTTAAGTGGGACCCAATTCTGGAGTACGTAGTGGCGGTGATAACGTTGCCACATGTTTGATGATTATACTTTTATGAGAAAAAATTATGTACGTAATCTTAAACTCCTTTTCCATTAAATTGTTGCTGCTGCCTTGTGTGTTAGGGTGTAAACTATCATAGTTTTTTTTGAATTATTTAGGAATTTGATTGATTTTTATTTATTTATTAAATTAAATAAATAATTTTAGATGTTATTTTTATGTTTATTTATTTAATAAATCGACTATAGATCAAGATTTATATGATTGATTTATATTTATAAATAATTTTATTTAAAATTTGTTTAAAATTTATTTGTTTATAATAATAATAATAATTTATATTTTTTATTTTAATCTAATTTTTAATATTTTTATATTCATTAATAGTTTATTTGTTTAAATTTATTTATTATTCATAAAAATTTGTTTATATATATTTATGAATATATTTATTTAATTAATGAACAAATTCATTTAATTTAATTAAACACAAAACAAATGATTTTTTTATTTTTTGAACGAGTTTCGTTTAAATATGATTTATTTTTTAAAATTTTATTTTTTTATTTAAAGATATGTAAAAAGAATCATGTAATTTGTTTTAATGTATTTAACTAGGTTAGAAGCTGAATAGGATAAAGCAACTAAATTGTGTAGTTTTACATGAAAATCAAATAAATGAATTATATAAAATGAAGTTGAAATTTAATTTAATTAGTTTATATAATCATATTTAAAAAATAATATCCAATAATTTTTAAAATTCAAATTTTAACCCTTTCAACATCTTTTCTTTTTTCCATATTGTGATCTATTGTATACAAAAAATACATAATAATAATCATATGAAAATAAGGATATTTGTAATTGTTATTTTTGCTAGGTTAGAAGTTGAAAATTATAGAGCAACCAAATTCTATAGTTTTACATGAAAATCAAATAAATAAATTATATAAAATAAGGTTGAAGTTTAGTTCAATTGATCTATACAATTATTTTTAAGAGGTGATATTTAATAATTTTTAAAATTAAAATTTCAACATTTTCAATCTCTTTCCTTTTTTACATATTGCGGCCTATTATATAAAAAAAATGCATAGTAATAATCATATGAAAATAAGAATATTTGTAGTTGTTATTTTATTTCTCTATAAAATAGGATAAAATCCAATATCTAAATTTTTTTTCATTTTTGAACTTTTTTTTTTAATTTTGGGAAAAAAAAACTGTTTTTTCTCTGTTAGAAGTAATTATTTTTATTGCAACATCTAATTTTTTTTTTTACAAAAACTTTAACTTTTCTTCTTCCAAAAAGAAAAAAAAAAAAAAGAACCATTAACCAAATGTAAGTAAATAGTAATCATTGTTAACCCTAGAGCTGCAAGCGGGCCAGGCCTATTCTTCTGACTTTTAAATTTGATCTAAGTTTGTGGGCTCTATGGATGGGTTTGGCCTAAATGAATCAAACCTGATTTGGATCAGAAGTTGGGCTTGGAGTAGTCTTAAATAGCGATGTGTCTGCCACAAAAAAAAAAAAAAAAGAAGTGAAGTTTATAATTTTTTATAAATAATTTGAAAAAAATTTATTACATATCTATTAACTTTTAATTAATGAAAAAAGTGAAAATTTTATAAATTAATTTGTAAAGTTCCAAATTTCATTTTAAAGTGCAAAATAATTATCTTTCCTAATTTATAAATGACTAGCAACTTACGTTTGATTGACAAATTGATCACATTCGCAATTGATCTTATTTGCTAGTCTCACACTCATGAAGATGATAAATGTGTGAATGAAAATAGGAAAAAAAATTCATCACTAATGCAAAAAACTGTAAAATACTAAAAAATTAAAATTTAGAAATAGTTATAATTTCAATAAGTGCATTATATATAAATAAAATAAAATGTAAAGAATCATTCAAAGGAAGAAAAAATTAAATTAAATATATAAATAACTTTAAGAGGAGGATTATATTAATTTAAGTTTTAAATATTTTTAAAATTTTTAAATAAAAATAATTAAAAATAAATATTATAAATTTAATTTTGATCTAAAAATTAAAAAATATATAAAACTTACACTAAGTGAATAATTCAAAGATTTCTGTATAATTATATGAATACTAACATTTATACTCTTCGATTCATTTATATATATATATATATATTTAATTACCAAAAAAAAAAAGCTACTTTTTAATAATAAAAAATTAAAAAGTCGTAAAATCGAAAAATCCAAGGACATTTTCAGTAACGTTATCACGTTAACAATAATATTGCTAGTGCTTATTTATTTATGATCACAGAGAGTTACTCGGCCTGGTTTCCCAAGGTATCATTTTGATAATCTTGTTCAAAGTCGTGAAGACGTTTAATCTGTTTCTACGTTGCTATTGCTTGCTTAATAGACGACCAAATGGTTTCGAATGATTGTTTCAATGATGCATTTTCTCAACTCGACTGTTGTATTTGTTATGATGATACTTGTGCTGCTATGTGCCTGCTTCTATTCAAATATAAAGAATAAAATATTATTTTCTTCATGAAATTTAAATGATAGTTATATTAGTTGGCATGGATTTCATTTAGCTTCAACCTATGCATATCCCATATTGTTGTTTTATACCTTTTTTTTTTTTTTTGTAATTATGATTTGAAATCTACAGATGAAACTTGTAAATAAAACTAAGGCTTTTTTCTTATTTTTGATTAATCTATTTGATAATATTCAATATGTTGTATTCTAAAATAAAAAAAAAAAAGTGTAGTTGTGTTTTATGTTTGTTTAAGAGATTAATGATGACAAGGAAGAGTACGTGCCTTGCTAACTGTTCATCCCTTTTGTTACCATTTTTAATAAAAAAACTATACGATGATTGTGGAATATGTTATTTTTAATCTTTGTTAGATGTCTTACTTATATTTGGTATTGGAATATTCGCTTGGAGGTTATGTTTATTTGAATTAAAAAAAAAATTAGGATTTCAAGATATAATTTTAAGTTATTGATGTTAGACATTAAAATTCGTTAAATTAAAAAATCACCTAATTTAATCGAATAATTCAATTAGTTAAAGTTTGATTTTTATGTTATTCTCTATTAAATTTAGAAGAAAGTAAAAATTCGATTAATTTGATTAATTTTAATTAAACCAGTGGCTTAATCAAATTATTCACCTTCATTATGGTTTTAACCGAATGAATCAAATGAATATATATGTATATGAACCAAGTGCTTAGTCAAATTATTCACCTGAATTCTTATAATTAAGGTTGGATTCAATTTTCAACACTTATATAATTACATTTTCCTTTTCCCTTAATTTAGCTTTTTTTTGTATAAAATATATATAATTTTTGGAGTAAATATTGAATTAAAAAAATTATCATCAAATTATTATTTGGACCAATTAGAATTAAACCTCACAATCAATGTGTATAATAGCAATGTTTTTGAAGGCATATTTCTTTAAAAAATCTCAACAAAGCTATGCAATTATATGTGTAAAGTATGTCACAAAAGTATGTGGCAATACAAATATGCATATGTTGTTGTAATCTAAGCAAACGAAAGCTGCATATATATATATATATTAATTAAATTTCTCAAATCATTGTGCCTTCTCATCCGATCACGTGACTCTCGCATACACTTTGCCTTGGAGGGTGTATGCATAGATGCTACTAATAATTGCTTCCTTGTTCATGCTTTTTACTTTTTACTTGTTAAAATTATAATAATTTTACTAAGAGTAGAATCATATAGGGTTGATGTCATAAGTGACCTCAAATTTTAATAAAATATTTGATGTGATATTTAAATTTTAAAAAATTTAATGTAATATTTAAATTATAAATTTATTAATTAATGTGAGATTTATTTTTAATATCGTTAATTTTAAATAATAACATGTGACTAATTATATTAATTAACATATTTATAATTCATGTATCATATTAAAAAATTTTAAAGTTTCAATACTACATTTAAATATTTTACTATAATTTTAAGATCATTTTATGATATTATCATAATAACTCAATTGATTTATGCACCCAAATTTTTTTTTTTACACTATTATAAATATAATAACTCAGTCCATCTAACGTCAGCATCGACCTTCCCTTTTTTATTAACTTTACTATTACTATTAGGCCTCTTCTTTATTTTATGTTTGACTTTATCACTACACTTAATAAATCTGAAATTTAAAATATATAATCTCTATTGATAATTGATACTTTAAAATATTTTTAATTTTTTGATAGCATGGAGATTTGCATGCGCATATATAAAATAAAGTACAAAATCATGCATCAGTAGTTAACTGCCACATATTTTATTTATTGTTAACAACAATCAGATTAGGTGTCTAATGAATAAATGCCATGTCATGGCTCTCCCTATAGCAAACTCTTTAGGGCAATTATAATGTCCACAACAGCTGATTTCATTGCCTTACAAAATACTTAGCATGAGTCATAAGAATTAGTAATTAATTACCTAACATTTTCTAATGAAAAAAAAAAAAAAGCTTCTTGCTAGGCTTGTTTTAGGTTGTGCATTGTGACACAAGTATTTTTTTTATTAAAATAACATTTATTTGTAGGTTGAATGTCCTGATTTTTTTTTAAGGTTAGTTGCTCTACTCTGTAGAAAAAAATGGTTTGAAGTTAAGACAGAAAAGCTTATGTAAGGCTAATTTTGAATTAGATGATTTGGTATTTATTTGTTATTAATTATTCTTTTTTTAAAACTTCTGTAAGAGTTATTTTTTTAGTTATTTTTTGATGAATAAAATTATTTTCAATTATGTAAAAAAATAAATACAATAATTGCTTGCATGATCTATTATTTCAAGAAATGCTATAATTTAATTTTTGGCATTTATTAAGTAAGGATGTAAATGAAATAAATTCAAACAAAATAGAAAAAATTTTCATGATTTAGTAATTCTGACAAGAAAATTAAAAACAAAAGAAAAGAAAATGATTTCACATAAAAGATTAAAAAGGTAAAACATGAAACTGTTAGAAAAAATAAAAAAGAGAAGAGAAATAATAAAAAAAAAATTTTAGCTTTGCGGCGTGAATGATACTTTTTTAAAGGTAATTATACCTTTAAAATATGATAAACCTTAAATTCTCTAATCAAAAGTAGTGAAAATGGTTATACTAAAAGATTTATTTATAATGAATGAACAAACATAAATTTTTATTTAGATGGTTATGACCTTCTGTATAATTATAATTTTTATAAATAATAATCTATTATTATTCAAATAGTTATGATTATTTTTCATATAATAATTGTTTTTGTTTAAATATATTATTTAAAATATGAATAAAATTAGTACAAAAATTAATTTTTATCCAATGTAAGATGCACCACATTCTAAACTACCAATAATCTCTCACTAGTTTGAAATACTGGTGCTTAATTTTTAAACTATCACACAAATAAATATTATAAATATAAGATGGTATCTCTTGATTTAAACCTTTAATTAGCATATATATCTTAGAATTCTAATAAAGTTGATGGTGTCCGCAAATTAAACCTCAACTCTTAATGTTAGAATTGAAGATATAACATACAAAATACTTATTTATTATTCTGTCAGATGTTTATAACCGCTTTTAGCACTATTATGGTTATGTGTTTATTCTATTCATAAATATTTATAAGAGAGACTTCAATTTTTCTCGTTAAAGTGGCACTACTTCTATGTTTATACAAGTAGAGTTTTCATTATGTCTCTATTGCTTTAGACATTTAAAACTTCATTAAAAGTATAAAAACTCATCTTTTTCATGCAATGGATCACACTAATTTCTAAAATTTGAATGGATTTTATTAGTGCTTGACAGACACATAACAATAATTTGTTTTTACCCATTAAACTTTGTAATTAGAGGTTTCTAATTCAAAGTTGGGTTCCCATTATTGGTGTCTAATAGTAAGAGTTTAAATTTATTCGACTTGTAGTACTATAAACTAAATATATTGAAATTCAATTTTCTTTTATTGTAATTACCCCCACTTGAGATTAAATAACTAATATAATCAATTTAGGTTAATATGTCTGAACTTTTCATTTTGCATATCATTTATATGCTCCAGATGTTGTTGCCTCATTTTTATCATTTTAATAAATAGTTGGTTTTGGTTGTGGTCACAACTTTTACTTATAAATTTCAACCATTCTATTTTCATATTTTTATATATCTTTAATACAATTATACTTCTAGTACAATTGGATAAATTCAATGAATAAACCAAATCATTTTAGTTCTTTTAAGATTTTTAAGGACTTGTTATGATTTTACTTTAATAAGTTCATTAAGATTTTTAAAGACTTTTTATGATTTTACTTTAATAAGTATCTAAACTTATTAACTTGTGTAATTTGATCATAACATTATACTTAAATCTTATAACACTATGGTGATAATTTTTGTTTCTTTTGATTCTTATCATCCCCACCATGTGCAAGTATGCATTCTTTTATTAAAGAATATCTCATTCAATTGTCATGATATAATATATACTTAATCAAGTTTTAATTTCATTTATCTTTTCGCTATTTGGTGATTTTTTTTTTTAAGTAGGAGGCTTTCAAATTCACCCTTAGTGAAAGATAACTAGTAAATATCTTAATATTTATATAAAAATGCCAAAACTTTTATATTTTAACTTAATATAAGAATTTACTTCAATAAGTAGATTTCAAATATAATCATGCTTCTATAGTCTCTTTTTAAGACTTTTTATGTCCATTCATAAATACTTATTATGAATCTATTTCATCATGGATATTATTAATAATTTTTCATTTGGTTTTATCATATCAAAAAAGAGAAAATTGTTAGCCTTGAATTGATCAAGAGTTTTGATTTGACAAAATAAAAAATTTACCTAACTTGAATCAATCTTTTCTAAGCCTAAATTGAACATTTTTTCATCATTTTATCTTGTCAAAATCCATTTGAGAACCAATACAAGTCAATTCTTGGAACAAAGCCTGAAAAATGCAAGTTTTGATAGAAGGGATCGATCTTCCTTACCAGATCGATCCCCTAGCAAAAAAGATTGATCATGTCTTCCTCTAGAACCGAAAATTCCTCACGTTTTGGCAAAAACCAATTGATCCTCTCCCTGTAGGGATCGATCGATTGAGGTTTCAAAATGACCAGATTGATCTTCTCATTCAAGGGATCGATCACTTTTTTATACAAAAAGTGTTCATCGTATAATTTTTCAAAAAAGGGATCGATCCCCCCACATAGAGGATCGATCACTTAAAGAACCAATCAATCCCTTGGATGAAGGGATCGATCAGGTAAGGTAATTTAGGCACAAAATCGAGCCTTTTCCAACATGAACCAATCGATCCCCTAAGACTAATGATCGATCCCCTGAAGGCTAAAAACTTTCATGGCTATTTTTTATCTGAATTTTTTATAGATTTGAAGCATTAAATGCTATCCAATGGCTCTCAACTTATTCCTACCTATAAATCAAGCATTCCACTATAGACCAAGAGGAACAAGAGCCAAGAACTTATTGCTATTCACCTACCAATCTACTATAGCATTTAAAGCTATTCTAAGTTAGAAAAATGCAAAATTCATATCAGTTTTTCTCTACTTTTTTGTCCATACTATTGTGTACTTCAAATTAGCAAACATCCAACCTTTGAGAGGTTCTTAGAGTTTGTAAACAACTTAAAAATTATGTATTTTGAGTTTGTAATCTTAAGGGGGAGGATAACCCTTAAGAGTGTGTTGAATTTAGTTCTTGTAAATCTTTAAGAAGCTTGATTGTAATCTTTTTCATATAGTGGATTGAACTTCTTCTCAAAATAGGCTAAGGGAGAGGACGTAGGTGCCTAAGGAAGGATCGAACCTCTATAAATTACGGTGTTATATTCTCTATCCTTATTTCTTATTTACTTTCAATTATTGTGTTTAATTGTTTAGCAAAATTTGTGCTTATTGAATATTGTTTTTGAAAACTTCATTAAAATCAATTCACCTCTCCTCTTGGTTTATTCTAAACCTTTGAGCTAACACAATTTATAAACACGACTAATTTAAGCATTGATGAGCATCATTTAAAATGCTAATAACTAACAAATGCTTCAATATTTTTAATGACATCCCTTTTCTTTTAATCAGTCATCTAATTAGCCCAAATTGTTGGCCAAAATTTTGTTAGTGATACTAACATAAAATTTACAAAATATAGGGATGCCATAGATATACATACTTAATGTATTTTACATTCTCACTAGCCACAATTCTTCATGAAATTATATTTTTATTGCATATAATAAACTTGTATTAACTTATTATATTATAAGTTCAAACAATTTATAAATGCTATCATTAACGGGAATAATATTTCAAAATTCAAACCTTTATAAACCTCATAGTTATAATAGTTTGATATTTTCTTTTTTAACAAACATCTATTTAATCTCAACATTTTCTAAGTCAGTTTCATTAATCATAGTTATACAACAGGAACATTTATATTCCAAAATTTTAAGTTTATTTGTCTTACTTGTTTTAACCATCAAACACAAATTGAATTGTACCTTAAACTTTTTCTTTGTGATTGTTTACGATAAAATTTTATTTTGTGAAATTACTTCTAGTGTAATACACCAAGCAGGCAAAATACATATTACATTGTCGATGTTTCTGATAATAACAATTATTTGGTTTATTATCTATCAATTAATCCAACACCATATCTTAATAATAATTATTCACATATATCAATTTAATTTTAATTAATTTTTATGAAAATTGAACACTATCCAAAATTTCAAAAAAAATATATAACCTTTGATTTATAAATTACCAACAAATATAAACCTATACAAATAGATTGACTTAACTTATTATCTCAATTTTGGTGTCATGATTTAAAAATAAAACTAATGTTGTAGCCAAATCTTATTTTTTGTATATATTCTCTACTTACATCTAATTTTTTATGGTAAATTTCTTTACACATTTCCAATTATCTTTCATAGAAACCATGGGACAATTTGCCTATTTTATATATAATTAAGACATGACAATTAAATAATTGGCTATTTCATTAGAACCCAATTTAACTCGTTACTTGATAACAAGTGATAATTCTTTTGATTGTAAATCAATTCATGTCTATCTCTTTTATGATTTCAGGCTATTTTTCATCTCAATCTTTATAAACATCGATTTTTTTAAATAGATATAATACAATTCATTAAATTTAATTGTGGAGCTAATTTTAGAATATACATAAACTTATGTTATGTAATCAATATTTTGCATATTATATTTTGACTTTACACACTAATGAAATTAATTATTAACATGTTTATCTTATTTAGTCAATTTTCTTACCAGCAATTATACAAAAAATAAAATATATACCTCTAATAAAGATTTTTATGAAAATTAATATTTTGGTTTATGAAAATATTAATCCTTTGACACCTTGAGCCCCCTCTAATATTGATATTCAAATCATGCCAATTTATTTTCCTTGTATCTTTATTGTGTGAAATATAAAGTTCTTATAATTGCCTTTAAATTATTATAAAAAATAAATAAGAGAAAAGAAATAATAGAAAAAAATTTTGATTTTGAGACGTGAAAAACACATTTTTAAAGGTAATTATGCCATTTAAGATACAATAAAAACTCAAACTCTCCAATCAAAAGTAGTGAAAATAGTTATACTGAAAGATTTATTTATAATGAATAAACAGACATAAACTTCTATTCAGATAGTTATGACTTTCTATATAATTATGATCTTCATGAATAATAATCTATTTATATTCAAATAGTTATGAACATTTATTATATAATAATTGTTTCTATTCAAACATAATTATTTAAAATATGAATAAAATTAATACAAAAATTAATTTTATTTATAAATAATTAAATCTTTTTATCTAATATAAAATACCTCACATTTTAAACTATAAAAAAAACTAGAATCATAATATTGAAATGGTGGGTGTTTAGCACTTTACAATTTGCATGATCCTTCACTATTTAGCAACATGAGCTGCTAGCTGATCTTGTTGGATCTCAAAACTCAGTCATGTGAAAAATAAGATTAAAAACAAAACACAAATCTCTTTTTATTTGTTTGAATCAAAAATTCTAAAGAGAAAATAATCATGGGATCAAGGGAAGAACAAACTTTGCCATATACCAACAAGCACATGTGAACCTTTTCATTCTTCCAATTTCAAAAGTCTAATGGACAGGGCCATGTGAAGTGTAGGAGAATATGGGGCACAAGACAAAGAAATTCAACAGTGGATTTTCAGACACAAATTCCTGTTTGAAGCCATTAAGAGGTAAAATGTTGTGACAAAACCTACAAAAATTAGTCTAATAATTAGATAGGAGAAAAGTTATTTTTTCTTGCCAATTAAAGTTAATGTGAAATAGTATATACCTTAAAATCATTTTAAAATATATTAGATAGAGACATATCCCTCACAAAATGTTAATATTAAAGTAGCTGCCCCATTTTTCGTTTTTAATTTCTTTCTAAATTGTTTATGGTTTTTAAGATTATTATTATTATAAAAAATTAATAAATTTAGGATTACTTACTGCAATGTTAATATTAATCTTCAAGATCAATTTAGACTAATAATAAAAAATATTTAAGCTAACCATAAACAATGTCAATGGTTTATGATTGACATGAAACAACTATTGGAGTTATCCACAATTTTTCACATTTTAATTTCTAAAATTATGGGTGGATACCATAGAATTAGGCAAAAAAATTTCTAAAAAAGAAAACTTTTATTAGAGCAATTAATATTAACTCATCTTGTTAATTTTCACAATTATACGTGTCTATTTATATATCATGCACAAATGTCAATCCTATTAGAAATACTTTTGTGAGACTATTAAAAATAAAATTTTAACTTAAGCGGTGCCGAGTAAAGGAATGCTATAAAAAAAAAATACCTTAAAAAAAAAATTCTAACTTAACTCATATTAAGAGTTAGAAAATGCCTATGTGAATGTGCCGGTAAATTTGACTCCAATTGGCCAATATCCATATTTCAACAATTACTATATTACTTTTTAATCGGAGGATGTTGCTTTTTATGACTTTTAAATTAACAAAATAAGCAAGACATAGAGGCGGCTGTGTTTTCGTGTTTTTGGGCGTCTTAGAACGATAATTATGTTGGTTAAGGTTGTAATATTTTAAAGTCATTGCTTGATTGTCTAGAGTTTATCATGCTCAGTAATTTACGAATTTAGCTTGCTTTTTACCCTAATCAGATCTTATCGATTGAGTAGTCAATTTCTGCCAATTATACTTTTCAATAGATTCCCATTTTTTTTTTGTCCTTTACTAAAAAAAAAAAAGAAAATGCAAAAATTAGTTGATTTCTTAATTATTTTATTGAAGTTTTCATGAATTTAATCGTGATTATTAAAATTAAAAATTTCATAATTTATTAGCAGATCAGATGTTCATATCATTTATCAAAATACAAATAACAAACGGAAAGGATTATTAAGATTAAGAGAGAATAATTTTATCAGAAAATTTTTTTATAATGTATTTATATAAAAGTAAAATGGAGCTAGGCAGCATTTAACTAAATGATAAGCTAAAATAAAACACAGATAGACGGTAGTCCACCTCTTTTGACACACAGATTATATACAGTTAATTAATGATTTATAAACCCTAAAAAATTGATTTAATAAGGGTTATTAGTTGATTATTTATGTCATAATTTTATTTCTTTTTTTTCAAGATTATTGATGCCAGTTGACTGCTGACAGATAATTGATATAAATTTACTATAAAAATGGAAATGGAATTATTATTTGTAAAACAAGAGCCAAAGAGCAAGTCAAGAGTTCAACTTAAGAAATGACCATTTTTATGTTGCATTTGCAGGTTAGACATCACCCAGTAAACAGGGCCAATTATAATAATTTCAAGTCAAATAGTTTCTAAAACAACAATTAGTAGAAAAAATAAATTTAATTGGAGATTCAGATATATATCTCTAATTAGGCTATATATAATAAATTACTTGCATAATTGCATAGATATATCCTGGAATTGTTGAATTTTTAAGGGATTTTCCCAATAATTCTAAGTTATGTTCTTGAATTTTTCATATATTGAATTTATCATGCCAGGATTCATGTAACTGGCATCTTGAGATTAAAAAAGCAGAAGACAATTTTCTAAAATTTTCTCAGTAATTTTTCTAGGACCAACATGTCAACAGTTTAAAATAATCAGATATTATAAACTGTTAATTACTTATTAATACTTAGTGATGGCTGACAACACGTAATACAGGTAACTAAATATCAAGTCAAACTATCTCCTATTATATATCCCAGTTTTCTTTAGTGCCAAAGTAAAGTTAGATTTACCTAAAATTTTTAAAATAATATACAATAAATTTAAAATTAAAATTTTAGTACTTATAATCACTTTTTTATTTTCAAATTATGAACTTTTTTATGAAAAAAGAAAGGTAAAGTTAGATTCTCTCAATCAGATATGAAGAGCCTTTCCTACATTATAATGCAGTACTAGCCATATTTTTGGTAGCTTCCTTCCTTACAAACAAGAGCTAAATCTAATCCCATGGTTGCACCAACTAGAACTCAAAGTCAACCCTTGAGTCCAATCACCACAACTGCAAAGGTTCAGGTAACCAAAATCTGAGAAAATTATACAGTAGATAAGGGAAAGTTTTGAAGAAATCAGTAGGTAACACCGAATAGAATAGGGTTGCTTTCGGTCTAACCAACGTCTAGTCCTTTATTTTTTGCAAAGGGGTCTCAATCTCAAAGTATGGAATTTTAATCAAGCCCAGATCCTCCAACTACATACAAAGAACTAGGAACTGACTGTCCCCACAAACTACTCTTTTCCCATACCGTGATTGATGGCAATGCATTTTTGGAGTTTTTGACAAGGTGTCCTTTGGTCACTTTCCTTGACAAGAGTTTGATCACACTTTGGCCTATTCTTGCTTATTTTTTGAAAGAAAATGGCCTTCTGAACCCCACATCCACCCTTTTTTTTTTTAGTCCGTCTCAAGATTCAACTAACAACAACAATTCAATTACAAAAGCAAAAAAAAAAAAAAAAAAAACCCCAAACCCCACAAAAAAGTCTCAAGTCTCCTCTATCAGCAACTTCACCGCCCCTTCCCTTTCTTTTTACCGTTTCTAGACTCTCCTTTATTTATATACCCTTGAATCTCAGGGCACTGACATTCATATCTCACTCATATCAAAGGCCATGGATTGGTTTTCTTGGCTCTCAAAAACTGGCCTTGAGCCAACACTTGTTTATGAGTATGGCCTTGCTTTTTCCCATAATGAGCTTGAAGAAGAAGATATAGCTGACTTCAACCATGAGTTTCTCCAAAGCATGGGCATATCAATAGCTAAACACAGGCTGGAAATTCTCAAGCTTGCTAGGAAGGAGAGAGGAGTGACTCCAAGACCAGTGTCAAGGCTTCTGTTGGCAATCAAGAGAACAAAAAGGAGCTTAGCCAAGCTCATCGGGACATGGGTTCATCGCGAACAGTCAGCTCTTGTTGTTGTCAATCCGAGGAGTAGGCCAGGATATGGTAGTAAATGGAAAGGTGCAATGTTGAAGAGAAACAAGAAGGTGATGACGGGTACACAAGGGAGGCTGCTGCTCACAAATGGGACTCCTCTAGTGGTTTCAGGGCCTGCTAGAGTTGCGAGCTTTTCAAGTCCTACGGTTTTTGACAACCAGAAGGGAGAAAATGGATGGGGATGAAGATGGATACTGGTCAACAGCTCTTGAAGAGATCAGGTGGGATACAATGTTTCAAGATTTAAAACCAACTTGAAGGTTGTTTTCATTTGCTTTTGTTTTTTAAATCTATTTTTCGTTAATGAAACATTTCTCCTAATCTCTTTTTTTTTTTAAGTTTCTTCCACCAGATATTTTCTTCCGTGTGTTTAGGAAATTGGTAATTCTAGTATCTTTTTTTCTTTAGAGGTGGGTCATGTGAAGGCCAGACTTTGGCACCAAGGAGCCTGTTTCAGTCATGAAATTGTCTCCCCTGCTTTTTATACTTTTTATCTTTAATAGAAATGAAAAGCACTGGCAATCAGTCTCTTTGGTAAAGACTGAAAATGAGCCATTTGTTAGGTCTGGAAATATGCAGTAAGAAGTAAGCATTGTATTATACATTTAAAATGATTGTTTACTGGGGGTGAAAGTAGAGATATCCCACTTTCAGATCACCCAAAATTGTATTTGAATCCTAAAAATGTAGAAGGAAATGTGTTTGTTTTCTTTTCTTCTCTTATTTCCTTTTAATTTGTATCAATTTCATTCTGTTATTGGCCAAAAAAAATCATTCTGTTCAATAGGAATATATATATATATATATATATATCTTTAATTAATTTATAATAATGCAATGATATATGGGAACTAACATTCCTGGAGGATAATACAATGATTTTAGTATGTGAATCCCTCTGAATATGATCAGTGGAAGGGATTGAACTGATAGAGTCATACCAAACATATGAGCACTAAGCTCAACAAACAACTCTACTTGGGATAGACTCAATAGTGCAGCAAAATTTGCTGAAGATATGATAACACCTAGCTAATGCAGGGAATTGCCAGGAATGCAAAATCATGGAGCAAACCAATATAAAACAGGCATGCCATCACTTTTATTCTGGGAATAATCATTTCCAATTTTCAGTGGTTTGAAGCTTGAGGAAGACGAAATGAACCAGAAGAATATAGCATCTGATAAACTGGTCGTATTCTAATTGTTAAAAATATGCTCAAGATGCTGCCTAGACCACAGATGCCGGCTAAAACCAAGAAGGTGAGCCTGAAGCAATCAGGGCCCAAGCAAGTGGAACTTCCTTGCTTTGCGGCTTCAGCATCATAAACATAACCAGCAAGCAGACCTGAGAAAAGAAGTGCACCTACAGGATTGCCCATCAGCATGAAGTTATAAATGATACCAAAATGTTTCAAGCCGAAAAGTTCAGATGCAGTTGGAACCATGAGAGAATATTGAAAGCCGTAGCAGACACCAAGCAGAGCAGTTGAAACATAGAGAGTACCGCTGAGAGCTAATGCATACAGAACAAATGCTAAGACCATAACTATTAGAGTGCAGGTCATCCACAATGTTCGAGGAATGGTTCTTGTCCTGCAAGACCAGAAACTCACGCTTACAATAATGCCTCATAAAAACAGACACAGAATATTTACATCTAAACGTTATGGGAGACAGGCTGGACAGCAATTTTATAGTGAGATCTAACCTGACAAAGTGTTCTGAAAGAGCACCCGAGCCAAGACGACCAGCAAAATTGCAGAAGCTAAAAAGAGAGAGCAATATTGTTGTATCATCTAAACCAAAAGCAACTCCAATTTGAGCCAAGTTATTGAGAACGGTAACACCAGAACCAACTCCAAGAAAATATACAACCCAAAGAAGCCAGAAATCAGCCTTGATAAAAGCTTCACGAAACTTGAACTCCTCCCCCCTCCTGGGTCTTCTTTTCTTCTTCACTGCCCCCTCTCCAACAGCTAGAAGAGTTTCCATATCTGAGGCATATTCACTTTCATAGAAACTTCCAAGATTTGATGCTGATGAAGATGGTGACAACAAAGGATCTGCTTGACTTGAATCACCTTCTCCCTGAGCCAAATGCTCTGTTGAACCTGCCAGTGGTGTAAGTGTCTCTGCATTTGCTCGAGAAAGTGTCATCTTGATTGGAATTCCAAGAGGAGAAAGCAAGAAGATAAATACAATGGCAAGTAGTACATACGAAACAGCATCACTTAGAGAGACCGTGTCATATATTATTGTTAGTGTGAGAAGATAGATAGCAAGCAAGACGCTAGCAGCTTGGGTGAAAACAAAATGGACATGACCTGAAGTGTCGTCTCCAGGGGTGCAAGGGCGAATAAAGTACATCAGGGCCAAACATATCACTGGAATGCCAAGAGTAAGGAACAGCAGTAGTTTTGAAGCAGACTGTTCAAGCAGTGAGCTGTATAATACGGTATATACAGCAGCACTGATGCCAATATAACCTTTGAGGATGCCAGCAACGGTACCCCTACTGAGAGGGAAATTCCTCATGTTAGTTACTAGCACTGCTGTGCCAAACCAAGCATTACTATTAGAAGCAACCACAAGCGCAATCCATAACTGCCATAGCATGGAACATGGGTGTAGTAAGTAAATAAAATATAAAAGTAGAAATAGAAAATAGAAAAAGAAAGAGACAAATGAATAACTATTCAGCCTTATTTTTCAAAACTATCTAGTGGGAGAAGCTCATGAAAACAAAGGTCGCAGGCAAAAAAATTCTGATGTTACTTAATTTCCTTCATTAGCAATTTGTAGTCATTGATATTTTCTTAGGAGTTTCCATCAATAACCTCACATCTCTTCACATTGCAAAAAAAACTGGGAAAAAGTAAGGAACCTAAATCTCATTTGGCAAAATGACCTAGGAGACGCTTCCCCACTAACAACAACAGGGCACTTTAACTCTTTGCTGCATCAAAGTATGAAGAGAATGGAGAGATAGCCAGTGAAAAAAATTTACTAATTACAGGTTTGGAAATGTTTCAGTTAAGACCTACGAACATCAGTAAACTTCTCTCGTAGCAAACAAAAATGAAACTGATCAACTGACAGTCTAATACCAACATAACAAGGAAAGAGGAGTGCCAGATTGGCATGAATCTAAAGTCAAAACTTAAACGAGGTAAACTTCTTGCAATACTTCTCTTCTACATCCACCCATACTATCTATTTTTTGGATGGTAAGGGAGACCCAACATGCTCTCGTGGTATGAAATGAAAAGAGTTTCCTGTAGAAAATCTGGAAAAATTTTCCACCGAAGAAAGCACAAAAATGAAAAGGTAAAAGGAAAGGGGTGAGACTAACAACCGAGATGAGAGAATTGTAACACCAACATTATGTGACTTAAAACAATACAATAATCACATCACTAGCACTCTCTAAAGCTGTAACATTAGAACAATACGAGTTACTTGATTCTGGTTGTTGATAATCTTGTCAAGAGACTCATAAAAATTAATGGAATCACTATGATCAAACAATCCTCATGAAGACCTTATGGAGAAAACAACGAAAAAGCAATTTGCAAAACAAATCCAATTCAGATTAATTAACATAATGATGTACAATAATCCCAATTTGCATAAAGATAGACTCAACTAGTTGCTGTCTACTAGATGACTCTAATTGCCAACAGATATAGGACAAATTTCAGTAATAATGGTATTAAAAAAAAAGGCATATAAAAAACCAAACCACTAATAAGAGTTCCAGCCAACCAACTCCACAATCTAGTTCAGGAGAAATTAGGGGAACAATCACCAAAATTCCAAAGCAGGTGATACCCATCAAGTGAAAAGTCCAAAATTATAAAAAAAATTAACAACTGGGTAGACAAAACAGTTTTAATCCTTCATCACCTTACCAACCAACAATTAGTTCCATGCAATCAATTTAAAAAATACATACAAATTTAAATCCATATAGTTGAAATTATCAAACTTGTGATGTGAATGTGATGACTAACCACCCAGTAAGGCAGACCATTGATGGTTTGGCTAACAGCAAGCCAGATAACACCATATCCCAAGAAACAGGCAAAGACCCCAACAAGAAGCACAGCCCAAGGAGGAAACTTGTTACAGGCAATACCAGGGAGTATTCCAACACTCTCTCCAATATCATTTGCCACTCCCAAGATTGTGATTTGTTGCTGGTTGAATCCCAAGACTGATTTGAGAGTAGAAGAATAGAGTGGGAAATTGTAGGCGTTCCCTGCTGATATCTCAACCCATACTGCTGCTGCCAAGCCTACCCACGGTGGCCTGCTCCCTGCTTTCAGTTTCAGTTTTGGCATTTGCTATTGCGATTGCTACCTTCTGGCGGTGCCGCTTTTTCTTGGGTTTCGAGGTAATTGGGACAGTCAACCTATCTTCAGGTGGAGCTGTTAAAATATTACAGTTTCACATCGTGTAGAATTTTATTAGTACTAATAGTTTTTTAATAGTATTTCTCTTTAAAAACCATTTCATATTCATGAATATGCATGTACACAGGCTTATGAATTGGGTATGCCTCACATAAATAAATTTGTTTAAATTGATAAAAAAAAAAGTACTGAAAAAAGATCAAACAAAATAAAATTTTTTAATTATATAAATGTAATTAAAATTTTTTATTAAAAAATTGTCATATATTATTTTCTTGTTTGAATATAACTTAAAAAAAAAAATGCATGCCAGCATTCGTTTTGTATATGTTGAATTTAAAAAACTTTCCTTGAGAGAATTTTTTTTATTAATATAATACATATAATATTTGAGATGAATGTATGTATCAATAATGGAAAATTTTTGCACTTTTAATTTTAGAGATTATCGGTATTTAAATTTTATATATCCCTCTCAAATATATAATGTCTACATTTTTTCCAATTATTTTAACATTAAAATGTAAGAATACAGGTTAAAATAGAATATTAAATCATGATTTCTAAATTGATAATATAAGAAATGATGTTCAAATAAGTATTATATTAAGGAAAAATTGTCTATTATTGACTTATAATTTACCTCATTCTCTTTTTTTCTTTTTTTGTTTGAGATTCTTTAGATCTAAAGATATTGTAACTTGTATTGTTGAGTCAGGTGAGTTATCAGATTTGATTCATGTGTATTCATACTATTTAATTGATATGTTAAACTTAAATCACGTTAAATACTAATTACATCTGTCTATAATTAATTAAATTTATAAATATCATAGATTTATGAATGATTAAATTTATTCAGATACATTTATTTTGGATTTGATTCATAATTAATTAATAATAAATATAAATCTATTTTTAAAATTTTAAATGACATGAAATACAAAATACAATTATCTAAAATTAATTAAGTTTATAAATATCATAAATTCATGAATAGTCAAAGTACAAATTAATATTAGATTAAATGTTATTAAATAAACTTTGATTACATGAAAAAAAAAAAAGAAGTTGATATGTCAATTAAAAGATCCAAACACGGCAAAACATAAATGGCATGATTAATAATCATGTCTTACAAATATATTAATCGCAGATATATAACTTTATATATATATATATATATATATATAAGGATAAATACAATGAATGCGGAGATGGTCCAAAGGAAGTAGGACACTTGGTGCGAGTTAACAGAGATTGAAACTTTACAAAATGAGTGGTACTATGGATTTCCATTTTGGTTTTGTTTTTGTTTTGTTATAGTGATTAGATATCTCATTGGGCCCATGAAAATGTTTGAGGGTAACAATCTCAATGATTTTCATGCCTATCTGATAGCTTTTCTCTGTAAACCCTAAATCCAACTAAACAGATAAAACACACGCTAATCCCAATAATTCTCTCCCTAAAATGGGAGCTTTTCTCTCTAAACAGGAAAAACATTTGAGGTTTACTCTGATGTTTTTCTTGTTTTTCCTTTTATTTTCCTTAGCGTCAGCTCTCGATCCCCTAGGTTTTTCTTTTTCTTAAGATGTTGAGTTCTATCGAGCAAGTGTTATTTGTGTAATTGGACATCCTTGTCCCCTGGTCTGGTTTGGACTGCATATTATTGACAAGGTTGATAGAGACAGGATTACCCACTTTGGATTTGTGGCTCGAGAAGATTTTTGCTATGAACCATGGATAAGGGAAGACAAGATGAGTCTATTGGTTACTATAGATAGCCCTTCCATGCTGTGATCCATAAGGAAAAAAAAACTAAACCTGATGCTAAACTTCCTAGAAAGTCAGAAAGCTGGTTAGATTAAGGGTTGAGAGGGTTGCTAAACTGGATAAGTGAAGAAGATTGGGTAAAGATTCTGAAATATTTCTATGAATTTGTGAACATGAAATTGACACATATTGGCCACTTTAAACACATACATGACAAATGGGTACTATGACAAGCCAATGTTGAAGAAATTGAATTGCAACTTTGATTTTGTTGGGATCTACCTTCCTTTCAATTGCAAAAAAAAAAAAAAAGAGTAAAATCATATAGGGGATTTAATGAAATGTCAAAAAAAAAAAAAAGAGATAAATTTATGGGGAAAAAAAAAAACCTTCGATCAAATTTGCCTACCTTAAGGACTGAACTCATTGGTTTTTTATACCAACCAAAGACAAAGGAAAGAAAAAGACGACAGTTATTGAATGTAATAAGGGGCGCCTTATAAATAGTATCTTCTTCCAAAGGCCCACGATTATTCTCAATATATTCGATTAGGTTTTTATAATCTTTATTTAAATAGGCGAATTTTAATTCAAATCTTTGAGCATCACATATATATATGCCTAAAAATAGTCAAATTATTAAGGAAGTGTCTTTTAATGATTTTATTACTATTTGGAATAAAATTCCACTTTAGTAAGCAAATTTAGGGTTAAGGAAATGGTAATCCACTTTATGAATTTTTTACCAATTATAAATTTAATAGAGTTGTAAATATATTTTTATTATGGTTTTATCTAGTAAAATATCAAATTTATAAATCCAACAAGTTATTTCCAGTAATTTTTAATCATACATTATAAATTAAAATTTTTGTGATTGGAATTAACCTAAGTCATCTCAGAATTTTCTAATAATTTCCATGAAAGTAAGAACCAAGAGTGTGCTTGGTAGGGTAATTAAAAAGGTGAAAAGATAGACAGAGAAGAGTGAAAAAAAAATAGCGAGAAAATAAAGATAACATTTGGTAAGAAAAAAGTAAAATAAAAAATAAAGAATATTTCTTCTACCTAATTATTAAAAAAGAAAATAAAAAACTAGTGCTTAATTTTTTCTTCTACGTCAAAATCTGAGCATAATGATATGGTGTTGGCTGCATATTTTCTGCAATATTGTGGACCTTTTTTTTAATTAAATTAATAATGGTGTCTGCCACCCTGCCTACTGCTCATCCAACCACCTTCCCCGATGAAAAAGGCTTTGCAGTTTGCAGTATTATAACTTCAACAACCGATCGACATATTAAATAACCTTACATAATTTCTTTTGCTACCTCTGACCCTCGTTCTTACTCGTTCTTCTTACCTGATTTTATCGGATGACTCTCTCCCTCTACAGGCTTTGGATAACTTGTCAAAGTAGTTTAGTTTTAAGCAAGTTATATTGTTCATTTTCTTTTCTCGTATCATATAAATCTCAATCGATATAAATATGAAAGTTTGATTTTTCAAATATATAAAATATTAAAAAAAATTGATACTACTTATGTCGAATACATATTTATGTAGGGATGTCAATATTATCAATATCTAATGAAAATTTTAATTTTTTATTTTAATGGAGATAGATATTACAATATAAATATGAGAATAAATATAATTTTAAATTTTTACTATTTAAGGAGATAAAAATAGATAATATATATATGTCTCATATAGAGTTGACATCGGATCGAGTTCGGGTAAGTTTTGTTCACCCTAAATCCAACCCAACTTTATGTATTATCAAACCCGAACTTGATCATACCCAAATTTTTTTGGTTTTCTATACCCGAATCCGATCCGATTCGAAATTAATAAAATATTTTTTTTTTAAATATAAAATATTATTTTTAAATATAAATATTTAAAAATATCATTATATAAATATATATATAAATTAAAAATTAAAAAATTAATTAAAAAATAATTTTTTATATAATATCGGATCGGATTGGGTTTGCCTAAAACTCGAATCCGACCCCGATTGTTTCATAATCTTATCCAATTCGACCCGACTCAAAACTTGAATTTTGAAAAAAAAAAATCGACCTTGTAGGGTTAAGTCGGGTCGAGTCGAAACCCGTCGAAGATGGATTAAATTGTTGACCCTTGTCCTATATCGATACCTTATATATATTTATATATATTCAGTAAATATAAATTTTATTAAATAATAATAATAATTATTTTAAATTAATTAAAATTAATATATTTTTATTGAAAATATATATTAATATATATTTATAAAAAATTATTTAATTACACAAGATAAAAATTAAAAAAATTAATTTTTTTATTTTTATTTTTTTAAAGCTACATATATGAAAATTATTTATATCCATTAAATACTCATGAAAATGAAGATAATAGATTTGAAATATCATTAAATATAAGTATAAAGATAAGTATAATATAAAAATTCAAGATGAAAATAAAAAATACTTTATCATTCACGCATCTTATTTATTGACATTCTTATATTTATGTTATAAGACACTCTTTTGAATAACATAAATTTAATTTATTATTTTATAAAATAAATTTTTTAAAACATATTTTTCGTAGAATTTAGAGTTAGGAGAGGACCAACGAACCCAACCTAAATTATTATTATTATTATTATTATTTTGAAATAAACAAGCATGGACACGTACATATATCAATAATTGGATATACATTGTCCAATTAATGTTTGAATTAAAACTAATGCTTCTCGCTTTTCAAAGTTAATAATAACTGTCAATTTTTTTGTCTAACAAAACCAACTTTGATTGCTATTTATTATAGTAATATGATGTGTAATTAAATTTTAAAAAATACTATTTGAAAAAGTCTTAAGTTGAAAATTTTCAAATCTTAGTTTTAGAAATGTTAATTCCACATAATATCGCAAAAAATAATTGTGAAATTTTAATTAAAAATATAATTTTTTTTAGGTCGTACTATAATTTTTACAAAAGCAAAACCTACTTAAAGAGCACATCACTTGTTTCGATCAAATAATAGTTTCAATATTTTCCATGTAAATTCATCCTAAAAGGTGAATTTCATTTGTCTCAAGATAATATATAAATTAAATATTTAAAACAATTGACTTGATATGGGAATTTAAGTCAAATTAATAATTTTAAACACATAATTTATTTCTTTTTATATAAGTTTTAGCATCTAATTTCGAAATAAAAAATAAAATTCCTCCCAACAAATTTATTTAAATTATTTATCTGTCTTAACATGGTAAAACCCTATCAATTTAATAATATACAAACATTTATGATGGTTGATATAGACTTGTGAATTGAAAATTTTCACCTTTGAATTTTGTTCAATAAGGTTTTTGCCAGGTGTGAATAAAATTGTTGAGCCATAATCTTATTCTTTTGAAATCCCTCATACTCCATTTAAAATTGAATGCTGATCTTATTATTTTAAAATATTTTTAATACAATTTTCACTTTTGTCAAATGAAAACACTCTTTTAGTGTTGTTTTTAATTTTTAATGCATTGAATGAAAATAATATTATTTACAATAATTTTAAAATTTTTCTAAAATAATAATTAAATAATACTTAATCAGTTACCCACAAATTAACAGTAAAATTGAATGAAAACAATATTTTAATATAATCTTAATTTTTTTAAAATAATAATTAAATAATTATTAATCTGTTACCCAAAAAATTAACAGTAGAAATGGTAGAATTTTAAAGCTCAGTTACCCAAAAATATAATATGTTCAACGTGTCATGATGTCCTGTCTCCTCCCTTCAGACATGGTTTGTGTTCCGTGAACTAAATAAAAAAAATTTTAAATAGTGTTAGTGATACGATCTAAGATTATATTTTGAAAAAACAATTGTAATTAATGTATTATTTTTTTAATTTAATAAAAATAATTATTGAATACAAAAACTTTTTATAACAATAATTTAATTATTTAATTATTAAATACAAAATTTAATAAGTTAAATTCTAGAATCCGACTTAATAATAAGTATATAAATATTCTACTTAATAATAATTGTATATATGAACTTTTTATTCAATAATATCAATGATTCCATAATAAAAGCATATTAGAGTATTCAATTCAATAATATGTGTAAATAACTCATATTCAAAATTCATAAATTAAATTTGAATAACTCTTTGTTAAATAAAAATTTGTTTAATGTCTTTAGAGAATAAAATATTTGTTTAATGTTAGTTTTTTTAAAGCAATAATGGATTTTTTATCTTTACCGAATTCCTCTTTTAAGATTGATTTAAACACTTTTATCCATATTAAATTTAATAAATTTATATAAAATTATTTTATATAATTTTTCATCAACTTCAAATCAAAATTTAATAAATTTATAAAAAAATATTTCACATAATATTTATAAAAATTATTTTGCATAAATTTTAAAAAAATTTTAATCGAAACAATAAAAAATAATTTATTTATTTTATCACCTAAATCAATTATTCAATAATTTTAATTGATGAAATTCTAGCAAAAAACAAATTTACCAAATTCAATTAAGTTGCGTTTTGAAATTCGTTTGAAATATAAATAAAAGACATGGAAATAGATCTGGTTATTTTGATATTTTTGAATTTGATTGAAATATTCATTTTACTCTCCCAATTTATATAAGCAAATCAAATAAAAATCCATTCTTTCAAATTCATCATTCCAAACATGCCATAACCATTTCACAAATCCACAATTCACCAACAAAATTCAATCTCATATTAGAATGTGAAAATTACAAGAAAATGAATTTTGGGGCAAAAATCTATATACAAATCATCCGTTCCCAAAAAGAATTAATAAAAAAAACTAAAAAAATTAGTAACTAAATTCATCGTCTTACAAATTCTAAAGAAAAAAAAAATTCAAATATATTCAATTTCCTCAAACAAAATATTTACAAAAGTCTGCCTCCCTCAAATCTCCTAGCAAAAACAGTGATAAAAACCACAACAAAATCCGAGTCATCCTGAGTCTTGTGCACCGACTCACTGAGCCGGCTCGTCTGATCCGATCAAACATCAATAAAAAAGAAAACCCCAACAGTTCAAGAATCGGCTTTAGACATAATCGAAAGACGACTGGGTCTCTGCTCAATAGCGGCTCGGCGGCGTTGCTGATGCGAAGAAGGCCTAATAAGAGCCGTTAACGCTCTCTTAACCAGCTCTCCTTCCACTCCGATTCTCACCAACGAATTCTTCATCGCCGATCTCCTCAAATTCAACGGACTACCGGAGTGGAATGACGCCGTAGTTGGTTGACGATTATTCTGATGATTCCTCGACAGTGACAGTCCTTTATGGAGAGCACACCGGAAAGACCCTGGGTGCGTCGTAGGGGAACACAAACACGTCCTATTCCTTTGGTGGTGGGCGCCAGACGGCACCGCATTGTTCTTGCTGTTGTAGGAGATCGAACGATTGGGAGAGACCAAGGGATCGTTGATGGAGAACCGAACGGACGGCAATGAATGTGAAGAAGAGTTTCGTCCGTAAAGGTTCACGCGAGTGGGGGAAGTCGCACGAGCAAAGAAGGTGGAGGATCTTGAAGTGAAGCTTGAGCTTGACGAAGCGAATGCGGAAGAAGATGATGATGAAGACGGGTGGGCACAATTCGATGGTGATGATTGATGATGGGTGGAGATCCGTGAACCGTCAGATTTGCTGATGGATGATTGTAAAGACATTTCCACTAATTTTCTCTTTTTTTTTTTTTTTCTAGATAAAGGGTGTTTTCTGGACTAAGTTTGGCAGACCCATAGGGAAGCGAGAAGAAGTATATATAGCGGAGGGGTGGGCGGATCGTAATTAATGACGGAGTTTGGGGGTGGATTTGTATCGTTAGTATTTGGAGTGGCCGTTGGGAAAGGGACGACGCGACGTGGGTTAGGGTTTCGCTTCGGGGATCCTGATGGAATGCTCTATGGGGTAAGTGAAGTTTTCTGCGTTCACGTTCTTTTTGGGAGAGTGTCAAACACCGCCGCCTAGTAAAGGCCTTGAGCTAATGAATTAATTCCCACCTCTTCAATATTTATTATTGATAAAAATTCAAATTTTTAGTAAAAAAATATATTTATTCTTTCTAAAAAAATTCATTCTTAATCAATATTTTTAATTTAATTTAAGTTGTAGATAAGTTCTCTTAAAATTTTATGAGATAAATTTTCATATTATTTCACTAATATATGAACATGATAATCATTAAAAAAATTAGCTAATATATTCTTTAATTGAAAGAATTCTTAAATAAATTAAAAAATATATTATCAACATATTTTTTGAATATTGTTTAATTTCAAGATAATATTATTATTGAAGTTTGTAAATCTTCATAAAAAGTGGAATTTCAATATTTTATATATTAAGAAAAAATTATATAAAATAATTCTTTCACGGCAATATATATATTTATTTTAAATCATATTATTTAATTATATTATTTTAAAAAAATTAATTATTTGTTATAAACCAAATATACAAATTTATTAAAATAATTAAAATGATTTGTAATGCATAATTAATTTTTTAAAATATAATTACATAATATAATTTAATTATTTAAATAAAAAACATATCAATATAATCTCTCCGTACAATAATTAAAAAAAGGGATTGATAAAACAATTTTCAAGTCCTGATAGAGTGATATATACACTTATAATTAAAAATGACATAAATAAATCTACAAATTCATTAATATTGTAATTAATAATTGATAAATTATTTTCAAATTTAGGTTTTATACGTATACTACAATTATAAATTTTATTATGATATACACACTTGTTAATTGTTGTCCAATTTCATTTTCAAAAGTTGGATGGTGTGAGGCACGCGCTATAAGTTAGGAGACGTTTGATAATTTTGGTGAAATTCGGAGAGGCAACTTTGTTGGCGCCATTTGTTGAGAGCCGATGAAAGACTGCCACGTATACAGATTAGTGTATCTGAAATTCTTCGTTTTGGTTGACTGTCAGAATCCACTTCAACTTTCTGTCCCTCTTTGCTTTTCTTCAAGGACCAAATTACCCTCAAGGATGATTTTTACTTTTTTCTCAAAAATTTTAATTTGATTTTTAATGCACAAAAAATTTAAAATATTATCAAGTGAAATTAAAAAGTTTTCATTTTTATGGCAAAAAAATAAGTTTTCATATTTTTAAAATGGATAAACATAGGTAATTATTAAAATATAAAAAATTTATCTCATTCATATTATTGAGTTTTTAAATCCATTGATAGGATTAAAGGATTAGTAAGATGATAGGGTACGTTAAAAATAAAAAAAAATAATTAATAAAATACGATGTGCGATAACTTTTTAATTTTATTTGTAAAATTAAAAAATTACATTGTCAATGTATCAAAAACAAATTCTAAAATATATTTATATATTTTTAACAATGCCAATTAACTAGAATTACAACAAATTAAATGAATATAAGAAACAAAAATTTTGTCTCCAATTTCCAAAACTACCAATATGGTAAGTAGTTTATCTTTAAATTGAACAAAAAGTTGGCTGCGAAATCACTATTTTATGTTTTCCAATATACAAAAATTACTTTTTTCTTCAATGTACTAATGGCATGCTCTATTCTAATCCCAAGTATGTTTCCTTTTTGCTTTCTACAATTGTCACATGGAAGACAAACACAAACTCAGAAGGTTTTAAATTTTTTTTCTTCAATTGAGTTAAAATGCTATGGGTTCCATGAATTTTTTGTAATTTTCAATTGAGTTAGATTAAAATAATTTGGTTTTGTTTATCTTTTTTTATTGGTGTGATATTGAGTTAAATAATAAGAGATAATCCTCTTAACATAATAAATCACATCATGTCTATTTTAGAATTCAATTGGAGATTCATCTAAAATATAAGTTATTGAATCAAAATATTGAGCTAAATTAACTTAAGTCATTTGCACACCTATAAAATGAAATGAAATAAAAGTCTATAAAAAAATAAAATTAAAATAATATTTATGAGACAAATGGCAAAAGTAAAAATAGAAAGTGAAGTGAGGATAGTTTAGTAATTATAAAAAAAATTGTGGTTTGTGTTGTCGTTGTCGAGGCCGGGTCACTTTCTTGGACATTGGGCATCTCGCAAAACGGCTATATTTGTAATCCGACGATACCTGACAGTCGGTTTTTAATGGATCTTGGGAGGCAAATTGGACACGTGGCCAAAAATCAGCAAAACAATTGGGCCACTCGGACGACAGGTGATCAGCTTAGAGAGTGAAATTTGGATGGGAGTTTTTTTTTTTAAACTTATGTGCCGGCCTTGACCAAAGTTTACCATGGTTGGCCAAGGATGGTTTTGAGGAGTGAAATGCCATGTCACTAGGTTATTTGTTCTACTTATTTGGTTTTAACTAAAGGCAATTATATGGATGGATTGATTTATTTAATAAAAAAATTAAAAATATCCTTTATATGGATTAAATGTGATAACCAATAGCCAGCCTGTCCGGATGTGTAGTAATTTGGAAACCATCGATTTGTTTGTGGTTATCCAATTGAATGTGATTATATCAATGGCTGAAACTTTGAGGGGAAAGAACACATATAGAAGTATTAAATTTTGTTTTTAACACAATTGGACAAAGTTTTTAAATTTTATATGCAGAATTAAGAAATGATAAGTATATTTTTTATTACATTAAAATTTAAAAATCATCTTAATTTTCCAATACTAAGTCATCATTTGCTTTAGCTTAAAGTTATGGTTTTAAATTATGGAATACTAATACATTAGATGACATGATACTACTGAAAATGGTAATCAAACCACTAATTAAAAGAAACCTTTTTCCCTACGTGAATAAGGGTAATGTCCCTCCCTAACTATCTAAGACTGTTACTATATACAGAAGTATCAGCAGAAAGGGGAGGAAGGCCCATTTTAAGAGTTGTAATTTGGGGAGTCACTGAGTAATAATGTGCAAAATGAAACTATTGTTAAGGATTCTGCATCGTTTAATTTATTAACCAAAGAGAACAAACACAACGCAGCATGGTTATAAACAGAATATATGGCAAAGTTGATCACAATGCTTCATGTTTCGACCCATACAAGCAACGGATAATTATCTAATGACAGAAGTTATGCACCAACCTCGGGAGGTTTCTTAAGTTGACAAACATCACCAGAGGCTGCTTCCTTGAATGGACTTGATTGCCGATCAATGCATCCGAAAACTACTTATTCAGTTCTCAAGATAGAAGCTGTGGCAAATTCTCGTCATTAATCATCAAAACGACTCAAGTTTACGCTTTTGATTTGAGTCCGCAAAGATGGCTATGCAGCACTCAACCAGTTCTCCCAAGTTCCATATTTTGAACTAAAGCTGCCTCCACCACTCTGTTGTGCATGCTCAGCAAGAACAGCGCGGGCACACACATCCCAAGTCCTTGCTATCTCACGAAGTGACATAGGCTGTGAAAGGGTCCGCAGTGATATACTAAACCTTGACTTTGCTTTCACTGAAAGGTCTTCGTACTCCTTACTGTGAGACAGAATATGAGACCAAAAATTATTTTCAAGTGAAAATATCAAATAAAGGCATTTAGACTCAAACCAACTTGATCTTGCGTAGAAACATAACCCTAAAGCCAAATGCTAAAACTGCTAACAAATTTTCTCCTAGAACATTGAAAAACCTAAAATAAAGGTGATGTTATATCAAATTAACAATTTCCATAGAAGTTGAAGTTACTGCACCAATTAACCGGTCAAATTGACTCACTCACCAATTAAATCAATGAACAGATTTAGGTTATGACAACAAGAAACTGAACCTTTTCCCACAATAAGTGAAAGAGGATGGAAAGAAGCTAGTCCAAGAATTAAACCCTAGTAGAAATGCAAAATATCAAATATAACCCTTAAACCCTACTACTTGGAAAAATAAGTAAAATACTAATTAATAGTATAAACAACCTAAATATATATAAAAGTTACAATTAGACCCATAAGATTGTTTAATCCTTCCACTAGCTTCTTTCCATCCTCAAATCAACATCAGGCCAGTAAACTTTCATTCAAACATAAAAGATTATTGCTTTGCACTCTTTACTTTTGGAAATTGTATTCAAATAAAATAAATTAAGATGGGCAAAAATGCAACAAAAACATGATGCACAATAATTTCCAAAAAGAGATCAAACAGTTTCTAAACAGAATACCAGCCTATTTAAAGAAGAGGAAGGAGAGAAAGGAGAGGGTTGAGATTCAAATGCAATGTCTTCTCACCTGACTTCAACTGGAAACTTGTCTAATAGGATTGGGGAACAATTTGGATAATTTGTGGGGACTAGCAAGCGCAAGGGCTGAATTGGTGACTGCATAGCAACAAATCAGAGATAATGCATAGAAATTCATAATACTTCAGGTTAATACATAACTTCCTTTACATGACCAGAAAGCTTACCATTTGTGCTGACATGTACTGTGATTTCAAGTTTGAACTGAGAGCCACAGCATTGAAAGAGCACTTGACAATGGTTCCTTCACCCCCTTCAGTAGTTGCTGCTACCGCACCTGGATCAACATCTTCATCACTGATATCAACCACTGTGTCTATAAGTCGTTGGTTTATTTCCCTTATTTCTTCCAAAAGCGCATGATTAGCCTGCAATAGGTCCCATGTAATTTTTATATATCTAATTACAAAAAGCAAACTCCAAATTGCTATCTCAGACAACACCAAATTATAAATAAATTTTCTCATGTCCACATCAGATGGCTTCTATTTACTGCTAAGCAGAAATCGAAATGTGAAAAACCAAAATGCCAGGATTCTCTTAGACCGAAAGCGATGGACCATCAGAAAGTAGAATGGCAGTCATAGAAAAATATATTGCATACATTCAATGCACTGCACGACATAACTAGAAATTTAGTGGACTTTGGACAAAAATAAGAGATTGAATTTCCAATCACTTCATATGTCATATAAAGCTAGAAGG
This sequence comes from Durio zibethinus, assembly GCF_002303985.1. The sequence continues at coordinate 1,555,472 of NW_019167982.1, read as the reverse complement.
TCAAAATGGACCTAGGAATTTAGCTGATAAATTTCCAGGATTAGACACAATTTGATAGAATCCATAACTAACAGTTTCATTACAGGCTTCACTAACAGAATTCAGAAGCATCTTCACTAGGCTCGATAGTTGATGCTTATCTGGATTATATGCATTCCAACCAACCAAGTTATGTCTTTGATGCAGGTGGATCTGCTTTAAAATCTGGGTTTCTTTAATTTTTCAATTCTTTCATCTTTACATGAAATTTTGAGGTTTACGTATTGACATTGAATCCTAAATGAATGATCTACCACACTTATTATAGATAAAAATTAGTAAATATTTAACTTAATAAGAAAACCATCAATCGAGAATAAGGAAAATTGACTTTAATTCAATGTTAACACTTAATATGCAAATAAATAATTAGTAAATATTTTAATTTAATTATAAATTATAAATTAAGAAAGTTTAATAAATAAAGATTTCATATGTTAATAAGGAAACAAATAAAAATTAATCAATATTTTAATTTACTAGGAAAATCATTAGGGACGAAGTAGTTAATTTAATAAATTGTTAAGAGTATATATGTTGTTCACTATTTGCATTTTTGGAATTTGTCCTTTTTATTATGGTATAGATACGTACATTCTTTCCTTATAGCTTCAATGAGCAATCTCCTTCTTAAACTTCAACTATGTTCAACTTGAACAAACTCATTCCTAAAGAATGGAATCAATGATTTCGCTCCTCAAGATCTGCAACTGCACTATTTCCCAATTCTCACATATGAGTCAATAGTGGTTTTCCTCAAGTTAAGATTTTATCTCTAAAGGTTTGATACAGTTGTGAGTCCCAAGAGTAATGAAGGATTAGCAATACTAAACTTATTAAATAGAAGTCGTCTAAAACCTTGACAAATTTAATGAAGCACATAATAGTCAACCAGTATGAAACTCATAAGCACTCTAAGGATAAAAGTTTCAGGAAAACAATATAATCTCACATTAAACAATTGCTAACCAGTGAAATGATCCAGTCAAGTAAATACATTAAGTATGTGATGCAAGAATTTTGCAAAAGAATTGCGTGCCGCTAACAACAAAGTTCAACAACCTCTTTCATTCCAAATTGAGCATTTTCTTTTGAATGCACAAATTTAACTAAATTCTTTGACTTTAAGGTTATTGAAGTTAAAATTTCGAGATTTTATCAAATTGATGTTTAATGGATTCTAATGTCAAAGGTAAAAAAATAAATATAACAATAAGAAAATATAGACAAAGTAAGAGGTTTAGGTGCTTAAAAGAAAATATTCCAAAACAGAAATTCTAAAATGGACATATGGACATTCAAATTGGCATACAGTCAGTACATAGTAATTCAGCCATGAACACCAAGTGCTGGAAGAGGCTTACTCGAAAACATAGCAGACGAAATTTTTGAAAAATGTACCATGAGCAAAGAATAATACCTCAATTCTTGGCCTCATGACACTAGATGTTGCAGTTGACTCCAAGTCAGATGTCTCTGAACCAGTTAACTGTTTGAAACTATCATTTATGCTGCCTGCAGAAGATGCAACAGTTAGGGGCATGGCACTAGTGTAGCGCCTCATTTTCCTTGTCCCACTCATTCCATCTTGAGTCATAAAATTTCTTGCTTGCAAACGGCACTTTGTCATGGCAACCAGATCCTCACCAACTGCAGCTCTAGACCCATTACCTGGCGCTGACCCTGCTATCCTGTCAGTCATGCTGACAACTGAGCTAATGTCACTTACAGATGCACCCAATGCTATAGGTGACATGGATTTCACCTGAAATTACAGCACATCAAAATTAAACAAATCCAAAATCTTTTTAAAAGAAGAAAAGGAGGGAGAACTTCAAAAGCCTTCTCAAGAAAGTGAACAACATTAACACAACAGTGAGGGAAAGAAGTGTCAAGAATTAAGCTTCACTAACCGCCTTCATTAAACGTTCAAGAGGCTGCTCTGTAATGTTTGACTTGCTAGAAACAGTTGTCATAGCATTGGCATGAGTTCCATCAACACCAGTAAACTCTGCAAGCAAAGGTGAGGCTGATATCCCAGGAGTGCCAATTGCAAGGGATTGGGAGCCAGCTTGAACACCAGTTCCTTGTTGATGTCCAATGTTAGCAACATTTGAGAGAGAGGAAGTGCCTGGAACAGGTTTTTCAGATTCCCCAGGCATAGGTGATGGAGCCAAGGGAGTTGAAGGTGAAGGAACAACAAAAGGTGAGCTTGCAGATTGCAAAGGGGTTCCAGTTTTTGAGATAGATGTTAGCAGGCTTTGCTGATCAACCTGTGGGGATGAATGCTGAGGCATCTGAGGAGATGCAGCCTGAAGGAGCTGAGGTGAAGAAATAGGATATTGAGCACCTGGTTTCAACTGTTGATGGGTATAAGATTGACGCTGGCCTGCAGAGAGATGTTGCTGAAATACACCTGGCTTAACTCCCATCCCCTGCCTCATATCATTCACATCATTCATCTGATGTAGCTGTGGCATCTGGTGTGTCTGCAATTGAGTGGACAGCTGTTGCTTTGCTTGCTGGTGCACCTGCTGCTGCTGCTGCTGCTGCTGTTGTTGCTGTTGGTGTTGCAGTAGCTGCTGCTGCTTCTGCTGCATATATTGGTGCTGCATCTGGCGCTGTTGAAACTGTTGTTTGTACTTTTGTGACTGCAACATTTGCTGTTCCTGCTGTTGTTTCAAATGTGGGTGCTGAAGCATGTTGGGATTTGACTGAAGAGGATTCATGTTTTGTGGCAGGACACTTAACCCACTTTGTGAAGATAAATTGTTAAGATTTGCCTGTTGGGAGGTACTCACAGGATTCTGTTGTAGAGGTCCTGCAGCAGCCTGCTGCATTGAGCCTAGGGCATTACCTTGTCCTGCATCCAAATTGGAACCGGGCTGCATTGAATTTAACAGGGTCTGCTGCGCTGTTGCAACCCCAGGTAAAGAAGACACAGAATTATGCTGCAAACTTGTCATGTTGTTCGGCTGCATTGTTGGAACAGAACCTTGTAAATTCATTGACTGCAGCTGAGGGTTCATTTGATTATCATGAGACTGTGTCTGATTAATTTGAGGTTGAGGCTGTGGCATGGAATGCATATGAGGTGGAGGAAGCTGCCCTTGCTGCAGTGCTGGGACTGCCTTCCTTGGCCTATTGGTACTTAAAAAATTTATTATCCGCTTCTCATACAAACTCAACTTATCCTTGAAAGTGGGTAAGATACCGGTTTTGGTAACTGATAAGAAAGCTATGATGTGCTCCAACATGCTCTTGAACATTTTCAACTTTTCAAGCTGCTCTGACTTTGGCTGCTGTGGAAGAGAATCATGCTGGAAAATAGCACACATAAAATTGTTTTCAACTGATGAAAGTAAAACTACAAACCACTATTCCACCAGATATGCATAAGTGCAACCACTAAACAGTGTCTACGGTAAAGGGATTCAAGTAGCAACCCAAAAGTGGTATGGGTTCAAAAGTTTCCTAATGTGGAGTAGTAAAGTCCTCTCTAAATGCTATTTAGAGATACAGGGTGGCAGACTATGGTGCAGATGGGTTCTATCACTCCTTGAGGTTAGGGAATGAATATATATGATTATGTAAAATAATAAACCTACCTGCTGCAACTTGGCAGCAATTTTCTGGTACATCTCATTTAATTCAGGTAAGTATGTCTCCTTCATGGTCTTGATCTGCAACATAAAATCACGAACAGAATGCTTAACCAACAATTAAACCACTCAATTTATCCAAGTGCCATGATTTATTAGAAAAGTAACAAGATTTTTCCACTTTCTGAATAGCGGGCACTGATATTAGTTAATAACAGAAGAAACAAAGGAATCCATAAATGATGATTACTTTGAAGTCAAGCATGCAAGATAACCTTGGTCTTAGGTTTCTTGCTCACCAATTTTAATAGATCTTTAGTAGAGAGCTGAAGCATTTAAATAAGCTTTATTTTATTTCTTCTAAGAACAAGCCAAAAGAATTCAAGTTCTTATTAACAAAGTAATAAGTAATTCAGAAAATATCAGAAATTTCTTTTACCAAATATGTTTTAAGCTCCTACTTCTTCAATTTTATAGTTCCTGCTATAAGACGCATCCCAACATACTCTATTCTTTTTCAGAACCACTTTCCTACACCTAAAACCTCCTTAAAACCAAGTTGAAACTGTAATAATATCTATAGGAGAATAAGTCAAGATAGTTTTTACCTTCTGATAGACCTCTTCTTGCCAATCACCCCCATTTGCATGTCCTGTTTGAGCTGTGGAATCTAAAGATGCTAAAAACAAAAAAAGATAAATAAACCGCGCACACATCAGAAAATGGAGATTTATGGAGGAAGAAGAATAAGCAAGGAAAACATAATTTAAATGAAAGAAAATTGTTCCATACGCATGAAGGTACATGATTTTGTTGCATATATGTAAAAGAACACTGAAATAGATAATTTGTGGAAGAAGGGTATATTATGAGCAGAAAACAACCAACTCTGAAAGCAAATTAAAGTACACATAGCATTGATGGGGATATCGACAGAGATCATAATACAACCAATAATCAATTCCTGTGTCCCAAAATTCCATCAGATCCACCATGGGTTACAACTGAAAGGCATTTGAAGAAACCATTAAACATTTTGGACATTAACATATGAGAAAATTTTATTGCTAGTTTCTGCAACTAACCATGCATATCCAAGTTTTAGAGGTTACTCATTAAAAACATGCTCCCTACATCCCAATTTCAATGCCTTTTAATTTTAGGATATTCTAAGATGCACGTTTACAAAAGCAGAAAATTTTTTAATTTTGACTTTCCATTGTGACACATAGAGACAAACTCCAAGTTCAAACATCACTCTTATTTTTCAAGGCTACTTATAGAGTTTCTCAAGTTAAAAGCTAACTATACATTTGTCATCTATAACTAAGAAGCTCAGTTGGAATAGGAGTAAATGATAGATAAGTTTAAGTGATCATGAGAAGGAAGACCTAAAAAAAAGTTAAACTATTTTCTGCTACACACTTGTTATTCATTAAAAATAAATATCTCAAGCAAATAACGGTGAGTCAAACTAAAGTATTAAAAAAATTTAGGGCACAAATTAGACTCAAGGAATATAGGGTTCATATAAAACTTAATTACATCTACAGCACAAATTTAATGTTTCAATAAAAGCCGTTAAACTCAATCAAAACACCACTAAGACAATTTTGAGTTTTGACACCCTTTTAACCATTTCATGCATGCATGAACCAGCTCACTGTCACCCACTTGCTTATCCAGTCATTCACTATGCATTCTTCATCCAAACAAAATTCCTCTGACATTTGCAAGCATGTTTACCCTCTATTTTGATGCAAAAACAGTAACTAGCCGTTCTCAAACAGGACTGCAATCTCCTAATCCTAATTTTATGTTAAATTAAGTAATAGGAACATTTTTGAAAGCTAGATTACCAGAAAGAACAGCAATATTTAAGTTGGACAGAGGAATCTCACCAACCCGACAAAATCAAACAAACTGCTAGAAATATCTCACCATTCTAAATTTCAAATGAATATGAAGAGCATGAGTGAGTTTATGCATTTTGTTTCTGCTTTTTGAACTTAACCAACAAAATGGTCACTTCTCTTTGCACACAAAACACAGTTTACTTATTTCCAGAAGAATGTTTTATAGCCAACATGAAAACTCATTGAATAAAACAGCATCAATTATTTGTTGATAAAATGAATAGATTAAATCCAGCCATTACTTTGTGGTTTGACAAAACCATTGCAAAATAACTGCAGTGAGTGTTAAGAGTAACATAATAGCACAGTGACAACAGTGGAGACTTAGCAGTGACATGGGTAACAACAATGTTTCTGGTGGCATAAAAAGCCAGGCAGTGCCCATGATCAGCTTATGAAGGCAAGGGTGCCATTAATTTTGGTAGCATTTGTCTTTGTTAGCTATGGACTAAGCATCCAGGCAAAATGTGCTTTGATAGGACAACATAGTACAAGTTCAAAAAGATATTCTCTTAATCCCCCCAAAGTTGGAATGGAAATTATTTTCTGTAATAGAAATGCAAAGCAAAACAATAGCATCAACTATAGTAGCTATATGAGAGAATAGATTTTTTTCAGGCTTCAAGGATAAAATGTGCAAGTATCAGAGGAAAAAATTACATAGATTAGTCAAATAACACGATCAGAAAGACAAAGAAAGAACAAAATAAGCAACTGCATAGATTCAAAAACATACTCGATGATGTCTCTGGAACAGCTCTGCGTGATTGATACAATTGCTTTTGCTGATCTATCAAATTTTGTGATCGAAGCAAGGAACTTGATACTTGACCTGATGCTTGAAGCCTAGGCTGCATATTTTGGTGTAATTGATTGGGCTGCTGTTGCAAACCCAATTGTTGCTGCAGCGGAGTAGTCTGTGATTGCATCTGTGACATCAGTTGCTGTTGCTGCTGCAGCTGCTGGGATGTCTGTCCTTGAGTTGCTAACAAATTAGGTGCACTCTGCTGCGTTTGTTGGAGTGAAACCTTAGGCTGAGGTAGCATGTGTAAAGATTGCTGATGAGTTTGCATGCTTGAGTTACCCGACTGGGTTCCAATCAATTGTTGTTGCTGCTGCTGCTGTTGCTGTAATCCTGAAATATTACTTTGTGGACCCAACTGTTGCTGATGGATATTTGAGAGGTTTTGTTGAGCCATTAACTGCTGCTGCTGCTGCTGCTGCTGCAGGTTTGGAAGATTATTAGGCTGGCCTAGCAATCTCTGCTGCTGCATGTCCGCAATGCTATTTTGTTGTCCAATTAACTGATTCTGCTGTATATTTGCAGCATTTGTCTGTTGTCCCATTATGTGTGGCTGCTGCTGTGGCTGTGGAGGCTGTTGTTGCTGCTGAGGCATCATTGACTGCTGTGTCATTGCTGTTTGTTGTTGAAGAATACCAGCACTGGTGGCCACTTGTGGCTGTTGCTGCTGTCTAAGGACTGACTGTTGTAGAGAAGATTGTTGATTCTTTTGAAGACCAGTAAGAGGAGTTGATTGCATGGCAGATGGCTGCATAACAGATGATGTTTGCATACTAGATTGCTGGGAAGATTGCAACTGAGTAGATGGTAACAGGTTTTGCTGTTGCTGTTGCGGCATGTGAGACTGCATAAGTGAGGGCTGGATATTTCCTTGTTGAATCTTTTGCTTTAAAAGTTGGTGTTGTAACTGCTGATGGTATAGTTGCTGCTGCTGCTGCTGTTGTGGTAGCACCTGTTGCCTTCCTTGCATTTGCCCCTGCTGATTAGTAAAAATATTGGAAGATATCCCTTGCCCCAGTGAGTTCTGTGAAATTCCAGACAAGTTTTGCATGTTGGAATTCTGGCCAACAACATTAGGTATAGAATTCTGGGTTAGACCAGAGACGGAAGGCATCCCAGATTGTAAACCAGTAGAACTTTGAACTCCAGCAGATGACATGTTATTTGGAACACTCTGGGATAACAGTTGTTGACGTGCTTGAGACTGATTACTTTGTAATGGGATAGGAATTGATTGCCCTTGACTGTGAACTTGGTTTTGCATGCCCTGAGAACCTACTCACGATTTTATATTCAGAAAGAAAAGTTGGGAAGAACCCACAAGAACTGAATTGAAGAAACTTTAGAGCAAGATAAACAACAAAAATACTGAAGCACGAGGATCATTCAAAAAGATGACTTAAAACGTGTGAGGGCAATTGAACCATACCATGAGGATCATGAAAAAATAATAAAATTATTCCTAGGCCTAGCACATGAAGAGGTGCAACCCATGCTGAAAGACTTCAATCATGGAAACAGCAAAACGGGCTTTCTATTTGGGTGCTCACCAAATCTATCACTTAAACAACTCCACCCCACCAAAACAACCACGCTTTGTTAAGGGGACAAAAGAGTTAAAATACAGATAATTTTAATTCGAATAGTTGCAGAAAGAATATGTGCATAAATGTTGCAAGTTAAACAACTCTGCATGTAAAAGAACAGAAAGGACATGTAAATGGAAAGTGTCCTACTTCAAGAATACATCAAAGCAAAATGCTGTTTCCTGATATTACCTGGATCAGGGGCCTTGCTGTTATTCCCAGTGTTGGGTATAGTATTCTGAGACTTGTTCTCCATAGTAAGCATCTTCAAGGATATTCTCCTTAGATAATCAGACTGAATATAGAAATCCATTACAGCATTAGAGTAAACAAGCTTTACTTCATTATTCAAAAACAAGACAAGATTATCAAATATGTTATATTAACCATGTTTAATATTGAGTTAGCATTTAGCATCTTTTTTTTTCCTACCTCTGCTCTCTTTCCTCCCTGGATTTCTTTCTTATTTACTTCCAATGTAATTGACAAGGAGTCTAGGTGTATGCATGTCTATACATATGAATAAGAAAAACAAGAAACACAAAGATACATTCACACAACGCAAACAAACAAAATATAGGTAAACAACAATGCATCCAAGCAGGTTAAGGAATGCCAATATTCTATGATTACCTGGCTGTTTGCTGCTGTAAAAATCTTTTCCTCGAACCTTACTGCGATTTTCCTGAGTTCATTTAAACCCTCTTGGCCAGAAAATGGAAGGTGCCTCTTCAATGTGTCCATTCTATGCACACAAGGCATTGTGTAAGTTATCGACAAACCAATAGTATATATATAAGAATCTTCCATGGTTAATAAAATGCCATGACCAAATTGTGAAGTTAACATAAAATCAAATGAAAATCAACCAGGATATAATCTGACCACCAAAAGATTTTCCTCATTAACTTGTTCAGGACTGTCTCATTCAAAAATCCAGAAGCCATGGCATTGGAATTTAACAAAGTTCTCCCAAATAAATAAAGTGGCCATCATGACCCTCATATATCAGCTACATTCAAATAGACCACATACCAAAATTACCATCGTTCATAAAATGATATAGAAAAGCAAGACCACTAGCGTCCGTTACAGCTATAAGTTATTTAATGAATGGGTATAATTCAGTTAGTAAGAAGAAAAGAGAACCATCAATTCATATACTGTAGCACTCGAATGAGAAAACAAGTCCCAAGCTTACAAGAAGCAAAAGATCTAAAAGCAAAATTTATCCTCATTCAATCACATAAATTCATTAAATGTCGATACCAAGTATGCCACACAGAATTGGACCCAATAGCTTTGCCACATCAGGCTTCCAGATACGTGGCCCATATATTGTGCCCAAACTCTGGGTAAGAGCAAGCTTTGATTTTTGAGCTATGTATTTACAAAACAAAGAAAGCGCTCTGGAATAGGATATATGGTTTTATTGATGGTATTGTTTGGTTATTAACAATATTGAAACTGTAAAAGACATGCCACAGAATATCAGTAACTTAAATACAACGAGTATATTTAACAAATAATAATACCATAAAATTCACTTACATCTTGTTGACAATTCTTTGTCGTGAATCAGGCTGCAACTGGGTTCTCCATTCACCTGTATCCATGGTGGGCTCTCCACTGGCAGGAGTAGGCCTCCAGTTATTGGTATCCATCAAATTCTGACAACATCAAAAGAGAAAAGAAAAGTCACAAACAATTCACATCAAATTTTTTGTCATATATTAAAGGAAGTGAAAAAGAAAAACTTGTAAGTTTGGACACTAATCGCTTCTCAAATATGCAAAACATTTGACAAAGTTCGTAGCAATAAACACCCCCCTTCTCTTGATAAGAAACTCGGGGTAAAACACAGTTTTTGCAACCATAAATTTATACATAAGAGCAGGATTTCATTTTTGTTAATGTTGTAAGATAAAGTGGACAGTACACATCATTTGCCGCACTCTTACAAAATGACAAGACATGTTACTAGACACTCACAGACACCCTACAACCATGACTTAAGTTGAAGATGATAGTTTGCTATGTAAACCACAACTTTACAATTGGATGTCAATTTGGTTGATTTAATACTAATACTAGGAAACCCTTCTTCACAAGGCTCTTAAGATTCCGATTTTTCTCTCTGTCCTAGGCCATTGGTCATGCACCTAAGGAGGACTGTAACTCACTAAAACACCACTACTTTCACCACTAGACCAGCACATCACTGGAAAGCAATGCTAATACTCAACCAATTGCTATTCACTAAAGAATTAATTGTTAGTTGGCTTCTGAGAATGCTACCAAGGCTCACGGTTAAAAGGTTGAGCCTTCTAACCAAAAACAACTGCACTTGAAACTTTTCTAGCTAAATATTTGACATTTTCCCAATGAAATCAGTCCCCATAACTAGAACTTTATCATATATCATTAAATGAAAAAACAAAGAGAAAGAGAATTAGAAATATTAACAAAATCCATGATTTAAATCATGTTTAATAGAAATAATCTGCTTTTGGGGGTTGCTTTCATTATTGGGTATCCAAATATACTAGCAACCTTTCTAATTTTTTTTAAGGCAAAAAGATTAAAAAAAATACAAAGTTAATTACCGGGTGATATTAAATAAAAAAATGAAATCTTTTATTCTTACAGTCAAAAACATATTCCCACGTAAGATTTTCGAGGAAATTAAGGCAACAGAATCGTAAAACCTATAAAAAGTTTGAAAATTTTACCTCAACGAAGAGCTCCTAAGAGAGATCCGCTTCGACAATTCCTCAAGAATTTTTTTTTTCAAATACCAAATCCCAGATTGAATTAAACCCACGCCTCAGATTACCTTTGATTATACAGAGAATAAATTATAAAATTTCTTTTTTGTTTCTTTTTGGCATAATTGGAAAAATACCTAACTCTCACGTACAAATAAATATTATTAGAAGAAAATAAAAGGAGGAAAACCAACTGAAATTTATTTGTTTGGTTGAAAAGAAAGTAAGAGAAAAGAAAGAGAAACAAGAAGCTTAGACGGGAAGAAGGGAAAGAAAGTCATGTGCTGGATCGTAGTGAATGGCAATGACTTTTATAGGCACATATCTTTGTATGTTGTCGGCGTTTTTATTTTAATTTTATTATTATTTTTCATGTCCACAAATAATGACGATTTAAAAAAAAAAAAAAACCCTAATTTTGATTTTTTTTTTATCAATTTTGACTTTTGTTGTTATTCCTTCCTTGCACTTTTTAATTTTTCTCTTTAAAAAATTTGTATTTTTTTTGTTGACATTATTTTTACAATCATGCATTTTTATTTGGGAATTAACCACTTTTTTGTTATAATAAAATTAATTGAAGCAATTAAGGTTGGTTCCTACACTTCAGTTAAAAAATAATTTTAGATTTAAATTTTAATGTTATTTTATTTGTAAATAATTTGTTTGTCTCAAATTTATTTATCAAAATAAAATATGTTAGTATTGTTTTTATAAAAACTTGTAATGGAAAATGTGAAATTCTTTTGATTTTTTTTTCTTATATTTTTTTACAAAATTGATACAAAATCAATGGTGAAAATTTTCCTAATTTCCTAACCAACTTAATAAGGAGTGTTGTAATTAGACAATTTTTATATTTATTTCATGTTTATTTTGTATTTAATATGTTTAAGATTATCATTTCAAAATGTATATTAATACGTTAAAAATAAAATATATTTTTTATTATTTAAATTTCATATTATTTTGTTTAAAATCCTAAATCATATTATTTTTTTACTTTGTATATAATTTTTATATTATATCAATATATCATATTTAAAATTATCAAATTTAATTGTAATTTTTTTATAATTTAATAGATCTAGTTGTAATTCATTTATTTATAATAAGGAAGTATTAGTTGATTATTATATAATTTAACTAAATTATTCAATTTTCTTCCAAGACCCAAATTCTTTTATGAGACATAATTAGCTAAATACATTTACAAAAAAATATTACAAACATAATTAGTCAAATAAACAAGTTTTTACATAAAAGAAAATCAATTCTTAACAAATCAATATGTTATCAAGGAAAATACAATATACATTGAAATAAATTATCATACGATAAAAATTGAATTTGATGTATAATAATTATAATTCATCATTTTAAGATTAATATATAAAATTTTACTTAATAATGAATAATGATAAATTAATTTAATAATATTAAAATTGATTTTAAAATTAAAATTTTTGAATTCAAATTAAAAAAAAAAATTCTAGCAAGTCGATTAGCACGAAAAAAAAAAATGGTGCTCTTTGATTCGAAAGCAAGAAAAAAAAAAAAAAAACTTGAAGGCCATTGGCCATTGAGTTTATCACTTCCTTACTACAAAAAGTTTACCTTTGACAACGGTAAAAATCGTGGGCTAAAATTTCTTAAGCCACTCTTTCACAAAATTATTGTCAAAAGTAAGAGTTAAGTGGATACAATGAGAATTTTAAATTATAGTTTGATTCTCAATTCGTAATTTGATATTCAATTCGAGTTCGATCGAGATTCATTTTTTTATTTCGAACTCGATTCGTGATCGAATTCAAACTACTCGAACTTATTCGATTAAGCTCAAAAATATATAAAAATAAGTTCAATTTTTATGTTCGACAAGAACTCGATTATTTGTGCTTGATTTCGAACTCGAATTCAAGATATTTTATTAACTAAAATAATAAAAAAAATTTAAATATAAAAGTTCGATTAAACTAACGAGCTACTCGAGCTAAATATTAAAATACTCGAATTCGATTCGATCGATTAATCGAATTACTCGAACTCGAACTTGATTCGATAATAATCGAATCGAATTCGAATTTTATTCGAATCGAATCCGAATAACTTACAAATATTAATTTATCATTTACATTTTTAATCAAAAATCGTCACTTAAAATCAAAATTGTTGTAGTAAGTTTAGTGAAAATGATTAGGTTACAATTACATGGCAACATTTGGAATTTACTAATGCGAACCTTGCATGTTAAAGTTGGCCCACTTAATCTTTTTTTTTTTTTTCCTTCCAAGTTTGGATTTCTATTGTTGTCTTTTTTTTTTTTTTTTACATTTTTATTCGTATTAATTAGGATTCATTTTTTATGAAAAATATATAAAAATAAAATCATATTCTTTTTGTCCTTTTTTTTTTTCAATCTTTCCTTTCTGAAATGTCTCAAATTATGTTGGATTTTTTTAACATTTAAAAAATTTATTTTTTATATTTTAAAATTAAATTTTAGATTTTTTTAACTTTTTGACATTAAAAGTCATAAAACTTTAATTTTAAAAAAAATTTAAATTTTAAAATTAAACACACTAAAATCTAAAATTTTTTCTTAAATTTTGTTAAAATTAATAAATGACATTTTGAAACAAAAAAAAAAGTATATACATGAGATTTATATGAAAAAATATATTCTTAAAATTATCTAAAAAAATTAAATTTCCACAAAATCTAAGAATAGTCATAATGATATCATTAAAAAAGAAAAGAAAAGAAAAGAAAGATCCCATAGCGAGTAAGAATCTTAAGCAATAAAACGGGACCAATTTCTGCAGGCAGTGCAGCACATGCAAGGGTCCACTTCCATCAATGAATATTTAGCAAATTTGACTACAAATGTGACATTTCGTCAAATCAATACCAACTTTACCTTCTTTTTATCTCTTTCCTCTTGAAAAATAAAAGTGATCATTATCCCTTATTACATCTAGGTATTTCTAATCTAGATGGCTCTTCACCTAAAGGCATTGAATAACCTTAGATCGACCCAAACATAAAACCCTAAACACCCTTGTCACTTGATAAAAAAAGCTAGGGTCAAATTATGTGTTTAGTTAGATAATTAGTGTTATTACATGGCTAGATTGGTCAGAAACTGCATGCACTGAGGCTTAAACGGCATGAACTTTGATGCATGCATCTCCTAATATATTTGATAGGAATGTAAACAAGTTCAAAAACCTTTAAATAAGCAAACACCTGTCAACAATTTGTCGTAATAGTATCATCAGTCAATAGTCATGACTTATTAGGAGAGAAATCCATGCCATAACCAATGCGTCTTTCCTCCTTTAACCAAATATTAAAAGCTTTGGAAATTTGTTTGCTACTGCTCATGCAGATGCTATTATAATGAACCAAAACATTAGAGCTAATATAGCCAGTGCACTCATGTAGAATCTCATTTTCTCGGCTCCAGTCATTCCAGTTTGTGGAAAGAAATTTCTTCGATGCAGACCACCCTTGCTCAAGGCGGCCATATCCACACCAACGGCAGTGGCTGCCTCCTCAACCATGACGACAATAGATGCCTCCAATGATTTAAGTGACATGGGTTTAGCCTGAAACATACCAAATAGTAATAGACCAAAATCATTTCAAAAGCTAAAACAAACTATACTAGAAGATAAAATCAAAAGGAAAAAAAACAAAGAGAAGGATTTCAAGCATTTTTACCACTCTTTCACCACATGACCAACATATCAAGCCAAAGGGGAAAATTGAAAAAAGAGCATGCGAAGAATGAAAATTAATTAAGCTCCACTAACCATGGTAACTCTGGGAACATGTGGCTCTTCTGTATCCTTCGACTCGCCAAAATCAGTTGTTAAAGCATTACTGTGAGTATCATTAGCATTTTCGAACCCTGCAAGCAAAGGTGATGTTGACATACCATTACCAGGTGTGTCAGGTGCAGGTAATTTCGAACCCTGCAAGCAAAGGTGCTGCTGCTGTTGCGGTAGCACCTGTTGCCTTCCTTGCATTTGCCTCTGATGATTAGTACAAATATTGGAAGATATCCCTTGCCCCAGTGAGTTCTGTGAAATTTCAGACAAGTTTTGCATGTTGGAATTCTGGCCAACAACATTAGGTATAGAATTCTGGGTTGGACCAGACACAGAAGGCATCCCAGATTGTAAACCAGTAGAACTTTGAACTCCAGCAGATGACATGTTATTTGGAACACTCTGGGGTAACAGTTGTTGATGTGCTTGAGACTTATTACTTTGTAATGGGAAAGGAATTGATTGCCCTTGACTGTGAACTTGGTTTTGCATGCCCTCACAACCTACCCAAGATTCTTATATTCAGAAAGAAAAGTTGGGAAGAACCCACAAGAACTGAATTGAAGAACATTTAGAACAAGATAAACACCAAAAATACTGATGCAGTAATTAATTCATTCAAAAAGATGACTAGACTTAAAACCTGTGAGGGCAATTGAACCATACCATGAGGATCATGAAAAAAATAATAAAATTATTCCTAGGCCTAGCACATGAAGAGGTGCATCCCATGCTGAAGGACTTCAATCATGGGAACAGCAAATGGGGCTTTCTATTTGGGTGCTTATCAAATCTATCCCTTAAACAACTCCAACCCACCAAAACAACCACGCTTTGTTAAGGGGACAAAAGAGTTAAAATATAGGTAATTTTCATTCAAATAGCTGCAGAAAGAATATGTGCATAAATGTTGCAAGTTAAACAACTCTTCATGTTAAAGAACAGAAAGGACATGTAAATGGAAAATGTCCTCCTTCTAGATTACATCAAAGCAAAATGCTGTTTCCTGCTATTACCTGGATCAGGGGCCTTGCTGTTATTCCCAGTGTTGGGTATGGTATTCTCAGACTTGTTCTCCATAGTAAGCATCTTCAAGGATATTCTCCTTAGATAATCAGACTGAATATAGAAATCCATTACAGCATTAGAGTAAACAAGCTTTACTTCATTATTCAAATACAAGACAAGATTGTCAAATATGTTATATTAACCATGCTTAATATCCATTTAGCGTCTTTGTTTTTTCCTACCTCTGCTCTCTTTCCTCCCTGGATTTCTTTCTTATTTACTTCCAATGTAATTGACAAGGAGTCTAGGTGTATGCATGTCTATACATATAAATAAGAAAAAAAAGAAACACAAAGATACATACACACAACGCAAACAAACAAAATATAGGTAAACAACAATGCATCCAAGCAGGTTAAGGAATGCCAATATTCTATGATTACCTGGCTGTTTGCTGCTGTAAAAATCTTTTCCTCGAACCTTACTGCGATTTTCCTGAGTTCATTTAAACCCTCTTGGCCAGAAAATGGAAGGTGCCTCTTCAATGTGTCCATTCTATGCACACAAGGCATTGTGTAAGTTATCGACAAACCAATAGGATATATATAAGAATCTTCCATGGTTAATAAAACAATGCCATGACCAAATTGTGAAGTTAACATAAAATCAAATGAAAATCAACCAGGATATAATCTGACCACCAAAAGATTTTCCTCATTAACTTGTTCAGGACCGACTCATTCAAATATCCAGAAGCCATGGCATTGGAATTTAACAAAGTTCTCCCAAATAAACAAAGTGGCCATCATGACCTTCATATATCAGCTACATTCAAATAGACCACATACCAAAATTACCATCGTTCATAAAATGATATAGAAAAGCAAGACCACTAGTGTCCGTTACAGCTATAAGTTATTTAATGAATGGGTATAATTGAGTTAGTAAGAAGAAAAGAGAACCATCAATTCATATACTGTAGCACTCGAATGAGAAAACAAGTCCCAAGCTTCCAAGAAGCAAAAGATCTAAAAGTAAAATTTATCCTCATTCAATCACATAAATTCATTAAATGTCGATACCAAGTACGCCACACAGAATTGGACCCAATAGCTTTGCCACATCAGGCTTCCAGATACGTGATCCATATATTGTGCCCAAACTCTGGGTAAGAGCAAGCTTTGATTTTCGAGCTATGTATTTACAAAACAAAGAATGCGCTCTAGAATAGGATATATGGTTTTATTGATGGTATTGTTTGGTTTAACAATATTGAAACTGTAAAAGACATGCCACAGAATATCAGTAACTTAAATACAACAAGTATATTTAACAAATAATAATACCATAAAATTCACTTACATCTTGTTGACAATTCTTTGTCGTGAATCAGGCTGCAACTGGGTTCTCCAATCACCTGTATCCATGGTGGGCTCTCCACTGGCAGGAGTAGGCCTCCAGTTATTGGTATCCATCAAATTCTGACAACATCAAAAGAGAAAAGAAAAGTCACAAACAATTCACATCAAATTTTTTGTCATATATTAAAGGAAGTGAAAAAGAAAAACTTGTAAGTTTGGACACAAATCACTTCTCAAATATGCAAAACATTTGACAAAGTTCTTTTCAATAAACAACCCCCTTCTCTTGATAAGAAACTCGGGGTAAAACACAGTTTTTGCAACCATAAATTTATACATAAGAGCAGGATTTCATTTTTGTTAATGTTGTAAGATAAAGTGGACAGTATACATCATTTGCCGCACTCTTACAAAATGACAAGACATGTTACTAGACACTCACAGACACCCTACAACCATGACTTAAGTTGAACATGATGGTTTGCTATGTAAACCACAACTTTACAATTGGATGTCAATTTGGTTGATTTAATACTAATACTAGGAAACCCTTCTTCACAAGGCTCTTAAGATTCCGATTTTTCTCTCTGTCCTAGGCCATTGGTCATGCACCTAAGGAGGACTGTAACTCACTAAAACACCACTACTTTCACCACTAGACCAGCACATCACTGGAAAGCAATGCTAATACTCAACCAATTGCTATTCACTAAAGAATTAATTGTTAGTTGGCTTCTGAGAATGCTACCAAGGCTCACGGTTAAAAGGTTGAGCCTTCTAACCAAAAACAACTGCACTTGAAACTTTTCTAGCTAAATATTTGACATTTTCCCAATGCAATCAGCCCCCATAACTAGAACTTTATCATATATCATTAAATGAAAAAGCAAAGAGAAAGAGAATTAGAAATATAAACAAAATTCATGATTTAAATTATGTTTAATAGAAATAATCTGCTTTTGGGGGTTGCTATCATTATTGGGTATCCAAATATTCTAGCAACCTTTCTAATTTTTTTTAAAGCAAAAAGATTAAAAAAAAAAACAAAGTTAATTACCGGGTGATATTAAATAAAAAAAAATGAAATATTTTATTCTTACAGTCAAAAATATATTCCCAGGTAAGATTTTAGAGGAAATTAAGGCAACAGAATTGTAAAACCTATAAAAAGTTTGAAATTTTTACCTCAACGAAGAGCTTCCAAGAGAGATCCGCTTCGAAAATTCCTCAAGGATTTTTTTTTTCAAATACCAAATCCCAGATTGAATTAAACCCACGCCTCAGATTATCGTTGATTTGATAATACAGAGAACAAATTATAAAATTTCTTTTTTGTTTCTTTTTGGCATAATTGGAAAAATACCTAACTCTCACGTATAAATAAATATTATTAGAAGAAAATAAAAGGAGGAAAACCAACTGATATTTATTCGTTTGGTTGAAAAGAAAGTGAAAGAAAAGAAAGAGAAAAAAGAAGCTTAGACGGGAAGAAGGGAAAGAAAGTCATGTGTTGGATCGAAGTGAATGGCAATGACTTTTACAGGGACATATCTTTGTATATTGTATGCGTTTTTGTTTTTATTTTATTATTATTTTTCATGTCCACAGATAATGACGATTTAAAAAAGAAAAAAAAACCCTAATTTTGATTTTTTTTTTTATCAATTAGGACATTTATTGTTATTCCTTCCTTACACTTTTGAATTTTTCTCTTTCAAAAAACTATTTTTTTTTGTTGACATTATTTTTGCAATCATGCATTTTTATTTTGGAATTAACCACATTTTTGTTATAATAAAATTAATTAAAGCAATGAAGGTTGGTTCCTATACTTCTTTTAAATTCAAATTTTAACGTTATTTTATTTGTAAATATTTGTCTGTCTCAAATTTATTTATCAAAATAAAATCTATTATTTTTGTTTTTATAAAAACTTGTATTGGAAAAAGTGAAATTCTTTTGATATGTTTTTCTTATATTTTTTTACAAAATTGATACAAAATGAATGGTGAAAATTTTCCTAATTTCCTAATCAACTTGATAAGGAACGTTGTAATTAGAAAAATTTTATATTTATTTCTTGTTTATTTTGTATTTAATATGTATAAAATTATCATGTTAAATATGAAATTTATTTTTTATTTTTAAATTATATATTATTTTAATTAAAATTTTAAATCATATAATTTTCATATTTTTTATATAATTTTTATATTATATAAATATATCATATTTAAAATTATCAAATTTAATTGAAAATTTTTTAATGATTTAATATATATATTTGTAATTCATTTATTTATAATAATAAAGTATTAGTTGATGATTATATAATTTAACTAAATTATTTAATTTTCTTTCAAGACCCAAGTAATTCAAATTCCATTTTACAATAAATCAAATTCTTTTATCGGACATAATTAGCTAAAAGCATTTACAAGTAAATATTACAAACATAATTAATTAATTAAATAAGTTTTTGCATAAGAAAAAAATCAATTCATAATAAATCAATATGTTATCAAGAAAAATACAATATGAATTAAAATAAATTATCATACGGTAAACTTTAAATTTGATATATAATAATTATAAATCATCATTTTAAGATTAATATATAAAATTTCACTTAATAATGAATAATTATAAATTAATTTAATAATATTAAAATTGATTTTAAAATTAAATTTTGGAATTCAAATTAAAAAAAAAAAGGTCTAGCAAGTCGATTAACACGAAAAAAAAAAAAAATGGTGCTCTTTGATTTGAAAGCAAGAAAAAAAAAATTTGAAGGCCATTGGCCGTTGAGTTTATCACTTCCTTACTGCAAAAATTTTACCTTTGACAACGGTAAAAATCGTGGGCTAAAATTTCTTAAGCCACTCTTTCACTTTTTCACAAATCATTTTCACATGTCGTCGCTGAAAAACAAAATTATTATAGTGATTTTAGTCAAAATAATTAGGTTACAATTACATGGCAATATTTGGAATTTACTAGTGCGAACCTAGCATGTTGAAGTTGGCGCACCTAATCTTTTTTTTTTTTTTTCCTTCCAAGTTTGGATTTCAATGGTTGTCTTTTTTTTTTTTTTTTACATTTTTATTTGTATTAATTAAGATTCACCTTTTATGAAAAATATATATAAATAAAATCACATTTTTTTGTCCCTTTTTTTCCATCTTTCCTTTTTGAAACGTCTCAAAATTATGTTGTATTTTTTTAACATTTAAAATTTTTATTTTTTATATTTTAAAATTAAATTTTATGATTTTTTAAACTTTTTAACATTAAAGTCATAAAATTTTAATTTTATAAAAAAATTTTAAATTTTAATATTAAATACACTAAAATCTAAAATTTTTTCTTAAATTTTGTTAAAAATAGTAAATAACATATTTTTAAACAAAAAAAAAGTTTATACATGAGATGTATATGAAAAAATATATTCTTAAAATTATCTAAAAAAATCAAATTTCCACAAAATCTAAAATCTAAGAATAGTCATAATGATATTATAAAAAAAAAAAAAAAAAAAAAGATCCCTTAGCAAGTAAGAATCTTAAGCAATCTAAATTTCCATCAATGAATATTTATCAAATTTGACAACAAATGTGACATGTCGTCAAATCAACACCGGCTTTATGTTGTCTTTTCGTTCTTTTTCCCCCTTTACTTTTGAAAAATAAAAGTGATCTTCATCTCTTATTACATAGAGGTATTTCTAATCTAGTTTGCTCTTCACCTAAAAGTACTGAATAACCTTAGATCGACTCAAAAATAAAACCCTAAAAACCCTTGTCGCTTAATCAAATTATGTGTTTAGTAAGATAATTAGTATTATTACATGGCTAGATTGGGCAGAAACGGCATGCACTGAGGCTTAAACGGCATGAACTTTGAAGCATGCATCTCCTAATATATTTGATTGGAATGTAAACAAGTTCAAAAACCTTACAAGAAGCAAACACCTGTCAACAATTTGTCATAATAGTATCATCTTGACTCAGTACAAGAGAAGTCCAAGCTACCACCAATGGGCCTTTCCTCCTTTACCCAAGCATAAAAAGCTTTGGAAATTTGTTTGCTACTGCTCATGCAGATGTTATTATAACGAACCAAAACATTAGAGCTAATATAGCTAGTGCACTCATGTAGAATCTCATTTTCTCGGCTCCAGTGATTCCAGTTTGTGGAAAGAAATTTCTTCGACGCAAACCACCCTTGCTCGTGGTGGCCATATCCACACCAACTGCAGAGGCTGCCTCATCAACCATGCTCACAACGGATGCCTCCAATGATTTAAGTGACATGGGTTTTGCCCGAAACTTATAAAATAGTAATAGACCAACATCATTTCAAAAGCTAAAACAAACTATATTAGAAGATAAAGTCAAAAAGAAGGAAAAAAAAAAGACAAGGATTTCAAGGTTTTTTTCCACTCTTTCACTACATGAACAACATATCAAGCCAAAGGAGAAAATTGAAAAAAGAGAATGTCAAGAATGAAAATTAAGCTTCACTAACCATGGTAACTCTGGGATCATGTGGCAGTTCTGTAACCTTCGACTTGCCAAAATCAGTTGTTAAAGCAATACTGTGAGTATCATTAGCATTTTCGAACACAGTAAGCAAAGGTGATGTTGACATACCATTACCAGGTGTGTCAGGTGCAGGGAATTCAGATCCTGCTTGCTGCTGACTAATATTTTTGTTATTTGACAGAGAGGAAGCGCCATAGATAGATTTCTCAGTGTTCTCAGGCGAGGGATATCGACTCAACAGGGTTGAAGTAGGTGGGACAAATGGAGCCTGAAAGAGCGGGGGTGAAGATGTATGAAATTGGGCACTAGTTTTTGAATGCTCATATGAATAACCTGGAAGTTGGCCAGTTGAGAGATTTGCTTGAAGAACCCCAGGATTAACACCGATTCCCTGTCTCATGTTCACGTCATTTATATCATCCATTTCATGCAGCTGCTTTTGTTGCTGTTGCTGTAGTTGTTGCAGTAGCTGCAGCTTCCGCTGCATCTGAAGCAGTTGAAACTGTTGTTTGCACATTTGTGATTGCAGCATTTGCTGTTCCTGCTGTTGTTTCATATGCTGGTGCTGAAGCATGTTGGAATTTGACTGAAAAGGATTCATGTTTTGCGGCAGGACACTTAACCCACTTTGTGAGGATAAACTGTTAATATTTGCCTGTTGGGAGGTACTCACAGGATTCTGTTGTAAAGGTCCTGCAGCAACCTGCTGCATTGAGCCTAGGGCATTACCTTGTCCTGCATCCAAATTGGAACTGGGCTGCAGCGAATTTAACATGGTCTGCTGCACTGTTGCAACCCCAGTAAGGAAGACACAGAATTATGCTGCAAACTTGTCATGTTGTTCGGCTGCATTGTTGGAACAAAACCTTGTAAATTCGTTGACTGCAACTGAGGGTTCATTTGATTATCATGAGACTGTGTCTGATTAATTTGAGGTTGTGGCTGCGGCACGGAATGCATATCAGGCGGAGGAAGCTGTCCTTGCTGCAGTGCGGAGACTGCCTTCCTTGGCCTATTGGTATTTAAAAAATTTACTATCTGCTTCTCATACAAACTCAACTTATCCTTGAAAGTGGGTAAGATACTGGCTTTGGGAACTGATAAGAAAGATATAATGTGCTCCAACATGATCTTGAACATTTTCAACTTTTCAAGCTGCTCTGACTTTGGCTGCTGTGGAAGAGAATCATGCTGGAAAATAGTACACATAAAATTGTTTCAACTGATGCAAGTAAAACTACAAACCACTATTACAACAGATATGCATAAGTGCAACCACTAAACAGTGTCTATGGTAAGGGGATTCAAGTAGCAACCCAAAAGTGGTATGGGTTCAACAGCTTTCTAATGTGAAGCAGTAAAGTCCTCTCTAAATTCTATTTAGAGACACAGGGTGGCAGACTACGGGGCAGATGGGTTCTATCACTCCTTGGAGGTTAGGGAATCAACATATATGATTATGTAAAAGAATAAACATACCTGCCGCAACTTGGCAGCAATTTTCTGGTACATCTCATTTAATTCAGGTAAGTATGTGTCTTTCATGGCCTTGATCTGCAACATAAAATCAGGAACAGAATGCTTAACCAACATTTAAACCACTCAAATTATCCCAGTGTCATGATTTATTAGAAAAGTAACAAGATTTTTCCATTTTCTGACTAGCAGGAATTGATATTAGTTAATAACAGAAGAAACAAAGTTGTCGATAAATGATGATTACTTTGAAGTCAAGTATGCAAGATACCCTTGGTCTTAGGTTTCTTGCTCACCAACAAGTTGAAACTGTAATAATATCTATAGGAGAATAAGTCAAGATAGTTTTTACCTTCTGATAGACCTCTTCTTGCCAATCACCCCCATTTGCATGTCCTGATTGAGCTGTGGAATCTAAAGATGCTAAAAGAAAAGGATAAATAAATTCTACACACAAAAGAAAAATGGAAATTTATGAAGGAAGAAGAATACGCAAGGAAAACATAATTTAAATGAAAGAAAATTGTTCCATACGCGTGAAAGTACATTATTTTGTTGCATATGTAACAGAACATTGAAATAGATAATTTATGGAAGAAGGGTATATTATGAGCAGAAAACAACCAACTCTGAAAGCAAATTAAAGTACACATAGCATTGATGGGTTATCAACAGGGATCATAATGCAACCAATAATCAATTCCTATGTCCCAAAATTCCATCAGACCCACCACGGGTTACAACTGAAAGGCATTTGAAGAAACCATTAAACATTTTGGACATTGACATATGAGAAAATTTTATTGCTAGTTTCTGCAACTAACCATGCATATCCAAATTTTAGAGGTTACTCATTAAAAACATGCTCCCTACACCCCATTTTCACTGCCTTTTACTTTTGGGATATTCTAAGATGCACGCTTACAAAAGTAGAAAATTTTTTAATTTTGACTTTCCATTGTGACACATAGAGACAAACTCCAAGTTCAAACATCATTCTTATTTTTCAAGTCTACTTATAGAGTTTCTCAAGTTAAAAGCTAACTATACATTTGCCATCTATAAAAAAGGAGTTCAGTTGGAATAGGAGTAAATGATAGAAAAGTTTAAGTGATCATGAGAAGGAAGACCTAAAAAAAGTTAAACTATTTTCTGCTACAGACTTGTTATTCGTTAAAAATAAATATGTCAAGCAAATAAGGGCGAGTCAAACTAAAGGTCTAAAAAAATTTAGGGCACAAATTAGACTTAAGGAATATAGGGTTCATATAGAACTTAATTAAATCTACAGAATGTTTCAATAAAAGCCGTTAGACTAAATCAAAACACCACTAAGACAATTTTGAGTTTTGACACCCTTTTAACCATTTCATGCATGCATGAACCAGCTCACTGTCACCCACTTGCTTATCTAGTCATTCGTTATGCATTCTTCATTCAAATAAAACTCCTCTGACATTTGCAAGCATGTTTACCCTCTATTTTGATGCAAAAACAGTAACTAGCTGTTCCCAAACAGGACTGCAATCTCCTAATCATAATTTTTTTGTTAAATTAAGTGGTGGGAACATTTTTGAAAGCTAGATTACAAGAAAGAACAACAATATTTAAGTCGGACAAAGGAATCACACCAACCCGACATAATCAAACAAACTGCTAGAGTTATCTGACTATTCTAAAATTCAAATGAATATGAAGGGCATGAGTGAGTTTATGCATTTTGTTTCTGCTCTTTGAGCTTAACCAACAAAATGGTCACTTCTCTTTGCACACAAAACACAGTTTACTTATTTCCAGAAGAATATTTTATAGCCAAGTTGAATAAAACAGCATGAATTATTTGTTGATAAAATGAATAGATTAAATCCAGCCATTGCTTTGTGGTTTGACAAAATCATTGCAAAATAACTAGAGTGAGTGTTAAGAGTAACATAATAGCACAGTGACAGCAGTGGAGTCTTAGCAGTGACACGGGTAACTGTGGGAAAATACTTATTTACAGCTGATTGTAATCTTGTAATCTGTATATTTATTTTTGTATCTCTAGAATTAAGTATTTGTATCCCTAGAATTAAGGACAATGATAGACAATCCCACAATCATAGGATCAGTTTTTAGGAAGATTTAGTTTCCTAGTTTAACCCATAGTTAGTTGTATATAAACTAAGGTTCTTATATAATTCTTAATGAGCAGTTTTTCAATATACATTCAGTTTTTACTCTTAGTTTTTCACATAGTTCTATTTCTAAGTTTTCTACATAGTATCAAAGCTTTAGGCTCTTCTTGGGAAGCAAAATTTTTCAACCTTCATTGCTAACTTCTATTTTTAGGCCTTCATTGCCAAACCCTGTTAAGGCCTTCATAGCCATTTTATTTTTTCCTTCTTTAGCCTTCATTGCTAACAGTCATTTTTTATTATATCCTAAGACTTGTTTCAGTTCAAAGAAAGATATCACTATCACCAAATTTGAGGAAGTGTCAACTGAAAAAATCATCGAAGTATTACAGATGTCTCAAAAACAAGGAGAGTTGGACAAAGAAGAGATTGAAAAGCTGAGAAAGCTATTGAACCCTTGAAAAGCCTATTGTAGTATGTTCCTTGAGTAAGGTCTTTAGTTCAGGTAAAGCTTCTGGTTCTCATGGATTAAATGTCTCGGTTAAGCCTATTACGAGTTCTTGGGTCATTGACTTAGGACCACAGACTATATGACACATTCTTCACAGAGGTTTAGTACATACACCCTGTGTTCTAGTAATAAGAAAATTGGTGTTGCAAATGGTTCACTCATTACAGTGGCAGGATTAGGAGATGTTCAAATTAATCCCTCGTTTGTTCTTAAAAATGTTCTTCATGTTCTTGGATTGTCTACTAATTTGATATCTACACAAAAACTTACCAAAGATATGAACTACAAAGTGATTTTTTATCCCTCTTATTGTGAATTTCAGGACTAGAGTTCGAAGAAAAGGATTGGACTTGCTAAGGAGAAGGATGGACTATACTATCTTAAGACATCAAACAACACAAGTAATATCAAGAATAGTTTACCTTTGTTATTTCATTCTGAAAAATCTTCCACTAAAGACAAAATCTAACTTTATCATTTTCGTCTTAAACATTCTTCTTTTGGATCTTTGTGAAAC
This sequence comes from Durio zibethinus, assembly GCF_002303985.1. Next base: position 1,529,389 of record NW_019167982.1, on the reverse strand, counting down.
ATGTTTCCTTCTTTGTTCAAAGGATTAAATGTCAAAGATTTTCATTGTAATGTTTGTGAACTTGCAAAGCACAGACGTGTGTCTTTTTCAATTAGTAACAAAAGAAGTTCTACTCCCTTTTACTTGATTCATAGTGACATTTGGGGTCCCTCTACAATTTCTGGTGCAAAATGGTTTGTTTCATTCGTAGATGATTGTACCAAACTCTCTTGGGTTTTTTTATTTAAATCCAAATAAGATGTGAATAATGTGTTTTTAAGCTTCCAAAACATGATCCAAAATCAATTTGGAGAGAATCATGAGATTTAGGTCTGATAATGCAAGAGACTATTTCAACTAGAGTCTATCCACCTATTTTTAAAAAGAGAGGATTATTCACGAGTCATCTTGTATTAATACTCCACAACAAAATGGAGTGGCAGAGAGGAAAAACAACCATTTACTAGCCACAACCTGAACCTTCTTTTTTCAAGCAAATGTACCCAAATCTTACTGGGGGGGAAGCTGTTCTCACTGCCACACACATTACAAATAGGTTACCTTTAAGGGTTTTGGGATTTAAAACTCCTATGAAACTACTTTCACAATTCTATCCCAACCTCAATACCACAAACAACCTCACACCTAGGATATTTGGTTGTACATCATTTGTTCATGTTCACAGTCATAATAAGAGAAAATTAGATCCAAGAGCAATTAAGTGTATCTTTGTGACTCAGAAAGGGTATAAGTGCTATCATCTTCCTACCAAAAAATTATGTGTCTGCAAATGTCACTTTTGAAGAAAATAAACCATTTTTTACTCAACCTTATCTTCAGGGAGAGACTTCATTCATGGAAGATAATGATAAAGACTTCTTTTTGCTTAATTTGTCCTCCTCTTCAACATTTTCACCCATTAATTCTTCTGAGTGAAAACCTATTTCTGCTGAGCCTAAGTCAAACACTGAATTTGAGTCTGAACCCATTCCAAAGATAGAAGATGTGACAAAAGATAATATTGTTCTTGATTCTATGAAGGAATTACAAGTGTACTCAAGAAGGAAAGTTCCAAGTCCTGAACCAATGCCAGTCCAAGAACTTGTTCCTAACTCTAGAAATGAGGTAACTACAATTTTTGACTTTATTTCTCAAAATGAGCATGAATCTCCTAAAACTATAACTAGTGATTATGATCTGCCTATTGCCATTAGGAAAGAAACCAAAGAATGTACTAAGCAACCACTATACCAAATCTCTAATTTTGTGTCATTGAAAAATTCTCATTATCCCATAAAAATTTTCTTGTGAGCCTAAACACTATTTCTGCTCCAACTACATTATCCGAGGCATTATCCAGTAAAAAATGGAAGCAATCCATGAAAATAAAAATGGAGGCCTTAGAGAAAAATAAGACATGGGAACTGGTAAAGTTGCCTAAAGGAAAAAATTCAGTAGGGCGTAAATGGGTTTTCACTGTAAAATACAAGGCGGATGGTAATGTTGAAAGGTATAAAGCCAAATTAGTGGCTAGGGGCTACACTTAAACCTATGGAGTGAATTATCTGGAAACCTTTGCTCCAGTTGCCAAGATGAATACAATTAAGGTTTTGTTATCATTGGCTGCAAATTACAATTGGCAACTTCAACAATTTGATGTAAAAAATGCTTTTCTACTTGGTGATTTGGAAGAAGAAATATATATGAAGGTTCCACCGGGATTTGGAGATCGTCTACAAGCAAACAAAGTATGCAAGCTGAAAAAGGCTTTACATGGCCTTGAACAGTCTCCTAGGACCTGGTACGGGAGATTTGCCAATGTGATGCTATCAATGGGATATAAACAGAGTCAAGGAGATCACACATCATTTATCAAGCACTTTAATTCAGGGAGAGTCACAATTCTATTAGTGTATGTTGATGATATAATTGTAACTGGAGATGATGAAAAAGAGAGAAAATCTCTAAAACTGTGTTTAGCTAGAGAATTTGAGATAGAAGAGCTAGGAAGATTGAAGTACTTCCTAGGAATTAAAATAGCTTACTCACGGCATGGTATTTTTATCTCACAACAGAAATATGTGATGGATCTTCTGAAGGAAACTGGGAAGCTCACATGTAAACCTGCAAATACCCCTATAGATCCTAATCATAAAATTGGAGAAGCTAATGAAGATGCTACTGTAGATAGAGAGATGTACCAAAAATTAGTTGAAAGACTCATTTATCTCTCACATACTTGACCTGATATAGCATATGCTGTAAGTGTGATAAGTCAATTTATACATAGTCCTAAAGAAGTGCACCTACAGGCTGTCTACTGTGTATTGCATTATTTGAAGGCCAATCTTGGGAGAGGTATCTTATTCAAAGGAAATTCGGGGCTAGTTCTATAGACATATATAGATGCTGATTATGCAAGTTCAGCAAATGATAGAAGATCCACCTCAGGCTACTGCACTTTCTTAGGTGGTAATTTCGTGACTTGGAAGAGTAAAAAACAAAATGTGATTGCAAGATCAAGTGCTGAAGCAAAGTTCAGAGCAATGGCTCAAGGAATTTGTGAACTACTATGGTTTAAAGATTATCCTAGAAGACTTGAAGATCAAGTGGGATGGACCAATGAGACTCTACTGTGATAACAAGTCTGCAATAAGCATTGCACACAATCCTGTGCAACATGACAGAACAAAAAACATTGAAGTAGACCGGCATTTCATAAAGGAGAAACTAAACAGTGGGTTAATTTGTACACCTTATGTATCAACTAAGAGTCAACATGCAGATGTGTTGACTAAAGGTCTCAGCAGTGCAATATTTCAAGAAATTATTTCCAAGCTGGGAATGGAAAACACCTATTCACTAGCTTGAGGGGGAGTGTGGGAAAACACTTATTTACAGCTGGTTGTACTCTTGTAATCTGTATATTTATTTTTGTATCTCTAGAATTAAGTATTTGTATCCCTAGAATTAAGGACAATGATAGACAGTCCCTCAATCATATGATCAGGTTTTAGAAAGATTTAGTTTCCTAGTTTAACCCCTAGTTAGTTATATATAAACTAAGGTTCTTGTATAATTCTTAATGAGCAGTTTTTCAATATACATTCAGTTTTTACTCTTAGATTTCCACAGTTTTATTTCTGAGTTTTCCACAGTAACAACAATGTTTCTGGTGGCATAAAAAGCCAGGCAGTGCCCATGATCAGCTTATGAAGGCAAGGGTGCCATTAATTTTGGTAGCATTTGTCTTTGTTAGCTAAGAACTAATCATCTAGGCAAAATGTGCTTTGATAGGATAATGTAGTGCAAGCTCAAAAAGATATTCTCTTAATCCCCCCAAGTTGGAATGGAAATTATTTTCTGTAATAGAAATGCAATGAAAAACAATAGCATCAACTATAGTAGCTATATGAGAAAATAGATTTTTTTCAGGCTTCAAGGATAAAATGTGCTAGTATCAGAGGAAAAAATTGCATAGATTAGTTAAATAACACAAGATCAGAAAGAAACAAAGAAAGAACAAAGTAAGCAACTGCAAACATTCAAAAACATACTTGATGATGTCTCTCGAACAGCTCTGCGTGATTGATACAATTGCTTTTGCTGATCTATCAAATTTTGTGATTGAAGCCAGGAACTTGATACATGACCTGATGCGTGAAGCCTTGGCTGCATATTTTGGTGCAACTGATAGGGCTGCTGTTGCAAACCCAATTGTCGCTGCAGCGGAGTAGACTGTAATTGCATCTGTGACATCAGTTGCTGTTGCTGTTGCTGCTGCTGCTGCTGGGGCTGCTGGGATGTCTGTCCCTGAGTTGGTAACAAATTAGGTGCACTCTGCTGCGTTTGTTGAAGTGAAACCTTAGGCTGGGGTAGCATGTGCTCATTAGTTTGCATGCTTGAGTTACCCGACTGGGTTCCAATCAATTGCTGTTGCTGCTGTTGCCGTAATCCTGAAATATTACTTTGAGGACCCAACTGTTGCTGATGGATATTTGAGAGGTTTTGTTCAGCCATTAACTGATGCTGCTGCTGCTGCTGCAGGTTTGGAATATTATTAGGCTGGCCTAGCAATCTCTGCTGCTGCATGTCCACAATGCTATTTTGTTGTCCAATTAACTGATTCTGCTGTATATTTGCAGCATTTGTCTGTTGTCCCATTATGTTTGGCTGCTGCAGCTGTTGCTGTGGCTGTGGAGGCTGTTGCTGCTGCTGAGGCATCATTGACTGCCGTGTCATTGCTGTTTGTGGTTGAAGAATACCAACACTGGTGGCCGATTGTGGCTGTTCATGCTGCTGAAGCATGGACTGTATTGACTCTTGCAGAGAAGATTGTTGATTCTTCTGAAGACCAGTAAGAGGAGTTGATTGCATGGCAGATGGCTGCATAACGGCTGATGTTTGCATACCAGATTGCAGGGAAGATTGCAACTGAGTAGGTGGTAACAGGTTTTGCTGTTGCTGTTGCGGCATGTGAAACTGCATAAGTGAAGGCTGGAGATTTCCTTGTTGAATCTTTTGCTTCATAAGTTGCTGTTGTAACTGCTGATGGTATAGTTGCTGCTGCTGCTGTTGCAGTAGCACCCGTTGCCTTCCTTGCATTTGCCTCTGCTGATTAGTAAAAATATTGGAAGATATCCCTTGCCCCAGTGAGTTCTGTGAAATTTCAGACAAGTTTTGAATGTTGAAATTCTGGCCAACAACATTAGGTATGGCATTCTGGGTTGGACCAGACACAGAAGGCATCCCAGATTGTAAACCAGTAGAACTTTGAACTCCAGCAGATGACATGTTATTTGGAACACTCTGGGGTAACAGTTGTTGACGTGCTTGAGACGGATTACTTTGTAATGGGATAGGAATTGATTGCCCTTGACCGTGAACTTGGTTTTGCATGCCCTGAGAACCTACCCAAGATTTTTATATTCAGAAAGGAAGGTTGGGAAGAACCCACAAGAACTGAATTGAAGAACATTTAGAACAAGATAAACAACAAAAATACTGAAGCAGTAATTAATTCATTCAAAAAGATAACTAGACTTAAAACATGTGAGGGCAATTGAATCATACCATGAGGATCATGAAAAAATAATCAAATTATTCCTAGGCTAGCACATGAAGAGGTGCATCCCATGCAGAAAGACTACAATCACGGGAACAGCAAATAGGCCTTTCTGTTTGGGTGCTCATCAAATCAATCCCTTAAACAACTCCAACCCACCAAAACAACCACGCTTTGTTAAGGGACAAAAGAGTTAAAATATAGGTATTTTTCATTCAAATAGCTGCAGAAAGAATATGTGCATAAATGTTGCAAGTTAAACAACTCTGCATGTTAAAGAACAGAAAGGACATGTAAACGGAAAATGTCCTACTTGTAGCATACATCAAAGCAAAATGCTGTTTCCTGCTATTACCTGGATCAGGGGGCGTGCTGTTATTCCCAGAGTTGGGCATAGTATTCTGAGACTTGTTCTCCATAGTAAGAATCTTCAAGGATATTCTCCTCAGATAATCCGACTGAATATAGAAATCCATTACGGCATTAGAGTAAATAAGCTTTACTTCATTATTCAAATACAAGACAAGATTATCGAATATGTTATATTAACCATGCTTAATAATGAGTTAGCATCAAGCATTTTTGTTTTTTCCTACCTCTGCTCTCTTTCCTACCTGGATTTCTTTCTTATTTACTTCCAATGTAATTGACAAGAAGTCTAGGTGTATGCATGTCTATACATATGAATAAGAAAAAAAAAGAAACACAAAGATACATACACACAACGCAAACAAACAAAATATAGGCAAACAACAATGCATCCAAGAAGGTTAAGGAATGCCAATATTCTATGATTACCTGGCTGTTTGCTGCTGTAAAAATCTTTTCCTCAAACCTTACTGCGATTTTCCTGAGTTCATATAAACCCTCTTGGCCAGAAAATGGAAGGAGCCTCTTCAATGTGTCCATTCTATGTACACAAGGCATTGTGTAAGTTATTGACACACCAATAGGATATATATAAGAATCTTCCATGGTTAATAAAAGAATGCCATGACCAAACTGTGAAGTTAACATAAAATCAAATGAAAATTAACCAGGATATAATCTGACCACCAAAAGATTTTCATCTTCAACTTGTTCAGGACTGTCTCATTTAAACATCCAGAAGCCATGGCATTGGAATTTAACAAAGTTCCCCCCAATAAACAAAGTGGCCATCATGACCTTCATATATCAGCTACATTCAAATAGACCACATACCAAAATAACCATCGTTCATAAAATGATATAGAAAAGCAAGACCACTAGTGTCCGTTACAGCTATAAGTTATATAATGAATGGGTATAATTCAGTTAGTAAGAAGAAAAGAGAACCATCAATTCATATACTGTAGCACTCAAATGAGAACACAAGTCCCAAGCTTACAAGAAGCAAAAGATCTAAAAGCAAATTTTATCCTCATTCAATCACATAAATTCATTAAATGACGATACCAAGTATGCCACCAATAGCTTAGCCACATTAGGCTTCCAGATACGTGGCCCATACATTGTGCCCAAACTCTGGGTAAGAGCAAGCTTTGATTTTCGAGCTATGTATTTACAAAACAAAGAAAACATTCTGGAATAGGAAATATGGTTTTATTGATGGTATTGTTTGGTTATTAACAATATTGAAACCGTGAAAGACAAGCCACAGAATATCGGTAACTTAAATACAACAAGTATATTTAACAAATAATAATACCATAAAATTCACTTACATCTTGTTGACAATTCTTTGTCGTGAATCAGGCTGCAACTGGGTTCTCCAATCACCTGCATCCATGGTGGGCTCTCCACTGGCAGGAGTAGGCCTCCAGTTATTGGTATCCATCAAATTCTGACAACATCAAAAGAGAGAAGAAAAGTTACAAACAATTCAGATCAAATTTTTTGTCATAAATTAAAGGAAGTGAAAAAGAAAAACTTGTACGTTTGGACACAAATCACTACTCAAATATGCAAAACATTTGACAAAGTTCTTTTCAATAAACACCCCCCTTCTCTTGATAAGAAACTCCGGGTAAAACACAGTTTTTGCAACCATAAATTTATACATAAGAGCAGGATTTCATTTTTGTTAATGTTTTAAGATAAATTGGACAGTATACATCATTTGCCGCACTCTTACAAAATGACAGGACATGTTACTAGACACTCACAGACACCCTACAACCATGACTTAAGTTGAACATGATAGTTCGCTATGTAAACCACAACTTTACAATTGGATGTCAATTTGGTTGATTTAATACTAATACTAGGTAACCCTTCTTCACAAGGCTCTTAAGATTCCGATTTTTCTCTCTGTCCTAGGCCATTGGTCATCCGCCTAAGGAGGACTGTAACTCACTAAAACACCACTACTTTCACCACTAGACCAGCACATCACTGGAAAGCAGTTCTAATACTCAACCAATTGCTATTCACTAAAGAATTAATTGTTAGTTGGCTTCTGAGAATGCTACCAAGGCTCACGGTTAGAAGGTTGAGCCTTCTAACCAAAAACAACTGCACTTGAAACTTTTCTAGCTAAATATTTGACATTTTCCCAATGAAATCAGCCCCCATAACTAGAACTTTATCATATATCATTAAATGAAAAAACAAAGAGAAAGAGAATGAGAAATATTAACAAAATCCATGATTTAAATTATGTTTAATAGAAATAATCTGCTTTTGGGGGTTGCTTTCATTATTGAGTATCCAAATATTCTAGCAAGCTTTCTAATTTTTTTTACAGCAAAACGATTAAAAAAATACAAAGTTAATTACCTGGTGATATTAAATAAAAAATGAAATCTTTTATTCTTACAGTCAAAAACATATTCCCAGGTAAGATTTTCGAGGAAATTAAGGCAACAGAATCGTAAAACCTATAAAAAGTTTGAAATTTTTACCTCAACGAAGAGCTCCTAAGAGAAATCCGCTTCGACAATTCCTCAAGAATTTTTTTTTTCAAATACCAAATCCCAGATTGAATTAAACCCACGCCTCAGATTATCTTTGATTATACGGAGAATAAATTATAAAATTTCTTTTTTGTTTCTTTTTGGCATAATTGGAAAAATATCTAACTCTAACGTATAAATAAATATTGTTAGAAGAAAATAAAAGGAGGACAACCAACTGAAATTTATTTGTGTGGTTGAAAAGAAAGTGAGAGAAAAGAAAGAGATAAAAGAAGCTAAGACGGTGAGGAGGGAAAGAAGGTCATGTGTTGGATTGAAGTGCATGGCAATGGCTTTTATAGGGACATATCTTTGCAAATTGTCTGGGTTTTTGTTTTTATTTTTTTTTTTCATGTCCACAAATAATGACGATTTAAAAAAGAAAAAAAAAAACCCTAATTTTGATTTTTTTTTCTCAATTTTGACTTTTATTGTTTTCCTTCCTTACACTTTTGAATTTTCTCTTTCAAATTTTTTTTTTTGTTGACATTATTTTTGCAATCATGCATTTTTATTTTGGAATTAACCATTTTTTTGTTATAATAAAATTAATTGAAGCAATTAAAGTTGGTTCCTACACTTCAGTTAAAAAATAATTTTAGATTCAAATTTTAATGTTATTTTATTTGTAAATAATTTGTCTGTTTGAAATTTATTTATCAAAATAAAATATGTTAGTATTGTTTTTATAAAAAACTTGTATTGGAAAATGTGAAATTCTTTTGATTTTTTCTTCTTATATTTTTTGACAAAATTGATACAAAATCAATGGTGAAAATTTTCCTAATTTCCTAACCAACTTAATAAGGAGTGTTGTAATTAGATAATTTTTATATTTATTTCATGTTTATTTTGTATTTAATTTGTTTAAAATTATCATTGCAAAATTTATATTAATACGTTAAAAATAAAATATATTTTTTGTTATTTAAATTTCATATTATTTTGTTTAAAATCCTAAATCATATTATTTTTTTTACTTTTTATATAATTTTTATATTATATCAATATATCATATTTAAAATTATCAAATTTAATTGTAATTTTTTTATAATTTAATAGATCTAGTTGTAATTCATTTATTTATAATAATGAAGTATTAGTTGATTATTATATAATTTAACTAAATTATTCAATTTTCTTCCAAGACCCAAATTCTTTTATGAGACATAATTAGCTTAATACATTTACAAATAAATATTACAAACATAATTAGTCAAATAAACAAGTTTTTACATAAAAGAAAATCAATTCTTAACAAATCAATATGTTATCAAGGAAAATACAATATACATTAAAATAGATAAAAATTGAATTTGATGTATAATAATTATAATTCATCTTTAAGATTGATATATAAAATTTTACTTAATAATGAATAATGATAAATTAATTTAATAATATTAAAATTGATTTTAAAATTAAAATTTTTGAATTCAAATTAAAAAAAAAAAAATTCTAGCAAGTCGATTAGCACGAAAAAAAAAATGGTGCTCTTAGATTCGAAAGCAAGAAAAAAAGAAAAAACTTGAAGGCCATTGAGTTTATCACTTCCTTACTACAAAAAGTTTACCTTTGACAACGGTAAAAATCGTGGGCTAAAATTTCTTAAGCCACTCTTTCACTTTTTCACAAAATTATTGTCAAAAGTAAGAGTTAAGTGATATAATGAAAATTTTAAATTATAGCTTGATTCTCAACTCGTTATTTGATATTTAATTTAAATTCGATTGAATTTTTTTTTTTATTTTGAATTCGATTCGTAATCGAATTCAAACTATTTGAATTCGTTCGATTAAGCTAAAAAATATATAAAAATAAGTTTAATTTTTATGCTCAATAAAAACTTGATTATTTGTGCTTGAATTCGAACTCGAATTTGAGATATTTTATTTATTAAAATAATAAAAAAATTTTAAATATAAAAATTCGATTACACTAACAAATTACTCGAACTGAATATTAAAATATTCAAACTCGATTCGATCGATGAATCGAGTTATTCGAACTCGAACTTGATTTAATAATAATCAAATCGAATTTGAGTTTTATTCAAATCGAACCCAAATACCTTATGAATATTAATTTATCATTTACATTTTTAATCAAAAATCGCCAGTTAAAATCAAAATTGTTGTAGTAATTTTAGTGAAAATGATTAGGTTACAATTACATGGCAACATTTGGAATTTATTAATGCGAACCTTGCTTGTTGAAGTTGCCCACTTAATCTTTTTTTTTTTTTTTCCTTCCAAGTTTGGATTTCTGTGGTTGTCTTTTTCTTTTTTTTTTTTACATTTTTATTCGTATTAATTAGGATTCATTTTTTATGAAAAATATATAAAAATAAAATCATATTCTTTTTGTCCTTTTTTTTTTCAATCTTTCCTTTTTGAAATGTCTCAAATAATGTTGGATTTTTTTAACATTTAAAAAATTTATTTTTTATATTTTAAAATTAAATTTTAGATTTTTTTAACTTTTTGACATTAAAAGTCTTAAAACTTTAATTTAAAAAAATTTTTAAATTTTAAAATTAAACACACTAAAATCTAAATTTTTTTCTTAAAATTTGTTAAAATTAATAAATGACATATTTTGAACAAAAAAAAAAGTATATACATGAGATTTATATGAAAAAATATATTCTTAAAATTATCTAAAAAATTAAATTTCCGCAAAATCTAAGAATAGTCATAATGATATTATTAAAAAAAAAAAGAAAAGAAAAGAAAGATCCCTTAGTGAGTAAGAATCTTAAGCAATAAAAGGGGACCAATTTCTGCAGGCAGTGCATTACATGCAAGGGTCCACTTCCATCAATAAATATTTAGCAAATTTGACTACAAATGTGACATTTCGTCAAATCAATACCAACTTTACCTTCTTTTTCTCTCTTTCCTCTTGAAAAATAAAAGTGATCATTATCCCTTATTACATCTAGGTATTTCTAATCTAGATGGCTCTTCACCTAAAGGCATTGAATAACCTTAGATCGACCCAAACATAAAACCCTAAACACCCTTGTCACTTGATAAAAAAAGCTAGGGTCAAATTATGTGTTTAGTTAGATAATTAGTGTTATTACATGGCTAGATTGGTCAGAAACTGCATGCACTGAGGCTTAAACGGCATGAACTTTGATGCATGCATCTCCTAATATATTTGATAGGAATGTAAACAAGTTCAAAAACCTTTAAATAAGCAAACACCTGTCAACAATTTGTCGTAATAGTATCATCAGTCAATAGTCATGACTTATTAGGAGAGAAATCCATGCCATAACCAATGCGTCTTTCCTCCTTTAACCAAATATTAAAAGCTTTGGAAATTTGTTTGCTACTGCTCATGCAGATGCTATTATAATGAACCAAAACATTAGAGCTAATATAGCCAGTGCACTCATGTAGAATCTCATTTTCTCGGCTCCAGTCATTCCAGTTTGTGGAAGGAAATTTCTTCGATGCAGACCACCCTTGCTCAAGACGGCCATATCCACACCAACGGCAGTGGCTGCCTCCTCAACCATGACGACAACAGATGCCTCCAATGATTTAAGTGACATGGGTTTTGCCTGAAACATACCAAATAGTAATAGACCAAAATCATTTCAAAAGCTAAAACAAACTATACTAGAAGATAAAATCAAAAGGAAAAAAAACAAAAGAGAAGGATTTCAAGCTTTTTTACCACTCTTTCACCACATGAACAACATATCAAGTCAAAGGGGAAAATTGAAAAAAGAGCATGCGAAGAATGAAAATTAATTAAGCTCCACTAACCATGGTAACTCTGGGAACATGTGGCTCTTCTGTATCCTTCGACTCGCCAAAATCAGTTGTTAAAGCATTACTGTGAGTATCATTAGCATTTTCGAACCCTGCAAGCAAAGGTGATGTTGACATACCATTACCAGGTGTGTCAGGTGCAGGTAATTTCGAACCCTGCAAGCAAAGGTGCTGCTGCTGTTGCGGTAGCACCTGTTGCCTTCCTTGCATTTGCCTCTGATGATTAGTACAAATATTGGAAGATATCCCTTGCCCCAGTGAGTTCTGTGAAATTTCAGACAAGTTTTGCATGTTGGAATTCTGGCCAACAACATTAGGTATAGAATTCTGGGTTGGACCAGACACAGAAGGCATCCCAGATTGTAAACCAGTAGAACTTTGAACTCCAGCAGATGACATGTTATTTGGAACACTCTGGGGTAACAGTTGTTGATGTGCTTGAGACTGATTACTTTGTAATGGGATAGGAATTGATTGCCCTTGACTGTGAACTTGGTTTTGCATGCCCTCAGAACCTACCCAAGATTCTTATATTCAGAAAGAAAAGTTGGGAAGAACCCACAAGAACTGAATTGAAGAACATTTAGAACAAGATAAACAACAAAAATACTGAAGCAGTAATTAATTCATTCAAAAAGATGACTAGACTTAAAACCTGTGAGGGCAATTGAACCATACCATGAGGATCATGAAAAAAATAATAAAATTATTCCTAGGCCTAGCACATGAAGAGGTGCATCCCATGCTGAAGGACTTCAATCATGGGAACAGCAAATGGGGCTTTCTATTTGGGTGCTTATCAAATCTATCCCTTAAACAACTCCAACCCACCAAAACAACCACGCTTTGTTAAGGGGACAAAAGAGTTAAAATATAGGTAATTTTCATTCAAATAGCTGCAGAAAGAATATGTGCATAAATGTTGCAAGTTAAACAACTCTTCATGTTAAAGAACAGAAAGGACATGTAAATGGAAAATGTCCTCCTTCTAGATTACATCAAAGCAAAATGCTGTTTCCTGCAATTACCTGGATCAGGGGCCTTGCTGTTATTCCCAGTGTTGGGTATGGTATTCTCAGACTGTTTCTCCATAGTAAGCATCTTCAAGGATATTCTCCTTAGATAATCAGACTGAATATAGAAATCCATCTACAGCATTAGAGTAAACAAGCTTTACTTCATTATTCAAATACAAGACAAGATTGTCCAAATATGTTATATTAACCATGCTTAATATCCATTTAGGCATCTTTGTTTTTCCTACCTCTGCTCTCCTTTCACTCCCTGGATTTCTTTTCTTATTTTACTTCCAATGTAATGACAAGGAGTCTAGGTGTATGCATTCGTATACATATTAAATAAGAAAAAAAAGAAACACAAAGATACATACACACAACGCGAAACAAACAAAATATAGGTAAACAACAATGGCAATCCAAGCAGGTTAAGAATGCCAATATTCTATGATTACCTGGCTGTTTGCTGCTGTAAAAAATCTTTTCCTTCGAAAAACCTTTACTGCGATTTTTCCTGAGTCATTTAAACCCTCTTGGCCCAGAAAATGGAGGTGCCTCTTCAATGTGTCCATTCTATGCACACAAGGCATTGTGTAAGGTATCGACAAACCAATAGGATATATATAAGAATCTTCCATGGTTAATAAAACAATGCCATGACCAAATTGTGAAGTTAACATAAAATCAAATGAAAATCAACCAGGATATAATCTGACCACCAAAAGATTTTCCTCATTAACTTGTTCAGGACCGACTCATTCAAATATCCAGAAGCCATGGCATTGGAATTTAACAAAGTTCTCCCAAATAAACAAAGTGGCCATCATGACCTTCAGATATCAGCTACATTCAAATAGACCACATACCAAAATTACCATCGTTCATAAAATGATATAGAAAAGCAAGACCACTAGTGTCCGTTACAGCTATAAGTTATTTAATGAATGGGTATAATTGAGTTAGTAAGAGGAAAAGAGAACCATCAATTCATATACTGTAGCACTCGAATGAGAAAACAAGTCCCAAGCTTCCAAGAAGCAAAAGATCTAAAAGTAAAATTTATCCTCATTCAATCACATAAATTCATTAAATGTCGATACCAAGTACGCCACACAGAATTGGACCCAATAGCTTTGCCACATCAGGCTTCCAGATACGTGATCCATATATTGTGCCCAAACTCTGGGTAAGAGCAAGCTTTGATTTTCGAGCTATGTATTTACAAAACAAAGAATGCGCTCTAGAATAGGATATATGGTTTTATTGATGGTATTGTTTGGTTATTAACAATATTGAAACTGTAAAAGACATGCCACAGAATATCAGTAACTTAAATACAACAAGTATATTTAACAAATAATAATACCATAAAATTCACTTACATCTTGTTGACAATTCTTTGTCGTGAATCAGGCTGCAACTGGGTTCTCCAATCACCTGTATCCATGGTGGGCTCTCCACTGGCAGGAGTAGGCCTCCAGTTATTGGTATCCATCAAATTCTGACAACATCAAAAGAGAAAAGAAAAGTCACAAACAATTCACATCAAATTTTTTGTCATATATTAAAGGAAGTGAAAAAGAAAAACTTGTAAGTTTGGACACAAATCACTTCTCAAATATGCAAAACATTTGACAAAGCTCTTTTCAGTAAACAACCCCCTTCTCTTGATAAGAAACTCGGGGTAAAACACAGTTTTTGCAACCACAAATTTATACATAAGAGCAGGATTTCATTTTTGTTAATGTTGTAAGATAAAGTGGACAGTATACATCATTTGCCGCACTCTTACAAAATGACAAGACATGTTACTAGACACTCACAGACACCCTACAACCATGACTTAAGTTGAACATGATGGTTTGCTATGTAAACCACAACTTTACAATTGGATGTCAATTTGGTTGATTTAATACTAATACTAGGAAACCCTTCTTCACAAGGCTCTTAAGATTCCGATTTTTCTCTCTGTCCTAGGCCATTGGTCATGCACCTAAGGAGGACTGTAACTCACTAAAACACCACTACTTTCACCACTAGACCAGCACATCAGTGGAAAGCAATGCTAATACTCAACCAATTGCTATTCACTAAAGAATTAATTGTTAGTTGGCTTCTGAGAATGCTACCAAGGCTTCTGAGAATGCATTGAGCCTAGGCCATTACCTTGTCCCGCATCCAAATTGGAACTTGGCTGCAGGGAATTTAACATGGTCTGCTGCGCT
Source organism: Durio zibethinus (assembly GCF_002303985.1). The sequence goes on along the minus strand of NW_019167982.1, from coordinate 1,514,380 downwards.
GTTGCAACCCCAGGTAAGGAAGACACAGAATTATACTGCAAACTTGTCATGTTGTTCCGCTGCATTGTTGGAACAAAACCTTGTAAATTCGTTGACAGCAACTGATGGTTCATTTGATTATCATGAGACTGTGTCTGATTAATTTGAGGTTGTGGTTGCGGCATGGAATGCATATCATTGAGGAAGCTGTCCTTGCTGCCGTGCTGAGACTGCCTTCCTTGGCCTACTGGTATTTAAAAAATTTACTATCTGCTTCTCATTCAAACTCAACTTATCCTTGAAAGTTGGTAAGATACTGGCTTTGGGAACTGATAAGAAAGATATAATGTGCTCCAACAAGATCTTGAACATTTTTAACTTTTCAAGCTGCTCTGACTTTGGCTACTGTGGAAGAGAATCATGCTGGAAAATCGTACACATAAAATTGTTTCAACTGATGCAAGTAAAACTACAAACCACTATTACAACAGATATGCATAAGTGCAACCACTAAACAGTGTCTATGGTAAGGGGATTCAAGTAGCAACCTAAAAGTGGTATGGGTTCAACAGCTTTCTAATGTGGAGCAGTAAAGTCCTCTCTAAATTCTATTTAGAGACACAGGGTGGCAGACTATGGGGCAGATGGGTTCTATCACTCCTTGGAGGTTAGGGAATGAATATATATGATTATGTAAAAGAATAAACATACCTGCCGCAACTTGGCAGCAATTTTTTGGTACATCTCATTTAATTCAGGTAAGTATGTCTCTTTCATGGCCTTGATCTGCAACATAAAATCAGGATCAAAATGCTTAACCAACGATTAAACCACTCAATTTATCCCAGTGTCATGATTTATTAGAAAAATAATAAGATTTTTCCATTTTCTGACTAGCAGGCGCTGATATTAGTTAATAACAAAAGAAACAAAGGTGTCGATAAATGATGATTACTTTGAAGTCAAGTATGCAAGATACCCTTGGTCTAAGGCTTCTTGCTCACCAATTTTAATAGATCTTTAGTAGAGAGCTGAAGGATTTAAATAAACTTTATTTTCTTTCTTCTAAGAACAAGCCAAAAGAATTCAAGTTCTTATTAACAAAGTAGTAAGTAATTCAGAAAATGTCTGAATTTCTTTTACCAAATTTGTTTTAAGTTCCTACTTCTTCAGTTTTATGGTTCCTGCTATGAGATGCATCCCAACATACTCTAATATTCTTTTTCAGAACCACTTTCCTACACCTAAAACCTTCTTAAAACCAAGTTGAAACTGTAATAATATCTATAGGAGAATAAGTCAAGATAGTTTTTACCTTTTGATAGACCTCTTCTTGCCAATCACCCCCATTTGCATGTCCTGATTAAGCTGTGGAATCCAAAGATGCTAAAAGAAAAGGATAAATAAATTCTACACACATAAGAAAAATGGAAATTTATGAAGGAAGAAGAATACGCAAGGAAAACATAATTTAAATGAAAGAAAATTGTTCCATTCGCTTGAAGGTACATTATTTTTGTTGCATATGTAACAGAACATTGAAATAGATAATTTATGGAAGAAGGGTAAATTATGAGCAAAAAACAACCAACTCTGAAAGCAAATTAAAGTACACATAGCATTGATGGGGATATCGACAGGGATCATAACGCAACCAATAATCAATTCCTATGTCCCAAAATTCCATCAGACCCACCACGACTTACAACTGAAAGGCATTTGAAGAAACCATTAAACATTTTGGACATTGACATATGAGAAAATTTTATTGCTAGTTTCTGCAACTAACCATGCGTATCCAAATTTTAGAGGTTACTCATTAAAAACATGATCGCTACACCCCATTTCCACTGCCTTTTACTTTTGGGATATTCTAAGATGTACACTTACAAAAGTAGAAAATTTTTTAATTTTGACTTTCCATTGTGACACAGAGACAAACTCCAAGTTCAAACATCATTCTTATTTTTCAAGGCTACTTATAGAGTTTCTCAAGTTACAAGCTAACTATACATTTGCCATCTATAAAAAGAAGTTCAGTTGGAACAGGAGTAAACGATAGATAAGTTTAAGTGATCATGAGAAGGAAGACCTAAAAAAAGTTAACTAATTTTCTGCTACAGACGTTGTTATTCATTAAAAATAATATTGTCAAGCAAAATAATGGGCGAGCCAAACTAAAGTACTAAAAAAAATTTAGGGGACAAATTAGACTCAAGGAATATAGGTCATATCCAGAACTTAATTAAATCTACAGCCAAATTTTAATGTTTCAATAAAAAGCCGTTAGACTAAATCAAAAACACTACTAAGACAATTTTGAGTTTTGACACCCTTTTAACCATCATGCGTGCATGAACCAGCTTGCTGTCACCCACTTGCTTATCTAGTCATTCGTTATGCATTCTTCATTCAAACAAAACTCCTCTGACATTTGCAAGCATGTTTACCCTCTATTTTGATACAAAAACAGTAACTAGCTGTTCTCAAACAGGACTGCAATCTCCTAATCATAATTTTTTGTTAAATTAAGTGGTGGGAACATTTTTAAAAGCTAGATTACAAGAAAGAACAACAATATTTAAGTCGGACAAAGGAATCACACCAACCCGACATAATCAAACAAACTGCTAGAAATATCCGACTATTCTAAAATTCAAATGAATATGAAGGGCATGAGTGAGTTTATGCATTTGTTTCTACTCTTTGAGCTTAACCAACAAAATGGTCACTTCTCTTTGCACACAAAACACAGTTTACTTATTTCCAGAAGAATGTTTTATAGCCAAACACGAAAACTCGTTGAATAAAACAGCATGAATTATTTGTTGATAAAATGAATAGATTAAATCCAGCCATTGCTTTGTGGTTTGACAAAATCATTGCAAAATAACTAGAGTAAGTGTTAAGAGTAACATAATAGCACAGTGACAACAGTGGAGACTTAGCAGTGACAGTGGTAACTGTGGGAAAACACTTATTTACAGTTGGTTGTAATCTTGTAATCTGTATATTTATTTTTGTATCTCTAGAATTAAGTGTTTGTATCCCTAAAATTAAGGATAATGATAGACAATCCCTCAATCATAGGAACAATTTTTAGGAAGATTTAGTTTCCTAGTTTAACCACTAGTTAGTTGTATATAAACAAAGGTTCTTGTATAATTCTTAATGAGCAGTTTTTCAATATACATTCAGTTTTTACTCTTAGTTTTTCACATAGCTCTATTTCTAAGTTTTTCACATAGTATCAGAGCTTTAGGCTCTTCTTGGGAAGCAAAATTTTTCAACCTTCATTGTAGACTTTTATTTTTAGGCCTTCATTGTCGAACCCTGCTTAGGCCTTCATTGCCAAACCCTGTTAAAGCCTTCATAACCATTTTATTTTTCTCTTCTTCAGCCTTCATTGCTAAGAGTTATTTCTAATTATATCTTAAGACTTCTTTCAGTTCAAAGAAAGATATCACCACCACCCAATTTGAGAAAATGTCAATTGAAAAAATTACTGAAGTATTATAGATGTCTCGAAAACAATGAGAGTTGAACAGCGAAGAGATTGAAAAGCTGAAAAAGCTATTGAACCCTTGAAAAGCCTACTGTAGTATGTTCCTTGAGTAAGGTCTCTAGTTCAGGTAAAATTTTTGGTTCTCATGGATTAAATGTCTTGGTTAAGCCTATTACGAGTTCTTGAGTCATTGACTCATGAGCCATGGACTATATGACACATTCTTCACAGAAGTTTAGTACATACAACATGTGTTCTAGTAATAAGAAAATTGTTGTTACAGATGGTTCACTTGTTACAGTGGTAGGATTAAGAGATGTTCAAATTAATCCCTCATTTGTTCTAAAAAATATTTTTCATATTCTTGGATTGTCTACTAATATGATATCTACACAAAAACTTACCAAAGATATGAACTGTAAAGTGATTTTTTATCCCTCTTATTGTGAATTTCAGCACCAGAGTTCGGAGAAAAAGATTGGACTTGCTAAAGAGAAGGATAGACTATACCATCTTGAGACATCAAACAACACAAGTAATATCAAGAATAATTTACCTTTGTCATTTTTTTCTGAAAAATCTTTCACTAAAGACAAAATCTAGCTTTATCATTTTCGTCTTAGACATCCTTCTTTTGGAACTTTGTAAAACATGTTTCCTTCTTTGTTCAATGGATTAAACATCAAAGATTTTCATTGTGATGTTTGTGAACTTGCAAAGCACAGACGTGTGTCTTTTTCAATTAGTAACAAAAGAAGTTCTACTCTTTTTTACTTGATTCATAGAGACATTTAGGGTTCCTCTACAATTTCTAATATTTCTAGTGCAAAATGATTTGTTTCATTCATAGATGATTGTACCAGGATCTTTTGAGTTTTTTATTTAAATCCAAATCAGATATGAATAGTATATTTTTAAGCTTCCAAAACATGATCCAAAATCAATTTGAAGAGAATCATGAGATTTAGGTCTGATAATACAAGAGACTATTTCAACTAGAGTCTATCCACTTATTTTCAAAAAGAGAGGATTATTCATGGGCCATATTGTGTTAATACTCCAGAGCAGAATGGAGTGGCAGAAAGAAAAAATAACGATTTACTAGTCACAACCCGAGCCTTCCTTTTTTAAGCAAATGTATCCAAATCTTACTAGAAGGAAAGCTGTTCTCATTGCCACACACATTATAAATAGGTTACCTTCAAAGGTTTTAAGATTTAAAACTCCTATGGAACTACTTTCAAAATTCTATCCCAACCTCAATACCCAAACAACCTCACACCTAGGATATTTGGTTGTACATCATTTGTTCATGTTCACAGTCATAATAAAAGAAAATTGCATCCAAGAGCAATTAAGTGTATCTTTGTGACTCAGAAAAAGTATAAGTGTTATCATCTTCCTACCAAAAAATTATATGTATCTGCAGATGTCTCTTTTGAAGAAAGTAAACCATTTTTTACTCAACTTTATCTTCAGGGAGAGACTTCATTCATGGAAGATAATGATAAAGACTTCTTTTTGTTTAATTTGTCCTTCTCTTCAACATTTTCACCCATTAATTTTCTTAAGTGGAAACCTGTTTCTGCTGAGCCCAAGTCAAACACTGAATTTGAGTCTGAACCCATTTCAAACACAGAAGATGTGACAAAGGATAATATTGTTCTTGATTCTATGAAGGGATTACAAATGTACTCAAGAAGAAAAGTTTCAGATCCTGAACCAATGCCAGACTAAGAACTTGTTCTTAACTCTAGAAATGAGGTAACTACAGTTTTGACTCTATTTTTCAAAATGAGCATGAATCTCTTAAAACTATAACAAGTGATTATGATCTTTCTATTGCCATTAAGAAAGAAACCAAAGAATGTACTAAGCAGTCACTATACCAAATCTCTAATTTTGTGCCATTTGAAAAATTCTCATCATTCTACAAAAATTTTTTAGTGAGCCTAAACACTATTTTTGTTCCAACTACATTATCCGAGACATTATTTAGTGAAAAATGGAGGTAATCCATGAAAATAAAAATGGAGACCTTAGAGAAAAATAAGACATGAGAACTGGTAGAGTTGCCTAAAAGAAAAAAGTCAGGAGGACGTAAATAGGTTTTCACTGTAAAATACAAGGCAAATGGTAATGTTGAAAGGTATAAAGCCAGATTAGTGACTAAGGGCTACACTTAAACCTATGGAGTGGATTATCAGAAAACCTTTGCTTCAATTGCCAAGATGAATACAGTTAAGATTTTGTTATCATTGGCTGCAAATTACAATTGGTAGCTTCAACAATTTGATGTAAAAAATGCTTTTCTACTTGGAGATTTGGAAGAAGAAATATATATGAAGGTTTCATCGGGATTTGGAGGTCATCTACAAGCAAACAAAGTATGCAAACTGAAAAAGGCTTTATATGGCCTTAAACAGTCTCTTAGGGTCTGGTACAAGAGATTTGTCAAAGTGATGCTAGCAATAGGATATAAACAGAGTCAAGGAGATCACACATTGTTTATCAAACACTCTAATTCAGGGAGAGTCACAATTCTATTAGTGTATGTTGATGATATAATTGTAACTGGAGATGATAAAAAAGAGAGAAAATCTCTAAAATTGTATTTAGCTAGGGAATTTGAGATAGATGAGCTAGGAAGATTAAAAAAATTCCTAGGAATTGAAGTAGCTCACTCACGGCATGATATTTTCATCTCACAACAGAAATATGTGATGGATCTTCTGAAGAAAACTGAGAAGCTCGCATGTAAACCTGTAAATACCCCTATAGATCTTAATCATAAAATTGGATAAGCTAATGAAGATGCTGCTGTAGATAGAGAGATGTATCAAAGATTAATTGGAAGACTCATTTATCTCTCACATGCTAGACCTGATATAGCATATGTTGTGAGTGTGGTAAGTCAATTCATACATAGTCCTAAAGAAGTGCACCTACAGGCTGTTTACCGTGTATTACATTATTTGAAGGCCAATCTTGGGAGAGGTATCTTATTCAAAAGAAATTCGGGGCTAGTTCTAGAAACATATATAGATGTTGATTATACAAGTTCAGCTACTGATAGAAGATCCACATCAAGCTACTGCACTTTCTTAAGTGGTAATCTCGTGACTTGGAGGAGTATAAAACAAAATGTGGTTGCAAGATCAAGTGCTGAAGCAGAGTTCAGAACAATGGCTCAAGGAATTTGTGAACTACTATGGTTAAAAATTATTCTAGAAGACTTGAATATCAAGTGGGATGGACCAATGACAGATCAAAAAACATTGAAGTAAACCGGCATTTCATAAAAGAGAAACTAGACAGTGGGTTGATTTGTACACCTTATGTATCAACCAAGGATCAACTTACAGAAGTGTTGACTAAATGTCTCAGCAGTGCAATATTTCAAGAAATTATTTCCAAGTTGGGAATGGAAAACACCCATTCACTAGCTTGAGGGGGGGTGTGAGAAAACACTTATTTACAGCTGGTTGTAATTTTGTAATCTGTATATTTATTTTTGTATCTCTAGAATTAAGTATTTGTATCCCTAGAATTAAAGACAATAATAGACAATCCCTCAATCATATGATCAATTTTTAGAAAGATTTAGTTTCCTAGTTTAACCCCTAGTTAGTTGTATATAAACTAAGGTTCTTGTATAATTCTTAATGAGCAGTTTTTCAATATACATTCAGTTTTTACTCTTAGATTTCCACAATTTTATTTCTGAGTTTTCCACAGTAACAACAATGTTTCTGGTGGCATAAAAAGCCAGGCAGTGCCCATGATCAGCTTATGAAGGCAAGGGTGCCATTAATTTTGGTAGCATTTGTCTTTGTTAGCTAAGAACTAATCATCTAGGCAAAATGTGCTTTGATAGGACAACGTAGTGCAAGTTCAAAAAGATATTCTCTTAATCCCCCCAAGTTGGAATGGAAATTATTTTCTGTAATAGAAATGCAATGAAAAACAATAGCATCAACTATAGTAGCTATATGGGAAAATAGATTTTTTTCCGGCTTCAAGGATAAAATGTGCTAGTATCAGAGGAAAAATTGCATAGATTCGTTAAATAACACAAGATCAGAAAGAAACAAAGAAAGAACAAAGTAAGCAACTGCAAGCATTCAAAAACATACTTGATGATGTCTCTGGAATAGCTCTGCGCGATTGATACAATTGCTTTTGCTGATCTATCAAATTTTGTGATTGAAGCAGGGAACATGATAGTTGACCTGATGCATGAAACCTTGGCTGCATATTTTGGTGTAATTGATTGGGCTGCTATTGCAAACCCAATTGTTGCTGCAGCTGAGTAGACTTTAATTGCATCTGTGACATCAGTGCTGCTGCTGCTGCTGTGGCTGCTGGGATGTCTGTCCTTGAGTTGGTAACAAATTAGGTGCACTCTGCTGCCTTTGTTGGAGTGAAACCTTAGGCTGGGGTAGCATGTGCTCATTAGTTTGCATGCTTGAGTTACCCAATTGGGTTCCAATCAATTGCTGCTGCTGCTGTTGCCGTAATCCTGAAATATTACTTTGAGGACCCAACAGTTGCTGATGGATATTTGAGAGGTTTTCTTGAGCCATTAACTGATGCTGCTGCTGCAGGTTTGGAGGATTATTAGGCTGGCCTAGCAATCTCTGCTGCTGCATGTCCGCAATGCTATTTTGTTGTCCAATTAACTGATTCTGCTTTATATGTGCAGCATTTGTCTGTTGTCCCATTATGTTTGGCTGCTGCAGCCGTTGCTGTGGCTGTGGAGGTTGTTGCTGCTGCTGAGGCATCATTGACTGCAGTGTCATTGCTGTTTGTTGTTGAAGAATACCAACACTGGTGGCCGCTTGTGGCTGTTGATGCTGCTGAAGCATGGACTGTATTGACTCTTGTAGAGAAGATTGCTGATTCTTTTGAAAACCAGTAAGAGGAGTTGATTGCATGGCAGATGGCTGCATAACGGATGATGTTTGCATACCAGATTGCAGGCAAGATCGCAACTGAGTAGGTGGTAACAGGTTTTGCTGTTGCTGTTGCGGCATGTGAAACTGCATAAGTGAAGGCTGGAGATTTCCTTGTTGAATCTTTTGCTTCATAAGTTGCTGTTGTAACTGCTGATGGTATGGTTGTTGCTGCTGCTGTTGCCGTAGCACCCATTGCCTTCCTTGCATGTGCCTCTACTGAATAGTAAAAATATTGGAAGATTTCCCTTGCCCCAGTGAGTTCTGTGAAATTTCAGACAAGTTTTGCATGTTGGAATTCTGGCCAACAACATTAGGTATAGAATTCTGGGTTGGTTCAGAGACAGAAGCCATCCCAGATTGTAAACCAGTAGAACTTTGAACTCCAGCAGATGACATGTTATTTGGAACACACTGGGGTAACAGTTGTTGACGTGCTTGAGACTGATTACTTTGTATTGGATAGGAATTGATAGCCCTTGACTGTAAACTTGGTTTTGCATGCCCTGAGAACCTACCCAAGATTTTTATATTCAGAAAGAAAAGTTGGGAAGAACCCACAAGAACTGAATTGAAGAACATTTAGAACAAGATAAACAACAAAAATACTGAAGCAGTAATTCATTCAAAAAGATAACTAGACTTAAAACATGTGAGGGCAATTGAATCATACCATGAGGATCATGAAAAAATAATAAAATTATTCCTAGGCCTAGCACATGAAGAGGTGCATCCCACGCAGAAAGACTACAATCATGGGAACAACAAATAGGCCTTTCTGTTTGGGTGCTCATCAAAACAATCCTTAAACAACTCCAACCCACCAAAACAACCACGCTTTGTTAAGGGGACAAAAGAGTTAAAATATAGGTAATTTTCATTCAAATAGCTGCAGAAATAATATGTGCATAAATGTTGCAAGTTAAACAACTCTGCATGTTAAAGAACAGAAAGGACATGTAAACGGAAAATGTCCTACTTGTAGAATACATCAAAGCAAAATGCTGTTTCCTGCTATTACCTGGATCAGGGGGCTTGCTGTTATTCCCAGAGTTGGGCATAGTATTCTGAGACTTGTTCTCCATAGTAAGCATCTTCAAGGATATTCTCCTCAGATAATCCGACTGAATATAGCAATCCATTCGGCATTAGAGTAAACAGCCTTTACTTCATTATTCAAATACAAGACAAGATTATCAAATATGTTATATTAACCATGCTTAATAATGAGTTAGCATTTAGCATCTTTGTTTTTTCCTACCTCTGCTCTCTTTCCTCCCTGGATTTCTTTCTTATTTACTTCTAATGTAATTGACAAGGAGTCTAGGTGTATGTGTCACGGACCTAAGAGGGAGTCTTGAATCCCACATCGAACATAATAGGAAGGTCACTGGGGTATAAAAGGGTTCACACCATCTTCGCATTGTGAGGCGCCTTTTGTAGGACAAAACCGTGAGGTCAGGGGGGCCGGAGCCGACAACACCTCACAAGGGTGTGAACCGTGACGGAAGGTTGATCCGGGACGCCGGAAGGGTGAATGCCTGGGTCCCGGAGCTTGAGTCTCGACCCGTGACAAGTGGTATCAGAACCAGCCCTAAACCGTTCGATCCACGCCAAGCACCTCGAGGGAGGTAGACAGGGTGGCCAGCCTTCGTGACGAGGGCGTCACGAGGTTGGGTGCGGGAGAATGTCACGGACCTAAACCGTTCGATCCACGCCAAGCACCTCGAGGGAGGTAGGCAGGGTGGCCAGCCTCCGTGACGAGGGCGTCACGAGGTTGGGTGCGGGAGAATGTCACGGACCTAAGAGAGAGTCCTGAATCTTACATCGAACATAATAGGAAGGTCACTAGGGTATAAAAGGGTTCACACCAATGAATACAAGAGCATTTCCAGAATTCTGTCTTTTTGTCCTGTTTTTCTTTAACTTGCGTAATCAGCCATTCCCATTGTTTTAGTGCCCGCACGCTTGTGTTTTAGGCTGATTTAGGCATAAAGGAGGAGATTCCAAGCCTAAGGCCGCACGGATTCTGAGTCTAAGGTCGGAGCCCGTGACAGTTGGTGTCACGGGTCGAGACTTAAGCTCCGAACCCGCGCGGCTCCGGGACCTGGGCATTCACCCTTCCGGCGTCTCGGATCAGCCTATCTGCCACGGTTCACACCCTTATGAGGTATTGTTCGCTCTGGCCCCCCTGACCTCACAGTTTTGTCCTACAAAAGGTGCCTCACAAGGCGGAGGTGGTGTGAACCCTTTTATACCCCAGGGACCCTCCTATTATGTTCGATGTGAGATTCAGGACTCTTCCTTAGGTCCATGACATTCTCTCGCACCCAACCTCGTGACGCCCTCATCACGGAAGTCGGCCACCCTGCCTACCTCCCTCGAGGTGCTCGGCGTGGATCAAACGGTTTAGGGCTGGCTCTGATATCACTTGTCACGGGTCGAGACTTAAGCTCCGAACCCGCGCGGCTCCGAGACTCGGGCATTCACCCTTCCGACATCCCGAATCAGCCTGACCGCCACGGTTCACACCCTTGTGAGGTATTGTCCGCTCTGGCCTCCTTGGCCTCACGGTTTTGTCCTACAAAAGGCGACTCACAAGGCAGAGGTGGTGTGAACTTTTTTATACCCCAGAGACCCTCCTATTATGTTCGATGTGGGATTTAGGACTCTTCCTTAGGTCCGTGACAAACAATACCTCAAAAGGGTGTGAACCGTGGCAGGAAGGCTGATCTGGGACGCCAGAAGGGTGAATGCCCGGGTCCCGGAGCCGCACGGGTTCGGAGCTTAAGTCTCGACCTGTGACAAGTGGTATCAGAGCCAGCCCTAAACCTTTCGATCCACGCCAAGCACCTCGAGGGAGGTAGGCAGGGTGGCCGGCCTCCGTGACGAGGGCGTCACGAGGTTGGGTACGAGAAAATGTCACGGACCTAAGAGGGAGTCCTGAATCCCACATCGAACATAATAGAAAGGTCCCTGGAGTATAAAAGGGTTCACACCATCTCCGCCTTGTGAAGCGCCTTTTGTAGGACAAAACCGTGAGGTCAGGGGGTCAGAGCGGACAATACCTCACAAGGGTGTGAACCGTGGCAGGAAGGCTGATCTGGGATGCCGAAAGGGTGAATGCCCAGGTTCCAGAGCCGCGCGGGTTCGGAGCTTAAGTCTCGATCCGTGACATATGCATGTCTATACATATGAATAAGAAAAAAAAGAAACACAAAGATACACACACACAACGCAAACAAACAAAATATAGGTAAACAACAATGCATCCAAGCAGGTTAAGGAATGCCAATATTCTATGATTACCTGGCTGTTTGCTGCTGTAAAAATCTTTTCCTCGAACCTTACTGCGATTTTCCTGAGTTCATTTAAACCCTCTTGGCCAGAAAATGGAAGGTGCCTCTTCAATGTGTCCATTCTATGCACACAAGGCATTGTGTAAGTTATCGACAAACCAAACGGATATATATAAGAATCTTCCATGGTTAATAAAACAATGCCATGACCAAATTGTGAAGTTAACATAAAATCAAATGAAAATTAACCAGGATATAATCTGACCACCAAAAGATTTTCCTCATTAACTTGTTCAGGACTGTCTCATTCAAATATCTAGAAGCCATGGCATTGGAATTTAACAAAGTTCTCCCAAATAAACAAAGTGGCCATCATGACCTTCATATATCAGCTACATTCAAATAGACCACATACCAAAATTACCATCGTTCATAAAATGATATAGAAAAGCAAGACCACTAGTGTCCGTTACAGCTATAAGTTATTTAATGAATGGGTATAATTCAGTTAGTAAGAAGAAAAGAGAACCATCAATTCATATACTGTAGCACTCAAATGAGAAAACAAGTCCCAAGCTTACAAGAAGCAAAAGATCTAAAAGTAAAATTTATCCTCGTTCAATCACGTAAATTCATTGTTAAAAGTAAGAGTCAAATCGATACAATAAAAAATTTAAATTATAGCTTGATTTTCAACTCGTGACTCGATATTCAGTTCGAATTCGATCAAGATTCATTTTTTTATCTTGAATTCGATTTGTGATCGAATTTAAATTACTCGAACTCGTTCGATTAAGCTCGAAAATATATAAAAATAAGCTTGATTCTTATACTCGATAAGAGCTCAATTATTTATGCTCGAGTTCGAACTCGAATTCGAGATATTTTATTAATTAAAATAATAAATAAAATTTAAATATAAAAATTCGATTAAACTCGCGAGTTACTCGAGCTAAGTATAAAAATACTCGAACTCGATTCGATCGATGAATCGAACTAATCGAGCTCGAACTCGACTACATAATAATTGAACCGAATTCAAATTTTATTCGAATCGAACTCGAATAACTTAAAAATATTAATGTATTATTTACACATTTAATCAAAAGTAATCACTTAAAATCAAAATATTGTAGTACTTTTAGTGAAAATGGTTAGGTTACAATTACATGGTAACATGTGGAATTTACTAGTGCGAACCTTGCATGTTGAAGTTGCCCACTTAATCTTTTTTTTTTTTCCTTCCAAGTTCGGATTTCTATGGTTGTTTTTTTTTTTTTTTTTTACATTTTTATTCGTATTAATTAGGATTCTATTTTTATGAAAAATATATAAAAATAAAATCATATTCCTTTTGTCCTATTTTTTTTCAATCTTTCCTTTTTGAAATGTCTCAAATTATGTTGGATTTTTTTAACATTTAAAATTTTTATTTTTATATTTTAAAATTAAATTTTATGATTTTTTTAACTTTTTGACATTAAAAGTCATAAAACTTTAATTTATAAAAAAATTTTAAATTTTAAAATTAAACACACTAAAATCTAAAATTTTTCTTAAATTTTGTTAAAAATTAATAAATGACATTTTGAAATAAAAAAAAGTATATACATGAGATTTATATGAAAAAATATATTCTTAAAATTATCTAAAAAATTAAATTTCCACAAAATCTAAGCATAGTCATAATGATATTATTAAAAAAAAAAAAGAAAAGAAAAGAAAAATCCTTTAGTGATTAAGAATCTTAAACAATAAAAAGGGACCATTTGTGTAGGCAGCACATGCAAGGGTCCACTTCCATCAATGAATATTTAGCAAATTTGACTACAAATGTGACATTTCGTCAAATCAATACCAACTTCACCTTCTTTTTCTCTCTTTCCTATTGAAAAATAAAAGTGATCATTATCTCTTATTACATCTAGGTATTTCTAATCTAGATGGCTCTTCACCTAAAGGTATTGGATAACCTTAGATCGACCCAAACATAAAACCCTAAACACCCTTGTCACTCGATAAAAAAAGCTAGGGTCAAATTATGTGTTTAGTAAGATAACTAGTGTTATTACATGGCTAGATTGGTCAGAAACGGCATGCACTGAGGCTTAAACGGCATGAACTTTGATGCATGCATCTCCTAATATATTTCATAGGAATGTAAACAAGTTCAAAAACCTTTAAATAAGCAAACACCTGCCAACAATTTGTCGTAATAGTATCATCTTGACTCCTTACAAGAGAAATCCATGCTATAACCAATGGGCCTTTCCTCTTTTACCCAAGCATAAAAAGCTTTGGAAATTTGTTTGCTACTGCTCATGCAGATGTTATTATAACGAACCAAAACATTAGAGCTAACATAGACAGTGCACTCATGTAGAATCTCATTTTCTCGGCTCCAGTCATTCCACTTTGTGGAAAGAAACTTCTTCGACGCAAACCACCCTTGCTCGTGGCGGCCACATCCACACCAACTTGCAGAGGCTTGCCTCATCAACCATGGTCACAACGGATGCCTCCAATGATTTAAGTGACATGGGTTTTGCCTGAAACTTTATAAAATAGTAATAGAACCAACATCATTTCAAAAGCTAAAACAAACTATATTAGAAGATTAAAGTCAAATAGAAGGAAAAAAAAAAAGGAAGGATTTCAAGGTTTTTTTCCACTCTTTCACTACATGAACAACATATCAAGCCAAAGGAGCAAATTGAAAAAGATAATGTGAACAATGAAAATTAATTAAGCTTCACTAACCATGGTAACTCTGGGGATCATGTGGCAGTTCTGTAACCTTCGACTTGCCAAAATCAGTTGTTAAAGCAATACTGTGAGCATCATTAGCATTTTCGAACACAGTAAGCAAAGGTGATGTTGACCATTACCATTACCAAGTGTGTCAGTGCAGGGAATTCAGATCTTTCCTTGCTGCTGACTAATATTTTTGTTATTTGACAGAGAGGAAGCGCCATAGATAGATTTCTCAGTGTTCTCAGGCGAGGGATATGGACTCCAACGGGGGATTGAAGTAGGTGCGGACAAATGGAGCCTGAAAGAGCGGGGGGTGGAAGATGTATGAAATTGGACACTAGGTTTTGAATGCTCATATGAATAACCTGGAAGTTGGTCAGTTGAGAGATTTGCTTGAAGAACCCCAGGATTAACACCGATTCCCTGTCTCATGTTCACGTCATTTATATCATCCATTTCATGCAGCTGCTTTTGTTGCTGTTGCTGTAGCTGTTGCAGTAGCCGCAGCTTCCGCTGCATCTGAAGCAGTTGAAACTGTTGTTTGTACATTTGTGACTGCAGCATTTGCTGTTCCTGCTGTTGTTTCATATGCTGGTGCTGAAGCATGTTGGAATTTGACTGAAAAGGATTCGTGTTTTGCAACAGGACACTTAACCCACTTTGTGAAGATAAACTGTTAATATTTGCCTGTTGGGAGGTACTCACAGGATTCTGTTGTAAAGGTCCTGCAGCAGCCTGCTGCATTGAGCCTAGGGCATTACCTTGTCCCGCATCCAAATTGGAACTGGGGTGCAGCGAATTTAACATGGTCTGCTGCGCTGTTGCAACCCCAGGTAAGGAAGACACAGAATTATGCTGCAAACTTGTCATGTTGTTCGGCTGCATTGTTGGAACAAAACCTTGTAAATTCGTTGACTGCAACTGAGGGATCATTTGATTATCATGAGACTGTGTCTGATTAATTTGAGGTTGTGGCTGCGGCATGGAATGCATATCAGGTGGAAGAAGCTGTCCTTGCTGCAGTGCTGAGACTGCCTTCCTTGGCCTATTGGTATTTAAAATATTTACTATCTGCTTCTCATACAAACTCAACTTATCCTTGAAAGTGGGTGCGATACTGGCTTTGGGAACTGATAAGAAAGATATAACGTGCTCCAACATGATCTTGAACATTTTCAACTTTTCAAGCTGCTCTGACTTTGGCTGCTGTGGAAGAGAATCATGCTGGAAAATGGTACACATAAAATTGTTTTAACTGATGCCAGTAAAACTACAAACAACTATTACAACAAATATGCATAAGTGCAACCACTAAACAGTGTCTATGGTAAGGGGATTCGAGTAGCAACCCAAAAGTGGTATGGGTTCAACAGCTTTCTAATGTGGAACAGTAAAGTCCTCTCTAAATTCTATTTAGAGACACAGGGTGGCAGACTACGGGGCAGATGGGTTCTATCACTCCTTGGAGGTTAGGGAATGAATATATATGATTATGTAAAAGAATAAACATACCTGCCGCAACTTGGCAGCAATTTTCTGGTACATCTCATTTAATTCAGGTAAGTATGTCTCTTTCATGGCCTTGATCTGCAACATAAAATCAGGAACAGAATGCTTAACCAACAATTAAACCACTCAATTTATCCCAGTGTCATGATTTATTAGAAAAGTAACAAGATTTTTCCATTTTCCGACTAGCAGGCACTGATATTAGTCAATAACAGAAGAAACAAAGGTGTCGATAAATGATGATTACTTTGAAGGCAAGTATGCAAGATACCCTTGGTCTTAGGTTTCTTGCTCACCAATTTTAATGGATCTTTAGTAGAGAGCTGAAGGATTTAAATAAACTTTATTTTCTTTCTTCTAAGAACAAGCCAAAAGAATTCAAGTTCTTATTAACAAAGTAATAAGTAATTCAGAAAATGTCTGAATTTCTTTTACCAAATTTGTTTTAAGTTCCTACTTCTTCAGTTTTATGGTTCCTGCTATGAGATGCATCCCAACATACTCTAATATTCTTTTTCAGAACCACTTTCCTACACCTAAAACCTTCTTAAAACCAAGTTGAAACTGTAATAATATCTATAGGAGAATAAGTCAAGATAGTTTTTACCTTCTGATAGACCTCTTCTTGCCAATCACCCCCATTTGCATGTCCTGATTGAGCTGTGGAATCTAAAGATGCTAAAAGAAAAGGATAAATAAATTCTACACACATAAGAAAAATGGAAATTTATGAAGGAAGAAGAATACGCAAGGAAAACATAATTTAAATGAAAGAAAATTGTTCCATACGCGTGAAGGTACATTATTTTGTTGCATATGTAACAGAACATTGAAATAGATAATTTATGGAAGACGGGTAAATTATGAGCAGAAAACAACCAACTCTGAAAGCAAATTAAAGTACACATAGCATTGATCGGGATATCGACAGGGTTCATAATGCAACCAATAATCAATTCCTATGTCCCAAAATTCCATCAGACCCACCACGGGTTACAACTGAAAGGCATTTGAAGAAACCATTAAACATTTTGGACATTGACATATGAGAAAATTTTATTGCTAGTTTCTGCAACTAACCATGCGTATCCAAATTTTAGAGGTTACTCATTAAAAACATGCTCCCTACACCCCGTTTTCACTGCCTTTTACTTTTGGGATATTCTAAGATGTACGCTTACAAAAGTAGAAAATTTTTTAATTTTGACTTTCCATAGTGACACAGAGAGACAAATTCCAAGTTCAAACATCTTTCTTATTTTTCAAGGCTACTTATAGAGTTTCTCAAGTTAAAAGCTAACTATACATTTGCCATCTACAAAAAAGAAGTTCAGTTGGAACAGGAGTAAATGATAGATAAGTTTAAGTGTTCATGAGAAGGAAAACCTAAAAAAAGTTAAACTATTTTCTGCTACAGACTTGTTATTCATTAAAAATAAATATGTCAAGCAAATAAGGGCGAGTCAAACTCAAGTACTAAAAAAATTTAGGGAACAAATTAGACTCAAGGAATATAGGGTTCATATAGAACTTAATTATTTCTACAGCACAAATTTAATGTTTCAATAAAAGCCGTTAGACTAAATCAAAACACTACTAAGACAATTTTGAGTTTTGACACCCTTTTAACCATTTCATGCATGCATGAACCAGCTCGCTGTCACCCTCTTGCTTATCTAGTCATTCGTTATGCATTCTTCATTCAAACAAAACTCCTCTGACATTTGCAAGCATGTTTACCCTCTATTTTGATGCAAAAACAGTAACTAGCTGTTCTCAATCAGGACTGCAATCTCCTAATCATAATTTTTTGTTAAATTAAGTGGTGGGAACATTTTTGAAAGCTAGATTACAAGAAAGAACAACAATATTTAAGTCGGACAAAGGAATCACACCAACCCGACATAATCAAACAAGCTGCTAGAAATATCTGACTATTCTAAAATTCAAATGAATATGAGGGGTATGAGTGAGTTTATGCATTTTGTTTCTGCTCTTTGAGCTTAACCAACAAAATGGTCACTTCTCTTTGCACACAAAACACAGTTTACTTATTTCCAGAAGAATGTTTTATAGCCAAACATGAAAACTCGTTGAATAAAACAGCATGAATTATTTGTTGATAAAATGAATAGATTAAATCCAGCCATTGCTTTGTGGTTTGACAAAATCATTGCATAATAACTAGAGTGAGTGTTAAAAGTAACATAATAGCACAGTGACAGCAGTGGAAACTTAGCAGTGACACGGAATCTTGTAATCTGTATATTAATTTTTGTATCTCTAGAATTAAGTATTTGTATCCCTAGAATTAAGGATAATGATAGACAATCCCTCAATCATAGGATCAGTTTTTAGGAAGATTTAGTTTCCCAGTTGAACCCCTAGTTAATTGTATATAAACTAAGGTTCTTGTATAATTCTTAATGTGTAATTTTTCAATAAACATTCAGTTTTTACTCTTAGATTTCCACAGTTTTATTTCTGAGTTTTCCACAGTAACAACAATGTTTCTGGTGGCATAAAAAGCCAGGCAGTGCCCATGATCAGCTTATGAAGGCAAGGGTGCCATTAATTTTGGTAGCATTTGTCTTTGTTAGCTAAGAACTAATCATCTAGGCAAAATGTGCTTTGATAGGACAACGTAGTGCAAGTTCAAAAAGATATTCTCTTAATCCCCCCAAGTTGGAATGGAAATTATTTTCTGTAATAGAAATGCAATGAAAAACAATAGCATCAACTATAGTAGCTATATGAGAAAATAGATTTTTTTCAGGCTTCAAGGATAAAATGTGCTAGTATCAGAGGAAAAAATTGCATAGATTAGTTAAATAACACAAGATCAGAAAGAAACAAGGAAAGAACAAAGTAAGCAACTGCAAACATTCAAAAACATACTTGATGATGTCTCTGGAACAGCTCTGCGCGATTGATACAAATGCTTTTGCTGATCTATCAAATTTTGTGATTGAAGCAAGGAACATGATAGTTGACCTGATGCGTGAAGCCTTGGCTGCATATTTTGGTGTAATTGATTGGGCTGCTGTTTGCAAACCCAATTGTTGCTGCAGCTGAGTAGACTGTAATTGCATCTGTGACATCAGTTGCTGTTGCTGCTGCTGCTGGCTGCTGGCTGCTGGGATGTCTGTCGTTGAGTTGGTAACAAATTAGGTGCACTCTGCTGCGTTTGTTGGAGTGAAACCTTAGGCTGGGGTAGCATGTGCTCATTAGTTTGCATGCTTGAGTTACCCAACTGGGTTCCAATCAATTGCTGCTGCTGCTGTTGCTGTAATCCTGAAATATTACTTTGAGGACCCAACTGTTGCTGATGGATATTTGAGAGGTTTTGTTTAGCCATTAACTGATGCTGCTGCTGCTGCCGCTGCAGGTTTGGAAGATTATTAGGCTGGCCTAGCAATCTCTGCTGCTGCATGTCCACAATGCTATTTTGTTGTCCAATTAACTGATTTTGCTTTATATTTGCAGCATTTGTCTGTTGTCCCATTATGTTTGGCTGCTGCAGCTGTTGCTGTGGCTGTGGAGGCTGTTGCTGCTGCTGAGGCATCATTGACTGCTGTGTCATTGCTGTTTGTTGTTGAAGAATACCAACACTGGTGGCCGATTGCGGCTGTTGATGCTGTTGAAGCATGGACTGTATTGACTCTTGTAGAGAAGATTGTTGATTCTTTTGAAGACCAGTAAGAGGAGTTGATTGCATGGCAGATGGCTGCATAACGGATGATGTTTGCATACCAGATTGCAAGCAAGATTGCAACTGAGTAGGTGGTAACAGGTTTTGCTGTTGCTGTTGCGGCATGTGAAACTGCATAAGTGAAGGCTGGAGATTTCCTTGTTGAATCTTTTGCTTCATAAGTTGCTGTTGTAACTGCTGAGGGTATAGTTGCTGCTGCTGCTGCTGCTGCTGTTGCAGTAGCACCCGTTGCCTTCCTTGCATTTGCCTCTGCTGAATAGTAAAAATATTGGAAGATATCCCTTGCCCCAGTGAGTTCTGTGAAATTTCAGACAAGTTTTGCATGTTGGAATTCTGGCCAACAACATCAGGTATAGAATTCTGGGTTGGTCCAGAGACAGAAGGCATCCCAGATTGTAAACCAGTAGAACTTTGAACTCCAGCAGATGACATGTTATTTGGAACACTCTGGGGTAATAGTTGTTGACGTGCTTGAGACTGATTACTTTGTAATGGGATAGGAATTGATTGCCCTTGACTGTGAACTTGGTTTTGCATGCCCTGAGAACCTACCCAAGATTTTTATATTCAGAAAGAAAAGTTGGGAAGAACCCACATTAACTGAATTGAAGTACATTTAGAACAAGATAAACAACAAAAATACTGAAGCAGTAATTAATTCATTCAAAACGATGACTAGACTTAAAACAGGTGAGGGCAATTGAATCATACCATAAGGATCATGAAAAAATAATAAAATTATTCCTAGGCCTAGCACATGAAGAGGTGCATCCCATGCAGAAAGACTACAATCATGGGAACAGCAAATAGGCCTTTCTGTTTGGGTGTTCATCAAATCAATCCCTTAAACAACTCCAACCCACCAAAACAACCACGCTTTGTTAAGGGGACAAAAGAGTTAAAATATAGGTAATTTTCATTCAAATAGCTGCAGAAAGAATATGTGCATAAATGTTGCAAGTTAAACAACTCTGCGTGTTAAAGAACAGAAAGGACATGTAAACGGAAAATGTCCTACTTGTAGAATACATCAAAGCAAAATGCTGTTTCCTGCTATTACCTGGATCAGGGGGCTTGCTGTTATTCCCAAAGTTGGGCATAGTATTCTGAGACTTGTTCTCCATAGTAAGCATCTTCAAGGATATTCTCCTCAGATAATCAGACTGAATATAGAAATCCATTACGGCATTAGAGTAAACAAGCTTTACTTCATTATTCAAATACAAGACAAGATTATCGAATATGTTATATTAACCATGCTTAATAATGAGTTAGCATCTAGCATCTTTGTTTTTTCCTACCTCTGCTCTCTTTCCTCCCTGGATTTCTTTCTTATTTACTTCCAATGTAATTGACAAGAAGTCTAGGTGTATGCATGTCTACACATATGAATAAGAAAAAAAAAGAAACACAAAGATACATACACACAACGCAAACAAACAAAATATAGGTAAACAACAATGCATCCAAGCAGGTTAAGGAATGCCGATATTCTATGATTACCTGGCTGTTTGCTTCTGTAAAAATCTTTTCCTCGAACCTTAATGCGATTTTCCTGAGTTCATTTAAACCCTCTTGGCCAGAAAATGGAAGGTGCCTCTTCAATGTGTCCATTCTATGCACACAAGGCATTGTGTAAGTTATTGACAAACCAATAGGATATATATAAGAATCTTCCATGGTTAATAAAACAATGCCATGACCAAATTGCGAAGTTAACATAAAATCAAATGAAAATTAACCAGGATATAATCTGACCACCAAAAGATTTTCCTCATTAACTTGTTCAGGACTGTATCATTCAAATATCCAGAAGCCACGGCATAGGAATTTAACAAAGTTCTCCCAAATAAACAAAGTGGCCATCATGACCTTCATATATCAGCTACATTCAAATAGACCACGTACCAAAATTACCATTGTTTATAAAATGATGTAGAAAAGCAAGGCCACTAGTGTCTGTTACAGCTATAAGTTATTTAATGAATGGGTATAACTCAGTTAGTAAGAAGAAAAGAGAACCATCAATCCATATACAGTAGCACTCAAATAAGAAAACAAGTCCCAAGCTTACAAGAAGCAAAAGATTTAAAAGCAAAATTTATCCTCATTCAATCACATAAATTCATTAAATGTCGATACCAAGTATGCCACACAGAATTGGACCCAATAGCTTAGCCACATCAGGCTTCCAGATACGTGGCCTATATATTGTGCCCAAACTCTGGGTAAGAGCAAGCTTTGATTCTCGAGCTATGTATTTACAAAACAAAGAAAGCGCTAAGGAATAGGAAATATGGTTTTATTGATGGTATTGTTTGGTTATTAACAATATTGAAAAACTATGAAAGACAATCCACAGAATATCAGTAACTTAAATACAACAAGTATATTTAACAAATAATAAGACCACAAAATTCACTTACATCTTGTTAACAATTCTTTGTCGTGAATCAGGCTGCAACTGGGTTCTCCAATCACCTGCATCCATAGTGGGCTCTCCACTGGGAGGAGTAGGCCTCCAGCTATTGCTATCCATCAAATTCTGACAACACCAAAGGAGAAAAGAAAAGTCACAAACAATTCAGATCAAATTTTTTGTCATAAATTAAAGGAAGTGAAAAAGAAAAACTAGTTTGGACATAAATCACTACTCAAATATGCAAAACATTTGACAAAGTTCTTTTCAACAAACACCTCCCTTCTCTTGACACGAAATTCCTGGTAAAACACAGTTTTTGTAACCATAAATTTATGCATAAGAGCAGGATTTCATTTTTGTTAACGTTGTAAGATAAATTGGAAAGTATACATCATTTGCCGCGCTCTTACAAAATGACAGGACATGTTACTAGACACTCACAGACACCCTACAACCATGACTTAAGTTGAACATGATAGTTTGCTATGTAAACCACAATTTTACAACTGGATGTCAATTTGGTTGATTTAATACTAATACTAGGTAACCCTTCTTCACAAGGCTGTTAAGATTCCGATTTTTCTCTCTGTCCTAGGCCATTGCTCATAAGCCTAAGGAGGACTGTAACTCACTAAAACACCACTACTTTCACCACTAGACCAGCACATCACTGGAAAGCAATGCTAATACTCAACCAATTGCTATTCACTAAAGAATTAATTGTTAGTTGGCTTCTGAGAATGCTACCAAGGCTCACGGTTAAAAGGTTGAGCCTCCTAACCAAAAACAACTGCACTTGAAACTTTTCTAGCTAAATATTTGACACTTTCCCAATGAAATCAGCCCCATAACTAGAACTTTATCATATATTATTCAATGAAAAAACAAAGAGAAAGAGAATCATAAATATTAACAAAATCTATGATTTAAACTATGTTTAATAGAAATAATCGGGTTTTGGGGGTTGCTTTCATTATTGGGTATCCAAATATTCTATCAATCTTTCTAATTTTTTTTCAAAGCAAAAAGATTAAAAAATATACAAAGTTAATTACCTGTTGATATTAAATAAAAAAAAATGAAATCTTTTATTCTTACAGTCAAAAACATAATCCCAGGTAAGATTTTCGAGGAAATTAAGGCAACAGAACCGTAAAACCTATAAAAATTTGAAATTTTTACCTCAAAGAAGCGCTCCCAAGAGAGATCCGCTTCGAAAATTCCTCAAGGATTTTTTTTTCAAAAAACCAAATCCCAGATTGAATTAAACCCACGCCTCAGATTATCTTTGAGTATACAGAGAATAAATTATAAAATTTCTTTGTTGTTTCTTTTTGACAGAATTGGAAAACTACCCAATTCTCACGTATAAATAAACATTATTAGAAGAAAGTAAAAGAAGGAAAATCAAATAGATTTATTTGTTTGGTTGGAAAGAGAGTGAGAGAAAAGGAGGAGAAAGAAGAAACTTAGTAAGCAAGGAGAGAAAGAAAGTCACGTGTTGTACACAAGTGAATGGAAAAGAGACATGTCTACAAATAATGACCATTGCCAAAAAAAAAAAAAAACCCTAAATTGACTTTTTTTTTTATCAATTTTTACTTTTATTGTTGTTTCTTCCTTACACTTTTGAATTTTTCTCTTTCAAATTTTATATTTTATATACATATTGACATTATTTTTGCAATCATGTATTTTTATTTCCAAATTAACCACTTTTATGTTATAATAAAAATAATTTAAGTAATAAGAGTTGGTTCCTTTACTTCAATAAAATTATTGATTTTGGATCGAGTCCTAATATTATTTCATTTGTAAATAAAATAATTTTTTATCTTAAATTTATTTTTCAAAACAAACATGTTATTATTGTTTTTATAAAAACTTGTAAAGTAAAAGTGATCTTTTGATATTTTTATCTTTGATTTTTTTTACAAAATTGATATAAAATCGAGGTTGTGATTTTTTCTAATTTGCCGACCAACTTATCGAAGAGTTGTAATTAGATACTTTTTATTTGTATTTAATATGGATGAAGTTATTATGTCATGTATCAAATACAAAATATATTTTTTATTTTTAAAATTATATATTATTTTTATTAAATTTAAAATTATATTATATTGTTTTTTTTATAAATTTATGTCGTATCTATATATAGAATCTAAAATTATTATAATTTTTTTATAATTTAATAGTTCTAGTTGTAATTCATTTATTTATAATAATAAAGTATTAGTTGATCAATATATAACTTAACTAAATTATTTAATTTTCTTCCAAGACACAAATAACTCAAATTCCATTTAAGAAGAAATCAAATTCTTTTATCAAACATAATTAGTTAAATAAACAAGTAAGAAGAAAATCAATCTTAACCAATCAACATGTTATCAAGAAAAATACAATATAAAATGAAATAAATTATCAGTAGATAAAACTTGAATTTGATATATAATAATTATAAATCATCATTTTAAGATTAATAAATAAAATTTCTCTTGACAACAAATAATGAAATATTAGTTCAACGCTAATTTTAAAATTAAAATTTTCAAATTAAAATTTCAGTAAGTAAAATTAAATTCGTGCAAGGTTGTAAATTGATGATATTGAGTAATTTACAAATGATTTTATCAACTTTCATTTTATATATGTATTCACAAAATATAAGAGCATAAATGTTTCAATAAAAATTTCTTAAAATAGTGGGCTAAAATTACTTAAGCCATACTTTCACTTTTTCAAAAATGATTGTCGAAAGTCATCACTTAAAATCAAAGTTCTGGTAGTGTTTTAGTCAAAATAATTAGGTTAAAATTACATGGCAAAGTTTGGAATTTAACAGAGCCAATCTTGTTCAAAAACCTATTATGTTTGATAAGCATGTAAACAAGTTCAAAAACCATTAAATAAGCAAACACTTGTCAACAATTTCTCATAATAATATCATCAGTCAATAGTCATTGCTTGTTAGGAGAGAAATCCATGCTATAACCAATGGCTCTTTCCTCCTTTATCCAAACGTTAAAAGCTTGAAATTTTGTTTGCTACTGCTCATACAGACACTATTATAATGAACCAAATTATTATAGCTAATATACCAAAAGCACTCATGTGGTATCTCATTTTCTCAACTCCAGTCATTCCAGTTTGTGGAAAGAAATTTCTTGGATGCAGACCACCCTTGTTCATGGCGGCCATATCCACACCGACTGCTGTGGCTGCCTCATCAACCATGGTGACAACAGATGCCTCCAATGATTTAAGTGACATGGGTTTTGCCTGAAACTTATAAAATAGTAATAGACCGACATCAATTCTAAAGCTAAAACAAACTATACTAGAAGATAAAATCAAAAAGAAAAAAAAAAAAAAAAGGATTTCAAGGTTTTTTTCCACTCTTTTACCACATGAACAACATATCAAGCCAAAGGAGAAAATTGAAAACAGAGCATGTGAAAATGAAAATTAATAACGCTTCGCTAACCATGGTAACTCCGGGATCATGGGGCTGTTCTGTAACCTTCGACTTGCCAAAATCAGTTGTTAAAGCATTACTGTGAGTATCATTAGCATTTTCGAACCCTGCAAGCAAATGTGATGTTGACATACCATTACCAGGTGTGTCAGGTGCAGGGCATTCAGATCTTGCTTGCTGCTGACTAATATTTTTGTTATTTGACAGAGAGGAAGCGCCATAAATGGATTTCTCAGAGTTCTCAGGCGTGGGATATGGACTCAACAGGGTTGAAGTAGGTGGGACAAATGGAGCCTCAAAGAGTAGGGGTGAAGATGTAAGAAACTGGGCACTAGGTTTTGAATGCTCATATGAATATCCTGGAAGTTGGCCAGTTGGGAGATTTGCTTGAAGAACCCAGGATTAACACCTATTCCCTGTCTCATGTTCACGTCATTTATATCATCCGTTTGATGCAGCTGCTTTTGTTGCTGTTGCTGTAGTTGTTGCAGTAGCTGCGGCTTCTGCTGCATATATTGGTGCTGCATCTGACACTGTTGAAACTGTTGTTTGTACATTTGTGACTGCAGCATTTGCTGTTCCAATTGTTGTTTTATATGCTGGTGCTGAAGTATGTTGGAATTTGACTGAAGAGGATTCATGTTTTGCGGCAGGACACTTAAGCCACTTTGTGGAGATAAAATGTTAATATTTGCGTGTTGGGAGGAACTCACAGGATTCTGTTGTAAGGGTCCTGCAGCAGCCTGCTGCATTGAGCCTAGGGCATTACGTTGTCCTGCATCCAAATTGGAACGGGGCTGCAGTGAATTTAACATGGTCTGCTGCTCTGTCGCAACCCCAGGTAAAGAAGGCAAAGAATTATGCTGTAAACTTGTCATGTTGTTTGCTTGTATTGTAGGCACAGAACCTTGTAAATTTATTGACTGCAACTGAGGGTTCATTTGATTATCATGAGACTGAGTCTGATTAATTTGAGGTTGTGGCTGTGGCATGGAATGCATATGAGGCGGAGGAAGCTGTCCTTGCTGCAGTGCTGAGCCAGGCTGCCTTGGCCTATTGGCATTTATAAAATTTATTATATGCTTCTCATACAAACTCAACTTATCCTTGAAAGTGGGTACGATACTGGCTTTGGGAACTGATAAGAAAACTATAATCCGCTCCAATAAGATCTTGAATATTTTCAACTTCTCAAGCTGCTCTGACTTTGGCTGCTGTGCAAGAGAATCATGCTGGAAAATAGTACACAAAATTGTTTCAACTGATGCAAGTAAAACTAAAAACCGCTCTTACACCAGATACACATAAGTGCAACCACTAAACAGTGTCTACGGGAAGGGGATTCAAGCAGCAACCTGAAAGCGGTATGGGATCAAAAGCTTTCTAATGTGGAGTAGTGAAGTTCTCTCTAGATTCTATTTAGAGATACAGGGCGGCAGACAATGGTGCAGATGGGTTCTACCACTCCCCGGAGGCTAGGAAATGAATATATATGATTATGTAAAAGAATAAACCTACCTGCTTCATCTTGGCAACAATTTTCTGGTAAATCTCTTTTAATTCAGGTAAATATATCTCCTTCATGATCTTGATCTGCAACATAAAATCAGGAACAGAATTCTTAACCAACAATTAAACCACTCAATTTATCCAAGTGTCATGATTTATTAGAAAAGTAACAAGAATTTTCCATTTTCTAACTAGCAGGCACTGATTTTAGTTAATAACAAAAGAAACAAAGGTATCAATAAATGATTATCACTTTGAAGTCAAGCATGCAAGATACCCTTGGGCTTAGGTTTCTTGCTCACCAATTTTAATAGATCTTTAGTCAAGAGCTGAAGGATTTAAATAAGCTTTATTTTCTTTCGTCTAGGAACAAGCCAAAAGAATTCAAGTCCTTATTAACAAAGTAATAAGTAATTCAGAAAATGTCTGAATTTCTTTTACCAAATTTATTTCAAGTTCCTACTTCTTCAGTTTTATCGTTCCTGTTAAGAGACGCATCCCAACATACTCTAATATTTCAGAACCACTTTCCAACACCTAAAATCTTCTTAAAAACAAGTTGAAAGTGTAATATTATCTATAGAGAAAAAGTCAAGATAGTGTTTTTACCTTCTGATAGACCTCTTCTTGCCAAATCATCCCCATTTGCATTGTCCTGTTTGAGCTGTGGAATCTAAAGATGCTATAAAAAGATAAATAAACCGTGCACACGTCAGAAAAAGGAAATTTTTGGAGGAAGGAGAATAAGCGAAGAAAAATTGTTCCATGCATACGAATACATGATTTTGTTGGCATATATGTAAAACAATATCGAAATAGATAATTTGTGGAAGAAGGGTGTATTACGAGCAAAAAACAACCAACTCTGAAAGGAACAAATAAATTTTGACTTTCCATTGTGACACAAAAGACAAACTTCGAGTTCAAAGATCGTTTTTATTTTTCAAGGCTACTTATAGAATTTCTCCAGTCAAAAGCTTATTATACATTACCCGTCTATAACTAAGAAGTTCAGTTGGAATAGGAGTAAATGATAGATAAGCTTAAGTGATCAAAAGGAAGACCTAAAAATATAGATATGGACTCAACAGGGTTGCAGTAGATGGGAGAAATGGAGCCTGAAAGAGTAGGGGTGAAGATGTAAGAAATTTGGCACTAGGTTTTGAATGCTCATATGAATAACCTGGAAGTTGGCCAGTTGGGAGATTTGCTTGAAGAACCCCAGGATTAACGCCTATTCCCTGTCTCATGTTCATGTCATTTATATCATCCATCTGATGCAGCTGTGGCAATTCATTTGTTTTTATCATTACAGGTGACTGCTGCTTAGCAAGCTGGTTCAAATATTGCTGCTGCAGTCGGTGCTGTTCCTGCATTTGGTGCAACAGCCTCTGCCGCTGCCTCTGTAGCTGCATCTGCAGCCGCTGCCTCTGTTGCATAACCATCTGCGGTGTTATTGGCTCAAAGCCTGGTGGCATCATTGACTGCAACGGAGGCATCTGCTGCTGCTGCAACTTTTTCTTAAGAAGAGCATGTTGCAATTGCTTTTGATAAAGCGACTGCTGTTGAAGAGCTTGTGGTTGCTGTTTGGCAAGCACCTCTTGCTGTCCTTGTATTTGACTAGATGAATTTGGAGAGATATCGGAAGGTTCATCTTGCCCAATTGATTTGCCAATTGAAATCAGTGAAATGTCAGATGTCTTCTGCTTGCTGGGATTCTCATCAACATTGGGGATGGGAATGTGGGTCAAACCAGATATTGACGGTGATGCAGATGGTAAACCAGCAGAACTTTCAACTCCAGAAGATACCGTGTCGTTTGGAATGTTTTGTTGAAACAGCTGTTTCCCTATTTGAAAATGACTTCCTGAGAATGGAATAGGATGTGATAGCCCTCGACTATGAAAATGGGACTGCATGCTCTGGGAACCTATCAGTAGAAGAAGAAGCAAAAGATGCAACGTGGGTACTAAATTTGGAGAACAAACATCCAGACAAATATCAAACTGGAAAAGACATTAAAAAAGAAAAAAACCACCAATTCATTGATAAGCATTCAAACACCAAAGGCAAATCTGTTTTAATGTTAAAAATTAACTAATAATTTTTTGCCAATAACGGTTGGTGGAGTGCTGGACTCTTTGTTTAAGTGATGTTTCAAATCCTGGCAACCTCAATCATTAGAAACAAACTAATAATTATTTTTAGTGAAATTCCACTTCTATTTCATGTGCTTACCTAGATCACGGAGCTCGCCAGATTTGACATCCATCGTAAGCATCTTCACAGATATTTTCCTTAGATAATCCGACTGAAATTAGAGATGAATAAGCAGTTTTCACTTGCTTAGTGAACAAAAGCAAAATAAAAACAAATAACCAAGTTGTGCTGTACAGAGAAACCAGATAAAAAGGCAAGCTTCTGGGAATGCAAATAAGATGCAGATTCAAGCAGATATGCTGCTACAATCAACAAAAATGTTCATCCATATAAATCATGGAATGCCATGACTTTTTGTGATTACCTGGCTATTTGCTGCAGTATAAATCTTTTCCTCAAATCTGACAGCAACTTTTCTGATTTGATTTAATCCCTCTTCCCCATGACATGGAATGTGTCTCTTCAATGTATCCATTCTACAATATACAAAGGTAATGCATTAGTAAAGTTTAATGAACATGTTAAAATTTTGACAATGGAAGTAGTAAAAGTAGACTTTACATCTTGTTCACAATTCTTTGTCTTGAATCACTCGGCAATTGGGTTCTCCAATCACCTGCCTCCGTGGCAGGCTTTTCACTTGCAGGTGTAAGCTTCAAGTTACTGGTATTCTTTAATGTCTAACAAAAAAAAAAGAAAAGAGAAAAAAAAACATAGTCACAAATGCTTAATCGAATCAGATTTTCATAAAAAGTTTAAACCAAACTATAGTCACAAATGCTTAATCTGAATTTAATCCCTCTATTATTTCAATTTTAATCTATATAACTTTATTAAAAGTCGATTTAAGAGTAACTGATTTAAAATTTCATAGCTAAATTCGAACACAAAGATTTTTTATTGTGAAATTTTATAACTAATTTTACAATGTATTGAGTCTACATATGGACAATACATCAAGAGTTTATAGTTAATGTGCTGTTCATTCGATATATTATAATGAATCATGCAATATAAATTTTTTACAAGCTCTTAAAATAAATATATAAAAAATTGATTTTTTTACTTTCTAATTAATGAACTATCATTATATAGTTCACCGGTAGTATATGAAATTAATAGATGGATAGTGCATGAAATATAACCTTTAAAAAAAACTTTAACAAATTACCTCTTGGTCCGCTGTCTCTTGACAATATGCCCCCTTTTCGCTATCTGTAAAGTATATAGAGATGGCAAAAAATAAAAAGCTATGTATGTAAAACTGCAAAAGACTAACTAATTAAAACTGGAAAATTTTGTTTCATTAAGAAAGCAGGGAATCATCAATATTGAAGGGGTAAGTAAAAGAAGATGGTACAAAACTTGAGAAAATTACCTCTATAATCCATGATCTGAGCAGAAACCAGAAAGAATCTAAAACCAGGATTGTTTTTTAACTTGGGTTATAAACAAAAATTGAGACCAAAAAAAAAAAAACGAAAGAAATGTGATCACAAGTTATCAGTTAAACTTGGTACAAACTTGCTTTCATCAATATCATGATCGTAATCAATTGTTTTGATGATGATGATAAGGAAGATGAAAATGAAAGGGATATATATGAAGAAGAAGAAGCTGCTGCTGAGTAGAAAGAAACAAAGAATTTGCTTAGGCCTTAGGTAATCATGTTTCAACTTTTGGTGCAATTCAATGGAATGGTGCTTTAAATTACTGCTCTATAGGTCGCTAGAAATTAAAAAGCATAGATGGAGCCGTCAGGTCGAGTTGGATTGTTGTCTTCTTTTTCCATTTTTCTATGCTTTGTTTCTTTTGTTTGTCTCTTGTTTCTCTTCTCCAAATTTATTTGTCATTGTTCAAATACTATGACTGATAATTTTCCTTATAATAAAATCAGACATTTGATTGCTATTTTAGGGGGGTTTGGTTTATGAAATATAAGAGTAAGAAAAATAAGTTTTTTTTTTAAATATTATAATTTAAAAATATAATTGAGTGAGAATAAAAACAAGTTTTTTTTTTGTGAAATTTTAAAAAAAATCTCACAATAAGAGATTTTGATTCCTATATTTTTTTCTTTTTTTATTAATATAAAATTCTTAATACAGAAAAAATTTCCCAATCAAACTAAATAATCAAAATACTAAAAACATGATTTCCAATCAAAAATATTATTTTTTCCTAAATCAAACGTCCCCTTAAAATAAAAGTGATGATAACCGAAGTCAAGCCTCTAGAACTCATTTTTCAAAAGCAAGATCTGAGTTCAATCAATCTATTTCATAATTTTATTTTATATTAATATTTTAGATAAAATTAAATAAAAAAAAATTAATCGAACAAGATTGGACTAATTCAAGATTAAAAAGCTATGCCTACACCAATAAGCAGGATCCATGGACGTAGGTGAAAATCCCAATCTTTGGACATCTTTATTAACTCATTATTAGTTAAAGGCCGTATAAATAAAAAAAATTAAAGTCCAAAATATTAATGATTTACAAGTTTTGGGAAAGTTCGGATGAATTTTCTCATAATATGTCAAAAATAATATTTTACTATTGAAGATAAATAAATATCATAAAAATAATATATTAGAGGAGATTATTGTAAATCTGTAATATTAACAATATAAGAAATATTAACAAGTTAGTAAAGTATTTAAAAAATAATTAAAAATAAAAATTGGATAACACTTTTCTCAGCTCAATTTTTGGGTCTCGAAATTTACTGTTACTGAATGTTCGTCTGATTTTGCCTTGAAACTCCACGAGTCGCTTGTAACTGGCCGCTGAGCGAACGATCCTAGGCATGGGAAATTGAACTCTTTACTGCGGTGAAGGAGCCATCACCCTCTTTCTTTTCGCAGCAATACAAACAGTCGGAGAGGGCCGAGACCGACTCTCCATTAAAAACATCTTGAAAGATATTCTTCGTAGATAATCTGACTGAAAATACAAATTATTACAACGTTTAGATATATCAAAGTTTTTCTCAAAGCAACAAATTAGTTAAAAAAAGGCTAACCAAAATAATCTTTTGTTTCCTTCTTATATATATTTTCTGTGCAATATGTAACTTAATTAAAACTTATGACTACATGTGTATGTTATGTTAATTCAGTTATTAAAGTAAATGTCAATTATTAAGATCTGATTTGGATGCATAACGAGAGAGCTCTCATTGCGTCAGGGTTTATGCTTTAATTATGACAGGACCCTTATGATCTAATTAAAGAGTGAATGTTAAATGTGAATTTCTTATATTTGAAGAGTTGAACTTTTATAATCTCGTCCGTGTCTAATACAATGCAAGCAATTTATGAAAAATAAATAATCGAAGCAAGATAAAGCTTATGTGCCTGCACATAACTATAGAATGCCAGCATTTTGGGATCATTACCCGGCTAGTTGCAATAGCATAAATCCTTTCCTCGAACCTTACAGCCATCATCCTGAGTTCATTTAATCCCTCTTGGCTTGGAAACGGCAGGTACGTTTTTAGTGTATCCACTCTACGAATGCAAGGCATTATATTAGTAAGTATTCTAGTTATTGGGAGCAAGGGGCAATGTAGTGAGAGGGACTCCCCATCCCAACCGCACTGGCCCTTCAACTTTTCGATGAAACACCCTGCCACTGCGCTGCACCATGCTCTCAAATAGGCACTTAGCCATGAAAATTATAGTAACATACACAAATCATAGCGATGGAAATTTAGTGCAAATTTCATCAACCTCAAAATATGGAATATCGATCATTAGTGAGATGGAGGGACAAGAATTTCTAAATACCATGCCAAATAATTGCCTTGCTAAGTTTGTGACTTCCATTGCTACACTACCCCCTCTTTTCTTTCAATCCAAAAATTACATGGTAAAAGGCTATACGTGAATTTAAATTTCCAAAAATTGGTGCAAATATTATTGAACAATAAATTATGTTATTATATAGAAAAGAAATTCATACATCTTGGAGACAATTCGTTGTCGTGACTCAGGCTGCAGCTGCATCTGCCACGGTTCTCTCAGATCACCTGAAACTGTGGTAGCCCCTTCACTATTAAATTGGGACTGCGTGCCTCGGGAACCTATCCAGTAGAAGAAAAGACAAAACATGGGGACAAAATTTGCAGAACAAACAGGAAAAGACATTAAAAAAAAAGCCACCAATTCATTGAATATAGGCATTCAAAACACTAAAGGCACCAACCAAATCCGTATTAAAGACATACAGAGATGTTAGTAACACATTCATGGAAGAAAAGAATGTAAGGGTATTTCTCATTTGGTCACCATTAGAAAATATATCACTCCTTTAACTCACCTCTCTACCAGCAGAAATTATGCACCTGGTTTTAATTAATACCTAAGTGACAGTGAAATTCCATTTCTGATGCATGTAAAAGGCAAAATTTTGTTAACTATCAGCAGGAAAAAAAAGCACAAATTTTTGTTTCGTATGATTACCTGGATCACGGAGATTGCTACAATTGCCAGAATTGTTTGCAGTGTTCTGAGACTTGACCTCCATAGTAAGCATCTTCAAAGATATTCTCCTTAGATAATCCGACTAAATTAGTGATGAATAATTAGTTTTAACTTGCTTAGTAAATAAAAGAAACAAAAATAATCAAGTTGTACTGGCCTTTATATGGAGAAAACCAACACTTTTTCCTCCTTTTATATTTCATTTGCTTTACTTGCAAGCTTACAGAAGATTCATAAATTCGTGTATTTATATTTGTTTATTTTGTGTTTATACTTATAAAACACAAAAATTACTACATGTATCAACGTTTCAAACACAAAACACAAAACATGTATCCGTGTTTAAAATTGACGAATCCAACTTCTAGGAATGCAAATAAAGTGCATATTTAATCCGATTTGCTTACAAATCATGGAAAGCCATATTTTTATGATTACCTGGCTACTTGCTGTAGTATAAGTCTTTTCTTCAAATCTGACAGCAATTTTTCTGAGTTGATTTAACCCCTCTTCCCCACCAAATGAAAGGTGCTTCTTAAAAGTATCCACTCTACAATTCGAAAACGCATTGCATTAGTAAACTTTAATGAACATATTAAAATATTGACTATGAAGATTGCTAAAATATACTTTACATCTTGTTCACAATTCTTTGTCGGGAATCACTCTGCAATTGGGTTCTCCAGTCACCTGTCTCCATGGCTGGCCTTTCCCTTGCAAGCGTAGACTTCAAGTTATTGGTATTGGTTAATGTCGAACAAAAAAAAAAAAACCTAAAATATAGTCACAGATAATCAAATCATCAGACTTTTATAAAAGTTAGATCTTAATTACTCTAATATTAAAAGAGTAATTGTTGATTGTACCCAAAGAATCAAGAGTAATTGTTGGGAAACGATTAAGATTGGAAAGATCTATCTTTGTAGTTAATCCGAATTATTGAAGAGTGGCTCTTCACTTTCTCGCCTATGGAATAGGGTTTTTGGCTGGAGCTTATGGAGTGATTGAGTCCCAAAGGTTAATAACTCGTACACCTAGCATTAGGAGGGTAAAATTGCCTTTTTACTTTTTTTAAGGGGTTGCTGGTAAGTAATCACCTATAATTCTATTTCTAATAATATATTTCTATATAATAAAAAAGGTTATATTTGATATAATGTCTTAGTGAATCAAATATTTTTATATTATTAATAAATCAAATAATATTATATTATTAATTAATAAATATTAATTTTTAAATTAAATATATAAAAATTAATAATTTTTAAAAAATATACAACATCATATGATTCATTTTATTAATGAAATGTTATTATCCGAACTCATTGATAATATTCCCATAAAAAGCCAAATAAATGCACGTGAAAAACATAAAACACCTTAAAAGCAAGGAGAAAGAAAATAGAAGCAAGTAACAGACCGATAAAAGCGCAGCATAATCCAACGGAAAACCGCAAGCAACCACAACAATGGATAAGACGAAAAAGTAAGATGAGGTAAGGATGAGAAGAATGAACGAAGCCAACGAAAGGCCCAAAAAAAAAAAAAAAAAGGATTTAAAACACATTTCCTCATTCCCAAATCCTAATAACTCTATTATCCCAAAATAAGGAATGTAGCCCTTCATTTTATACTTAAGACAATGTTTGATGACGCTTATTGACAAGCTATTTAAATTGTAGTTTTCTCATTCCCACTAAAACTGATGAAGCATCTGATTTTGTCATGAAAATGCCATTGAGTCGCTTGTGTCTGGGTGTGGTTAGACAATTCAAGGCATGGGAAATTGTCTTCACTGCAGGCAAGGAGCCGCAGCCATCACCCCCTTTCTTTTTGCTCCAATATAAACAGGCTTTGCGTCAACACAAAGGGTCTGATATCGGCTCTCAATCAAAAGCATCTTGTGTGATATTCTCCTAAGATAATCTGACTGAAAATGCAAATTATTAAAACTTTTAGATCTTAAATTTTTAATCAAAGCAACAAATAAACAAGGAAAAGGCTAACCAAATACTTTCTGTTGTTTTTCTCATAGGTAAGTTAAGTGGTATGAGCGTGTTTAGATCTTTAAAATTTAATCAAAGCAACAAATTAATAAGAAAACAGCTAACCAAATAATTTCTATTGTTTTTCTCATAGGTAAGTTAACTGTATGAGTATGTGCGTAAGCCATATTACTCAAACTCGAGGGTAAGGCCCCAGATATAAGGATATGTTAGATGCAAGTATGTTCAATTTTTTCATATTTGGAGGATTCGACCTTCATAACCAAGTTCATATGATACATGTTGGATATGGGTACATGATGGAAAATGATGAGTTACAACAATATGATGAGTATGTGCCTGCATATACCCATGCGCGAGGAAAAAGGTTAAAATAAACAGCTGAATCAAAAACTAATACATAACAACAAACACCCAAACTATAGAATATCAGAATTTTGTGATTACCTGGCTGGTTGCAATAGCATACATCTTTTCTTCGAACCTTACAGCAGAACTCCTGAGTGCAATTAATCCTTCTTGACCCTGAACGGGTAGGGACAAGTGCCTTTCCAGTGTATCCATTCTACATATGCAAGGCATTATATTCATGAGCATTTAATTTATTAATCACCCAAGCCCCGTTTGGGGGCAAGGAATAGTGAGGAGGAAGTACCGCCCTCTGGCGCCCAAGCCAGCACTTGGACATGAAAAAGTTAGTATTAGCAGAAGAGAACCGTTGATAATAAACCAATGGTGACACAAAATGGTTCGTTCACCCAAATTTCTAAATAAATCGTGAAGAAATTTAAATAAAATATAAAGGAAACAATAACAACTGTCCCTTCAAACTGACAATGTCATTTCTAGACTTCAATATACAGAAATCATAGCAAAGGAGATTTAGTGCAAATTTTATCAATATGGAAAGGTCAAATATCATGAGCCTCCACCGATCAAATACTCAGTAGAAATTATATATAAGCTGAAATTATGGAACTGCAACTAATGAAGAACAATCAAATACAAAAACCATATTTTAATTAGTGAGATTAAGGGAAAAGAATTTCTAATTACCATGCCAAGAAATTTCCTTGCTAATTTTGCAACTTTTATTACCATATTACCCCTTTTTTTTCAGTCCAAAATATTACAAAGTAAAAGGCTATCATTTTGTGAATTGAAAAAAAAAATTCCTATAATTAAATTTAAATTCCAAAAATTGGTACAAAGAGTATATTTGAACAATAAATTATGCAATATATATGTGAAAAAAAATAAAATTCATACATCTTGGCGACAATTCTTTGTCGTGACTCAGGCTGCAGCTGCATCCGCCACTGCTCTCTCGGATCACCTGAGCCTGTGGTAGCCTCTCCACTAGTAGTTGCCTCTGAATTAATTGTATCCATTATTTCCTGAAACAGAAATTCTCAACAATGATTTTTATTTCCCAGGGAAAACATTTCCCAGTAAACTTTTTCTTTAGCTTAAAAACGAAATTTAAAATATCTAACTTTACAAAAGATTTTCTAATTGTCAGAACAGACAAAAAAGGATCCAAATTCAGCTCTCAAATCCCAAATCTATGACTGAAAAATCAAAGCAAAATTTAAAATTTTCAAAAAATCTTAATCTTATGGTGTCAATTGCAGGACAGAGGAAGAATAAAAAGAAGGTAAAATATAAAAAATAGAAAATTGGAAGAAGAAGAAGAAGAAGAAGAAGAAGAACCTTGTGTCTGTTTCAGTGTTTGCCGCTTGAATTGAGGGCAGAAAATTGCAGAAAGGGGAAAGAGAAAAAAAAATCACTCACGCAATGCCAACCTTACCTGAAATTGGGACAATGACAAAACGAGGCAACAGAGGAAGAAAATTCATAATCAAGTGCAATGAAAGAGAATATTTACCGAAAGGGAAAGGAAATTTTTATAATCGTGCCATAAGAGAGAGCTGAGAATTCCAACGTTGGGCACTTGTACTGTTGTACAGCGTGCGTGGTCTGGTCTGGTCGGACCGGGCCGCGTGTTTTTTATACTTCTACAATTTTGTCCAAGGCGAGAGTCATTTTGATATTCGTTAAATCGGTTCGCTTAATTTTAAATTAAATTATTTAAAATTAAATTAAATTAAATATTTTATTTTTATTAATCGAATTAAATTTATAAATTTTAAAAATTAGTCGATTGAATTTAATTTAATTAATTTGATTAATTTTTTAATTAATTAAATAATAAATATATTTAAGTTAAATTATATTTTAAATTTTAAATTTTTTAAATTTTAAATAATTAAATAAAATTATCCAATAAAATATTTAAAAATTAATGTATTATGTTAAAAACTCTAATAAGTTATGAAATTAAATAATTTATTTCATATATTTTTTATTTTATAATTAGATTAGATTATATTTCAATTTATTTCATTAATTTAATTTTTAAATTGAATTAATCAAAAATTAAAATTTTTTTAAAATTATTTTATTTAACCGACAAAAATTAATTAAATAATCAATTAATTCATCGAATTAAATCAATTCGATAAGTTAATTCAATTTAAATCGAATTATAACCCTTACTTAATGCAATTATTATTTAAAATATTATTAAAATTTTCATATTAATATATTAATAGTTCAAAATACATATTAAAATTACATAAAATAAATAAATTTCAGAGCAGATTGGCTTGAATTTTAAAATTTATCTTTGGCAATGTGATTTAAATATCGAAAAATAATAATTTGATCAACGTTCAGTTTTGCTAAATTTTTTTTCTTTCTCTTTTAATTGTTTATTTTCAAATTCACTCCTAACACAATTAAGAATTATATTTAAAAGTACTAAAATACTAATTAAAAATATTATTTTAATGTAATAAAATGGGTAAACGAGACCAAACTAGGACTGGACTTTCAAATCGGGACGCCCGGATCGGATGAAGCTAGCCCACAAACACCTATGTACCAGCGTTGAGATGTTTTATAATTGTGGCCACTAAAATAGTGGTTTTAAAAATATTTTTATATAATAAAATAAGACTTAGAGTTGGTTTTAAATTATATTTATATAATAAAAACAATAAGCCTGTGAGAATGTTGGACAATTTCGTACCATATATGGGCTAATTGATTTTGATTTGCTAAAATTAGTTGCTAAAATGTTATTGTAAATATAGTGTAAAGGAGGTGTCATGGTCCATCGATTGATACTATTACATAAAAGAAGGATCATTGGGAGAGTCAATCATAATTAAAATTTGTTTGTTTTATCCAAACTTATTTGTATGTTTAACCTAACAAGATTATCAAGACATCAACAATTTATGGTATGTATAATTTGTTTAATTATCAATTGATAATGTTATTTGATGTGGTAGTTCTAGCTGATGTTCTTTAAATTATTTATCGAATAGGCTATGTAATTACAGATTGCATGTTAAAGTTTCACCTTGTATAAATTTTGTTTAATTTTATATTGATTTTTGGATTGGTTATTTTACTTGTTTAGTTGTTTATTTATTTTCTTTATTAAATATACATTGCAATTTTTTATTTTTTATATTTAAAATTAATAAGGATTGATTTTTTATTATTAAATTAAAAATATGAGATTATATCACAAATGACTCGATTGTTAATCACTATAATTTTTATTAGTATAAGTGATTTAATTAAAAAAAAAAGAATGAGGTTTAAAAAACTCTCGAATAAAAATTAAATAATCATTTAAATTTTTAATATTTTATTAAAATCAATTATACTTTAAATCTTTTATTCGGAATCAATTGAACTTTTATACATTTACAATTAAATTCTCAATTAGACAAAAAGAGTTAATCATTTTTCTTTAACAAAGAATCAATTGATAAAAAAAATATTTTTACATAATTATTGAATTTTGGTGCTAGATTTTTTTTATGCTTTTGCAAAAATAAAAAATAAAAACTATTAAAAATAGTCCTTTGGGTAGTGAAAAATATAATGATCCATGTCATAATGGTTTTAGAGCTTTTTGATGAATTTGGAAACGAAAAAAAAAAATGTAAAATGGAGATGCCATCATTTTTTTTGCTAGGTGCGCACCTATTAAAACATATCATTTTAATAAAATTTTAAAATTTATTAAAAATATAATTTTAGGATCTACGAAATAGTTTGAATCTAGAAGTCGATTATGCATAGGGAGTGATTAGCACCCTTATCATTTTCATTTAAAACAGTGCCAATTAAATACATGTTATCATTTAATTTTTACAAAAACAGTATTCGTTTTGGTATTTAAAAATAATTTCCTTAACTTCTTTCATTTAATGGAATTTGTTTTTTTTTTATCTTTTTATTATTTATTTACCTTTTTTGTTGTTTCATTTTATCTGAAAAATAAATTGAAACCCTTTTATTGAAATAATTATTAAAATATTCTAATACGTTGATAACATTATAAGAACTTTTTTTCACATAAAGATTTCTTAAGTATCACTTTTCAGAATACCTTAAAATTCATCTTTGGATGTTCGTTTTTACTTTTTGTAAAAACAAAATCATGCATATTATGCGAATGACAATATGTTGATGCACACATTTTATTTTTTCAGAAATTTTATTCTTTTTATATTATTTTGTTTTCAAAAAAGAGAGAAATTCTTATTATATTAAAATTTTTTATAAATATTTCAATTCACTAGTAATATTTTTAAAAAATCTTCTCATATAGAGATTTCATAAAACATTACTACTCGAAATACTTTTACGCAATGTTTAGATAAATATTAATAAATGAAAGGAAATAATATATATACTCATTATTTGGATAATTAAGATTAATAAAGGAAATGAAAAGAAAAAAATTTTAACAACCATTGTTTAGATAAAGAGTGAAAAAAAAAGAAATAATTCATTATAAAATTTTTTTTAATTATAACATTTCATTGTTTATGATTTTAGAACACTCATGTATATAGTAGTTTTTTATAAATATAAAATTTTTTCAACTTCCTTAGCTTTTTCTCCAAATTAGGGTATTAAAAAAGTAAATATTACAAGAGAAACTAAAGGTTATTCAGTTTTCATTTTTTTATTTTCGTTTAAATTAAAAATTTATCCAAACAAATGAATTATTTTTTTGTTTTTATTACTTTGTTTTATTTTATTTTCTTTTCTTTCCCCTCCCCTCAATCCAAACATAGTGTTAGAATCTTATTATAGAATTATTAATAAATTAGTTAATTTTTATTATATAATTTTTAGTTAATTTTTATTTTTACTTTATAGATAAAAGAAAATTTTTTATTGTATTAAAAAATTTTATAAATACTCAAATACGTTGGTAGTATTTAAAAAAAATTTTACACTTAGAGATTTTGTAGGTATCATTATTCGAAATACTTTTGAATCTTATCATCGGATAAAATTTTTCTTTCTTACATTTTTTTTTATTTTTGGTTATTTACCATTTTTCAAATTAAAAAAATTTAAATTTAAAAATCATTTTTTTAGTGTTAGTATTATAATCCTTAGATATTATTTTTATTATGATTATATTGTTTTATAAAGTTCATTTTAACTTTTAGTAAAAAAAAAAAAAGACTTTGTTTTTCATTATTTAGTGTTATTTATTTTTTTGTTTTCATTTTTTATTAATTTCATATTATAAAAACAACAAATAATCATCATAAGAAATTTAGAAAATTTTAACATGATAAATATTAATAATAAAATTCAAAATAACAAAAACATTATATAAAAAATAAGTCAAAAAATAAAAAAAAATTTACTTGAATTAGATCGATCAACAGTTCGATCAAATAGCCTAGTGCTGGTTCAACTGGACTGGTTTGGGCAAAGAGGAATTAAGTCATGGATTAGTTACACGGATCTCGAGTCAGGTTGTGGGTTGGTACACAAATTTTAGTGATTTAAAATGACGTTATTTTGACTATTAGCTACCTATATAAAAGCTTAAAAAAAAATTTTTGTTCATTTTATTCTCTTTTTAAATAAAAAAGTCCAAAAACTCTCTAAACAAAAAAATAAAACAGGGGTCGATCGGTTGCCAAAAATTGATCACTATCTGTCATGTCAATCGTCAGTTGCCATCAGTGATCGAAAAATGCAAAAAAACCCCAAACACACCTCTCGTCTCCTTTTTTTACAGATGCGATCTTCTTTTCTTAAAAAAGAGTTCTAAATGGCCTATATTTACTCTTCAACTTTTGGTCATAGACTATTTTTTTTTTTTTGGATCTTGATTTTTTTTTGTTGAATTCGATGCTAGGTTCCTTCATCGGAGAGATTATGTTCTTTTTTTGTTTCATGCTTTTTTTTTGGAGTGATTTTTTTTTTTACAAAAGCTTTTTTTTGTAAGAATTTTTCTTTTTTTTTGGTTTTTTTTTAAGGCATTTGGGCTGACTCTTAAGATCTCCTCCCTTCTGGTTCGCCGCCACAGAGCTCTATTTAAAGAGTTTTGGTCATGCCTTCACCTAGGTAGGTGGCTCCAGGGCATGGGTTTTGTTGTTCTACTGGATAGGAGGGTTGGTGGGTAGAGGCTTAGGGAGTGAATAGGTATGCAGAGAGGTTCAGGGTATGGTGTATGGATAAGGGCTCTGGTTTTGGTAATGCTTAGGGGACAAAAGCTGTAGGTGGCAATGGTGTCGTCATAACACCCACTACCACTAGCCCTTCTACCTCTTTGTTTTTTTTTTTTTATTTTTGTTTTTATATTTTTTGATTAATTATTAATACTTATATTAATGTATTTTAATATTAAACAAATACAATAAAAAAAAAAATAAGCTTAGGCCTAAAAACTGAAATTAGGCCCCAAGCTCGATTGAATGAAAATCGGATCTCAACTTGAGAACCCGATAAATTCGATAAATTTTAAACTAAGATTCAATTAAAATTTTATATAAATTTGATGTCTATATTTAGGCAAGCCAAAAACATTACAAAAATAAAAAAAAAAATTAATAATTTAATATAGCTACCATACATAACACAATAACAATGCCAATGAACGAGGACATATATGTATATATATACATATATATATATATATATATATATATATGTTGAAAGGTTTTGAGGAGATTAATTTCATCGAAAATATAACAGCCAAGAGGGTAAGTATGACCCATTGACAGGTGTTATCCATTTGTCTTATTCAAT
Source organism: Durio zibethinus (assembly GCF_002303985.1). The sequence continues at coordinate 1,471,451 of NW_019167982.1, read as the reverse complement.
TGATTCCTACATACACCAATAATTTTGGTAAATTATATAGTGTCTTTCTTTTCTTCGAAAAGATGATCCCCTGTTCCACTCTGCCCTTATATTGGATAAAGATTAAATATATTTTTTTTTCAAAAAGAAAAAAAATAGTGTTAAGGATATTTTCTTTTTTAAAAAAAGTGTTAAGGAAATTTTAGATTAATTAATATCGTTAACATTGGTGCAACTAATAATAATTTATTATAAGCTGGCCGGCATTGATCCCACCTACTTAAAATATTAATGTATTCATACAAATTTAAATGGTTTCTTTCTCTATAAATCATGGTAAAAATCTTAAACTTAACGAAATGATGTTGAAATATTATCATAATTTTTATTATTTTTTAAATACATTTATATGAGTATTTGACAGAAAAAATCTTCATTATTTTTACAAACATTATTTTTTTTACAAAAAATAAAAAAGATAGATTTTAAAATAAAATTTTGTAGTTAGAGTTGAAGAAAATAAAAATCGAGTAAAAATTACATAATAAATAATTCTATGTAGATCAAAACATGGTAAAAAAACTATGTTACTAATTTTTGCCAAATCTAGTAGCCTCGTCTTCTTGAAGAGCATAAAGAGATAATGCATTGTACTTTTTACCGTATATATAAAATCTATGTTCAAAAGCGCATATATTTCAAACTGATCACCAGAACTAAATTAATTTGTTAGAGATTTCTAATTTAAATAACCCAACAAATAAAGAAATAATAATAAATAATTGAAAAGAGCAAGTAAAAACTAAAAACCATAAAACAAGAGAGAAAAAAAATGAAATTCACTAGTTCCCTGGATAACCCATGTGGGTTTCAAGTTGCAAGATCTCTTATATACACAATGAACTAAAGATTCTGAATTTAAGAGGTAAAAGATTGTCAAGAAACTGCCACCCCATTATTAGAGCTGTTGAGTGGACAAAACCTGGTGGGTTTTGGATGGAAGTTTCTTCGCCTTTGAATATCGTGGCTTGAAGGCTTGATTATCTGCATCAGAAAGGCCTTGATCAGGCTTGTTTTTGATGATGATGATGATGAAGGTGATGCTGTCATCATCATCATCATAGCCGCCTTTGACTCCTCTCTTTGTCTGTTAACATGGGGCGTCGCCGATTTGCTTGAAACTTTGCCCAAACTCCTATGGAGGCTGCACCTGAAAGAGCCAGGGTGTTTGGTTGGAGAGCAAAGGCAAGCTCGTGTTGAAGAAGGCGATGATGAGCTCTTCGTTGCCATCGAATGGATCAGTTCCAGTGCTTTCTTTCTTTTCTTCTTCTTTTAAACAAATTTATTTGGGGTGGGCGGTTAGCTTCTTTTATATATGGCCATAAGTATATGGGTGCTTTACCAAATAGACCTTTGTCTTTGTCCAACTTTACGATGAGATAAGATAGTTTTCTGGTCATTTTGTGTATCAATTGGTTAATGACACACAGTATTAATTATTTAATGATCATGCTTTAGCGTAATATCATTGATGATCAGACTTGCATTAAATTTCTAGAGACTAATTGCTAGGCATGGAAGGCTGAGTGACAGCCATAGACATGGTGATTAAGATGGTTAATTTATTAAAGCATATGGTATACAATAATTATATTATAATTAATCAATTATAATTTAAAATTATATAAGTTTTATCAAAATACACTTATAAATGTTAGATTTTTATATAATTTTTAACATAATTAAATAATTAATAAGATTGTAGTTGAAATACATTCGTTTCTCACATGTCTTGTTACAACTTAGAGCTACATGAAATTTGTAGCATGCATGCATAATGTTTGTATGTATGGCTTTGAATTTATTGATTAAATTCTACAAATTTGTGATTAGGCCTTGACATATTAGGACATTTCTCCTACTTTCCTTTACCCTGCACTCCCCATGTGCATGCCAATTGCCAAGCCATTAACTCAAAAGGAACAATACAAATAATTACGAACGGATTGCTAATGTTGGTGCAATAATACAAATGTAAAGTTAAAAAATGAACAAGACAGAGCACTCTGGAAAACCTCTTTGGTCGGTTCAGTCCTATTTTGGACACAGCTTATCCTTATCAGATTAACCAATCTCTGCTTCAATCTCCTTATCTTGCAAACAGATGTCTGAGAACTTGGCACATGTGAGGTTCATTTGGGCACGTACTCTCAGATTCTGACTGAACTAATGACATGTTACCAAACCCCATAAAACAGACAATAACTAGAAAATAACCTTTCTTTCTTCAATTTGTTTTATCCTATTCTTTTCCATCTTTCTACATATTCCACTATTCCAGCAACAAAAACCAGGTGCTCATTTTGAAGTTTTTATGAATCAAAACTGGTTGTCAAGATCTTGCTTTTATATTATTTTCAGCCCATAGAATCATACGGCTGTTGGGTTTTGAGAATTTTTTTTTACCAAATCTTCAGCTTTAGCCCACGGATTTTCGAAGGTGCTTGGCCATGGGGTTGACGCTTTAATCCTTGGTCACACTGACCTCCTGTTTTCTTAATTGACTAAAGAGTAGGGGTTTTGAACTTTGAATTCCAAGCTTTCTGGCACGTTGTTATTAGCAATAAATAAAATACTCCACAATTTGTATGGATAGAATCCTTGAGGTTTCTGTTAAAGCATGGGTTAACGTTTGACTGTCCATTAAAAAAATAAAACATGAATCAATTTTTTAATTTCATTTGTGAAATTAAAAAGATATATATTCATTGACAGTATATTAAAAAAAGAAATTCATAACACCTCAAGCACATGGAATGGGAATTAACCCAGAAACGCTCTCCTTGTTTTTAAGGGTATTAACTAATTTAATGTGATACAAAAAAAATAAATATATATAAATTGATTTAATCTCACAATCTAAACTTTTGAAATAATTATTTACTTAGATAATTACTTCATTTGTTTCAAAATATTTGTTATATGTTGATTTTTGTGAAATTAAAAAAAATTGACTTTAACGTATTTAATATTAAATTTTAATTTTTTTATAAAATTAAAATTCTATTATTTTTAATTTCAAAAAAATAAAACAATTATAAAAAAATAATTTTAAAATATAAAAAAATTTTAGATATTAAAAAAAAATGGAACATAATTTTGGGACATCTCAAATAAAAAAAAGATAGACAAAAAAATAAAATATAGAGAGTAAAATATAATATGATAGAAAAAAAATCAGGATTCAGTTTGATCAATATCCAATGAATTTTGACCCAACTTGATCTTTTAGGGTCGATTTTTTTTTTTTTTGAAAATTAGGTATCAAGTCGGTTAGGTATGATGATAGAAAGAAAAAGTTGAGATCGAATTTTAGACAAACTTTATCCTACTCAATCCGATATATATAAAATTTTTTTTCAATTAATTAATTAATTTTATATTTATATATTTATTTTATTTTATTTTTATATTAAAATAATATTTTATTAATTTCAAGTTGAATCAAGTATAATTTTATATAATATCTAATCAGATTTGAATTTAGGTACGAAAAAAATTAATAAAAAATCAAATTGAATCAAATTTGAATATTATATATATATATATATATATATATATAATCGAATCGAATTCAAAATAAACAAAAATTCTCTTTGACTCGATTGTTGCTCTCCGTAGTTTAGTGTTATTCCAATTATAAAGGAAATAAACTAATAATAAACCGCAAGTTCGACAAGTTAATACGATCAGTAGTTAAGAAAGGTAGTTGATAACTTGATACCATGGTCTCAGAAATTTAAATTTGAAACTAATAAAATTTCTATCTTAACCCTGCATCCTAAGCTTTAGTACATTTGAAAAAAAACGTTGTATGACCGTTGCAAATGTGACAACCGTTGGAATGACCGTTGAAAAGCAAAGTTGTTAAAAAGGTCCCTAGATTGAATGGGTGGGGTTTCAATTCTCGGTTCAACCAAGTTGATCCAATTCCGTTTAGAGTGAGATGCAAGAGATTTTGGTATTAAATATAACAAATACCTAACAAAAACATGCACTTAATTTGGAGCCTGTTTCTTTGGACGGTACGATAAGATTCCAATCAGGTTGCTGTTTTGAATCACTTCAACAAACATCGTGTTTGATCGCTCGACAAACATCCAATTCAATATACTTTGGTTCAGCATTCAGAGAAGAAAGTGTGGTGGGGAGGAGTTACATTGCAGCAATGGTGAAAAGTGTGATAAAAATAAGAGAAAGCCGATAAATGGTTCGAGAATGTCCATAATGCTGATGTTGGCAGCAACAATGGCGGAGAAAGATCACCGACAGGTACATGGCAAATCCCAAAAATCAAAATGGAGCAATGAGAAACAGAGGAGACAAATTATGCGAGTAAAGTTGAGAATATCTTCAAGCTATGAAAATTATAAAAATACCAATATTCAAGCTCTAACTATCTATATATAATCTTTTAATCATAGAAATGCATCTGAATACAAAAATTACAACAATCATATAGGAAAATCCACCTAGGAAAGTTCATGCTGCTTTTCTTGGAACACCACTTTCTTGCTTGAAGAGCATTAGACCAAGAAAATATAACTAACTGGAAAGGGTTTGGTTGGTTCATGATAAGATGAAGAGGCTTTATGAGAGAGTGAAAAGAAGGTTGAAAGAAAGAAGACAAACGTTGGAAGGAGAAGAAATTGATGTGATTCGGTACTGAGCATTGCGTTGAATGTTTTCGTTTCTTGTTGTGTCTCAACAGTGAAGAAAAGAACTGATTACTAATGTAATGACCATCCTGAGTTCTGCAGGCTTATGATTCAAAGCCATTCTTGTCTTTGGCATTGTAGTTGAAACTCTTTTGACTTGTACTTCTGCTGAGAATGGTAAAAAGGGAAGCACATATATGGTTGAATAGAATATTACTTGCAGGCAGGATTCAATAGAAAGAATCAGGTGTGCTCCATTGCCAATAACATAAATTTACTACTTGCCAAAAATTATTTTACATCAATAAAACACGCATATTGGGAAAATAATTTTTGAAAATTTAGGTTAAATTACTTGAAGGGTTTTTTTTTTTTTTTTAATGTAATTGCTGCTTGTAGACGGCATATATATGTGGGGTCATTTGCGTACAAAACATTAATTTAGTTGCACACAAGTTCTATTCTAGATGAGAACTCACAAATAATAGTTGTTAATTTTTGTTTTTTTGGATAAATGGGGTGTTAAAATTCTGAACAATGGACAATGCTATATATGAACAAGACATGCTTAATTTGAACCTAATTAAGTCGGTCTAGTTTATGAACACTTTTCTCCAATCTGAGGTAGAGCAGTCACGATCATATAACGTTAAAGATGTGATTTTCGAATGTTGTAGATATCCCATCCCATCCAACCCTTCATTTTTGTTCTTGCCATTTCTTGTTATATAGCAAGGAAAGGGTGCACATTCTGAGATAGTTTATAAGCAGAGAAGTTTTCAGCCTTAATGATGTGACCTGCTCAATTCTTTACAGCTTCCTCCCCCCAACAAGAGGAGACTCATCATACCTCTTATTGATCCTTTTGGTATAATTCCGGTGCCGCCTTTCTCTAGCGTACAACACCCAAAAGATCAAAGAAAACATCACCGAACCTGTAGCAGTTACCAAACCAATATAGACCCATTGACTGTATCTCCTCAGCCCTGGACAATGATTCTCATTAATGTCTTTGAAAGTGTCTCGGATCACGGTGCAGTCCACTACACTAGCAAGGAAGGGGCTATAATTGTACAATCCGAAGCTTACATTAACAGCTGAACTCATCTGGATGTACATGTCAGGGGTCAGGCGGCCTGCTGTGGTGCAAATACCAGCTGCTGATACTTGACATACATATTTCTTCCATTCCTGCATGAAACCTAATAAATCACGTAAAAAATTGGACAGGTTTTGAAGCTGCAAAACAGCTTAAGCTTCTAGGCTTTTTTACCTCGGCTGCATTGCTCAAGGCTACTTCACCCACACCGCAGCTCTGTCGAGTGTCACCTTTTGTGTATGGGTCACAGATGACGGGTACTAACGGACCAGATTGATTGTGATAAACAGGTACTGCTTGTGAAGGTATAAGGGTTTCGTTGTTGGCTACAGCGACAATGTACTGGTTCAGAATACCATTAACTCCAGTGGTTACTGATCTGCTTGCGTCCAAGACATTTTGGCCAAATTCCCTGTCCCAACAAGGGATAAGTTCCTTCATTGATGAATTGGCCATGGGGTTTTGGACCCATTCGTCCATTGCAACGCATGTATCTGCCACTATGCTGAATTATGGTGAACATTCGGTTAGATATAACAGAAGATGGATGCATGCCTAAATTCCTTCTGAAATCAATCCTAAACATCTTACTAACTATTAGAGTTAGATTCAAGTTTAGCAATGCATATGATTTGTTTGGACTTACTTGTGAAAAACCAGAAATATGCCACACAAGATATATGTGAGTGTGATAACAATCCACCCTATGACCACGAATCTGCAATTATAGAGTGTAAATTTTCAGTGAAAAGATGGAAAAGAAAAAGAAATAAAGAAGACACTATAATCATATATTCTAATTCACTTACAGATGCACACAAGATTGCATGCCAAGAATCGAAAATACTGCAATCCATCAACAACAACAATGACAATGTGAGGAGATAGATTAATAGTTGTTCTATTAAATAGGAATGGATAATGATAACCAACTAGTTTGGGGGAACCAAAAGGCTTACAGAATCCGAGAAATGCCAATAGGAGCAGGAAAACAGTAATAGTGATAAGAGCAACGTTCCTACAATAAAGAGCAAAGCATTGATTGAATAGCCTATTAATAGACTATTTCTCTTGTGAATATTGATATAAAAAAGCAATTAACGACATACACGGGGTTAAGAATGTTTAGCATGGAATCTGTAATGTGAGCGGATTTGATATGAGGAATGTTTCCTGTGGCATTGATTAGCGACTTGACCTTGTCGATCTCGGTTATGAGATTAGGAGGTAGAAAATGTTGGTTCAAAACGATATTCTTGGCTGATGAAAGATAATTGTACACGCTTATAAGATTATTGACGACACTTATTGCTTGATTCACGATGTAATTTGTTACACCGTTTACGCTGCCCTGGAATCTTCCCTCTCCAGTGTACATTATTGCACATCCAACACTGAAAACGAAACAAGTACTTCATTGATTAAGCAGTTAAAACATAAAACTCTAGGCTTAGAAATGTTGAGTTGAATACTGGAGGACTTACATTGCAGCAATGGTGAAAAGTATGAGAAAGATGAGAGAAAGTGCATAAGCAAGTCGAGAATAACCATAGGGCTTCTTGCGGCGGCAGCAGCAGCAGGAACAAATACAAGTACATAACAGAAATAGACCAAACAGCACGAACCAGACTATAGCAATGGCGGCGAAAGGAGCAGAACTATAAGCAACTGACTGCAAACAGAAAGGTGGAGCTGTACTTTTAATTACTCATCATTGAAGTCAACTGAGAATTAAAGCAATTTCAGTGGCAATATATTAGAAATTGGCATCATTGATTGGAATTTGGTCCTGTAAAATTAAAGAAGGTATTTACTTTTATACATTCAATGTCAAATCTACAACTGAGTTTGATCTATTTTGATAATTTCTTTTTGCAAACAAGTGAAATAAAACACACCTGGCATTTTGTTCTTGAGATACTTAGATTAAAGTTTCAAAAACAATATTTCAAAATGAAGCATTGCAGCAAACTTGAGTAAAGAAGAAAGTAACATTTATTATCTACCATGAAAGCAATGTGGTATAGAAATCTTACAGCCAGGTAATGTACGTTAGCAATATTCCATCCACCTGTATAATAATTAAAATTGTCTAGAGGATCCTTCCTGTATGTCTGTTTCTCAGCTAATATGAAACTTCCATTTCCTGGTCCAGCTTCTTCCATTTTCACCGTCACCAAGCTCATAATTCCTGCACGTAAGAGAATGATTTAAACATGAAGATTAAAAGAAAATATTGGCGAAAAAACAGCCCCAAAGTTCTTGATGATCAAATATGAAAGGAGAAAAAAAAAAAAAGAAACAACATATAACAATCATACCTGGAGAATCATCTTCGGATGGCAGATCACCATTCTCATTCTGTCCATGAGAAAGTGAAAAGCCGGTTGATAAAATGAGAAACAAAGCTGCTATAGTAAAAAATGGCTTCAATTTTACAGGCGTCCTCCTGATCATCATTCTTTTATGCAACTATTCCTGTTCTTTTTTTTTTTTAATCTCTGGGTTTGATCTTAATTCCCTTTGTGAAACAAAGGGTTTAGGCATGCAAAGAAATCTATGGCTTTTCATTAACGTGAAGCTGTAAATTAAATGTATGTTTCGGGTTGGCATTTTGAACGCATACTTGCTGTTTTTGCATATCTATATTTGTCTTTAAATTGTTATTATCAGTTATATTTGGAGCTTTTTGGCAACTTATAACTGCAATAAAACCAGCTGGCCGTAAAATTTTATCTATTTCTTGTTTTTTTTTAAGGGGTTTCTTGCACATATAAATATAATTGTTAACAATATTCATGATCTGTCACATTGGTCTCCAAGAGAATTCAACGGTTAGAAGTTAAAATTTCGACTTTAATAGTTTCAGATTCTCTATATAGTTTGTCAAGATGAGAAATAAATATAGAAAAGAGCTATCTTTTATATATAAAAGTGAACCACGTAAATAATCATATAAATTTTAAAAATTAACGAATTTACCTTTAAACCTATAGTATTATTTATTTATTTAGATCTAAAGCTTTTGTTAGTTAGTTTTTTAAATTTAAATCAATTAAAAATTTAAAAATGAAATCCATGTCAAATTAAATTACTCTAAATATGTATTTGGTATGAAATGATGAGTTATTAAATTATAATAATTTGCATTAAGTAATTACATTACCTTGTTTGTTAGCATTTTTGAAATCTTAATGGCATTGATGTTAAATCATTAGAGTGATAAGATTATTGTCTTGAAAGTGATCCAATCTCTATTAAAAGGTTGAAAAATCTTGAATTTAAATGAGTGCTTGAATGGCAGATATAATTCTATGCTTAATGAGCTGCATCCACTTTTGAGCTCAGAAGCTCTGCAGCTAGCTCAGATATCTCATGAGACCTCTGAGAAGTCTCATGGCAGTAATAATGATGAAAGTGTTAACTCGTATGAGTTAGAAAACCAGAGGGAGGAAGATAATGATGATGAGGAGGATGAGCAAGGAGCAAAGGGAGAAGTATCCCAATTTCTGCATCAACTGTGTCAGCCTTGGCTTTATCAAAACAGACATAAACTACACTATTCTTAACTGTTGAAGAAGGTGCCGAGGGTGCTTGGAGATTAGCTTGGTTGCCTAGTCCTTCTGGCCTCTTCTTTTTTCTGATGGAAGGGTCCAATTTTTTATTGAAGCTGCTTTGTTTTAAATAAGTTTGGTGTTACTCTTAAATATTTTTTACAATTATTTTAGATATTTTGTACTTAGATTTTTTTTTCATATAATACTAAAATGATTTAAAATCATCATTAATTTATAATCTTGTATTAAATATAATTTAAAATCACTAGTAATCAACTCACTTTAATTATTTTATCGCTATCAAGTGTTATCTAAAAATTTATTCATAAGATATGTTAAAGTGGAGGTGTTGTAAAAAATAAGCCCAAATTAAAGCACCTTGGTTGTTTTAAGCGCAATAGCTGGAGCATCAATTGCAAATTAATAAAAAGAAGGAACCAAATTAAAAGGATAGTTTTATTTTATGTAAACGATTAAAGAACAAAGTTGTTACCATTAAAGTACAATGTGATATATTCCTTGGAAGAAAGAAAAGGAAATTAAAGCACTAAACCAAACTTTTTTTTTACTTTATTATTAGACATAAATTTAATTAACAGAAAGAAAAAGAATCACACACAACCCAAAAATTGAAAAAAAAAAGGACAACAATCCCCGATAAGCTGAATTCATGGAGTGAAAGAATGTATCCCAAGAGATAGGAACTTGTTCAATCACTGGTTCCAATATGGAAAACTCGACTGCAATTATAAACAGAGCAAAATGCTTGTAATGACATCAACAACAAGAGCAAAAATGCAGCCAAAAATGAAAGAAACTGCCAAGAACCAAACACATAAGACTTTATCATGTTTTTAGCTTTGATGTTCCATCGTCCGTTATGATACTTGTTAACTTCTTCAATTGCCTTGTAAGGAAAGGCACTTTCGTCAACCTGATGGACTTGCTCATCCCATTCCGAAGATCGGCTGCATCTTGATCACTCCTCAAGTGATTCAAAATTATTCCTTTTTCTCGAAGCAACTTCACATCTTCCTCAGTATCGATGACCCCATTCATCAGTTCAGTGTAACGTGTAAACACCAATGGCCCTGAGGCATTCGATGCTTCGTATGCCACTATGTTTCTCATGACTACCTCAGTGTTCACATCTAAGCTAACAGTGGGGAGGTGAAATGTAAAACTCTTAGCATCAAAAGCAATGGTTAAGATGCTCCCTGTGGTGGGCAAGAAACGTACCCCGGAATTTGAAAGTTCAGAAACAGAAGGAATTGTGATCTCTTCTACTAATGGTGGTTTGTCAGCGTTGGAACCCTCACCTTCTGATTTGGTGTCCTTTTTACCTTCATCATTGAAGAAAAAGTATTCCACAGGCTGTTTTAGGAATGAAAATCCGGGAAGTTTAGAGAGGACTGTCCATGGCAATTTAAATATGACTTTGACAGGCTTTGATAGTAAAATTTTCTTGACCAGGCGTGCTGGACCTTTGTTTAGCTTCAATAGCAGATTCCATATATGGCGGAGGAGTTGCTGAACGTAACCTGGGTCGCTGGAGGATCCTTCTAATTTACCTTTCAAGCCTTCACTCTGTTCTTCAATCTCTGATATGATCTCAGATGTGATTCTGGATTGGAGTTTAGGCACGATGATATCATACAAACAATCTAGCAAATGGGATGTTTCTGAAACGTGGATCTTCGGCAACACCATCATCTTGAAAGGGAAAGCTCTTTGCAGAGCCCAGTTAGCATTGACAGCAAGAGATCATCAGCTGGTTCAAGGGATGCAGATTGAACTTCCAGCACCTTTCTCAACACAAATAGAGGAATTTGATTCTCAAGCATCATTATGTCTCTAAGAATCGCATTATGGGTGGATTTCTAACTGCATAATCAACCAAGTGTGTCATTCTTGAAGATACTCTGGTAAGTAACTTACCTTCTTTCATGGCATAGATCTGAAGAAACTCAAGCAAGAATGAGGCATCAATAGTCATCATCCAAGCCAAAGTTTCATTGCTGAAGTCTAGTAACTTATGGTAGCATGCTCGGATCTTTGGCTCTAGCCTGGCCAGTTGCTCAACAAGGTCATCAAACGAGAGATTATTGAGCAGATTTTTCTGAGTTCTTTTTGCAGCATTGATCTTATATCTCTCCATCTCATACAGATCTGGACGCCAGTAATGGTAAGGACCAATGGCAACCGTGGGGTGTATGAATCTGGATCACTTGACTGAAGGGTTTTGGGGACATTGAATATGCTGACAGGAATTTCATAATCGTCTTCAAGCTCTGCCTCGAGTGTCTGTCGGATGTTAATAACCCATCGACGCTCATCAAAGCTTGAATTGGAACTTGAAGACATAGTGTTTTGCAGAGAAGACACGGTGATAGGTGAGATAAGCCTTTTGGTGAATGAAAGTTTGGAGTTGAGTGACGCAATTGAAAGAGAATGTCTCTTATAATTTAATGGTGTAAATCACTATCATTAACGCGGGGTTTCTTTGTCCTTTATAAACATTGGGAGACGCTTTCCTCTTGCTCAAATTAATTTACAGTTAATTACAATTTTGATGTCTAAATTTTTAAAAAATTGTACAAATTTATACCTTAACAGATAAAATATACAAATCACTCCTTCCATATTTATCTGCTTAGTAGGAATTAATATATCGTTAGTGAATTTCTTTTCTTACATACCATCCACATGGAATTTTCATGTGGTATTTAATATTTTTTAATTAAAACATGGCAAATATTTGACGTGATTTTATTGGTTAATTATTATGTATGCAAGTTGAGCTAAGGGTGTTTTTAAAAAAAAAAAAATTAGAAATTGACAAGTGATTTGTACATTAGATATTAATTTTTACATTTTTTTTTAAAGTTTGACTAGCGTATTTAACTCGATATTTTATTACCTAAATGCCTGCATTTGGGTATGCCTACACACATTTAAAAAGAATGAATATATCTCAAGTAATTAAAATGGAACAGAATAATAATAAGTAAATTAAAGTATCTCTCTTTTCTTTTAGAACACCTTTTTAATTTTAAACTTCCTCTTTACTTAAGAATGGAATCTCTTGGAAATTAATCAACCTGCCATCTTGATTTCCAATTGATCATCATGATCCAATTCCTAGAACAACAATTCTCACTATATACGCTTTGTATCCAATGTCTGTTAAATGCATGTAATTTTGTGATACAAGTCAAATGCCATAAGATTTATCTCTAGTCTCTACCTTTTGATTTCCTTTAAAGTCTGCACTGTTGGGTTAAACGTGCCTAGTTGCTTGAACTTGAATGTTATCAAGCAAAACTTCTATATCTCACATTTAATAGTCTATGATTGGACCGTGATTTTATAAATAAGATAGAAATATTTTTAATCAAATGATAAAATTATGAGGGAGGTTTTATATTAGAGTAGGCAATATCTCATAACAAACGTAGTCCAATAATCTTTACATTAATAAAATTAAATTCTAATAAAAAAGAATCAAATAAAAAAAATAAACTAACATAAAATATGTTTTGATTAAACCACACGGAATTGAATCTAAAACTGAAAATTTTCAAGGGCTTCCTCTTAGGTATTAGCAATTAGAATAAAAAAAAGTTGGTGAAAATTCCTAGCAATGAGGAGCCAAAGAGCTATCAGGAAATTTCACTATTTTTAACTTCATTAATAAAGTATTGATAATCTAAGAGAGACAAAATTAAAGAAGAGGGGCAATTGCACCAATATCCCTCATACAGATCCCATTTTTCCGAGATTTATCTCGTTCAACTTGGAGTAATAAAAAAAAAAAGAAGAAAACCATGTAAATAATATTTATTAATTAAACCATGAAATGGAAATTTAAGCACATTCAATTCAATTCAAATGAGTGTTTATTCTTTAAAAGGAAAAAATAAAAATAAAAACCTTTGACCAAGGCCAATTAAAAATTGGGTAGGCCAAGATAAACTTATCCTTGTAACTACGATGAATGAATTCACCTATCAAACATGAGTTTGAAGAAACTCAAGCAAGAATGAAGCACTAATTAATGGCCATCATCCAATCCAAGCAAAAGTTTCAGCATTGAGATCCAACAAGCTCGAATCCTTGGCTCAAGCTTTTCCAGCTGTTGAACAAGGTTTTGAAATGAAAAACACTGCAATTGCTTTTGGGTTCTTTTTGCTGCAGCCTGCAGCTTGTATCTCTCCATCTCATACAGTTCTGAACGCCATTAATGATAAGGACTGATAGCAACCTGTTGTGGGGTGTAACAATTAGGGTTACTAGAAATGAGTACATTGGGAACGTTGAAGATTGATACAGGAACTTCAGTATCATCTTCGAGCTCTTCATCAAGGGACCTATGGACGGATGTTGATCACCCATCGAAATTCATGTCGATGGATCGGGCCAAATTTATATGGCCTCTATTTCTAAAAGTCAAGCTAAGGCTTGATTCTAACCCATCTACCAATTTAATTATCATTTTATAATTAAAATAATAATTTTTTATTAATACTAATATTTTAATATTTTCAAATATATTTTAAATTTGAAATTAAACAAAAATACAATTATCCATAAAATATTTTAATTAGGTTAGGCTAAACTGGGCTTGAGCCTCAATATTTATTATTCTCAGTTACTCACGACCCAAAACATTGGAATTCTTAATACTAAAATCTTAATTTTTATAAAATATAAAATTTATTTAATATATTTTCCTTTTACTAAAATTTTCCCATTTGATTAAATTATTCTTTTCAGTAAGCTTACCATAGTTTAATGACATTTAAAAGTAAATTATTTAACGGAGGAAAAATAGAATGAATTAAGGCGATAGCTAATAACAGGTACTTATGTGCACTAATAAAAACAACTCAAAGTAAATTAATTTTATCTGTCCCATATTTTATGTGTTTTAAATGCATTAAAAATTAAATAGAAGTGAAAATATTTTTACTTTTCAAAGTAAATATTTATTTTACAATTTCAATAATGCTTAAGTGTTATTGGGTTGGCTTGTAAATTGAGAAAATTATAATTATATATGCACTGAACTTCATGTAAATGATGTTACCAATCTCATAAGGGAAAATAGTTAGAGTATTTATTTTGTTTTTGTGGCTATATATGAATAGCCAAGTACTTAATATTTTAATCTTATGCATGCATCTAAACATTTAATTGAAGTTACATATATATATATATATTCTCATATTCAAAGATATGATGGGATGTCTTTGGTTTTGAGTAGCATACCACTTTGTTGATCATTGTTGATTTTACTATATCTCGGTCATGTCAGTAACCTTTTTTCCTTTCGTTCTTCCCTTAGTCCACACAACGAGAGTAAGTCACTTACGTACCAATCCCCAAACGCCATTGGAGAGGAGTCAGATTCTCCTTTAATTTATTTGCCTTTTTAAATCATCAATCCTATATCTAATATCTTTGCCTGGAAGAAATGATCATATATCCTTCGGAGACAAGTCCTCTCCGACTCTTGTTATAAACATATATAATAGTAAGATTTTAGCTTTGTTACCACCATTATTCTATAGGTTTTTTTACGGTGATGGATACGATCTTATCAACTGCTGGTGATTTGCTTTTTCACCTTTTAAAGCTGGATCGTCTGCTTTATAATCTTGCTCGCATTGTTTAACCAAATCTTCATATAATTATGTAGGATTCTGCTTATCACACTCATAATGACAAGTGGGGTTCCTCCCAAATATAAAGCTGCCATTGTGGGATTAATAAAAACCATTGTACTTTCGGAATGACCACCAGCTAAATCACAATAAAATAAGAATAATCACTGCAAGTTGGCACCTTTGCAATCCAAATTTCCTGTCAGGAAACAAAATACTATTTTTAATAATAAAAAAAAGCCACTATATGCTCATTTTTTTATTGATTTTGGTATGATTAATACCGGTATGCAAATGATCCACTTGCATGGTTTTTCTCTCGTATTAAGAAAAATGGAAAATTAAGCAGCATCCTATCATGTGATTCAAGATGTATATATACGTGTGTTCGAATACGTCTTTTCAAGATCAAAAGCGAGAAACTTAAATGCTTTCGTCATCATTCCCATTAACCTGAGTTGAATCCGAGCTGCATTTTCCTTAATTCAAACATGAAACCCTTCAAAACACAATTTTTAGGCAGACTCTGACGCTTTAATCCATATATCTCAAATTTCAATTAACGACAGTTAGATCCAAATTAAAGTCTCACTCCACACAACAATATTCAATGAATCAATCAATAAAAAAAAATGAAGATATTAATTTGTGATGCATCTTGGTATACTTCAACAAAGGATTGAGGAAATGCACCAAAGTAAGTCAGTCAGAGGTCTGGATACGTGCAATTCGAGAGCAGCTATAAACCGAGCAAAAGGCCTGGAATATCATCAAGATCAGAAGCATAATTGCAGCTAGCAATGTGAGGAACTGCCAGGAACCATATACATATTGCTTAAAGAAGTACCTCGCTTTAACATTCCATCTGCAATTATGATACCTGTTAACATCTTCTATCACCTTATCTAAGAACGGGACTTTGGTCAGTCTGATGGACTTGCTCATCCCATTCCACAATGCTGCAGCCTCTTCATCACTCTTCAAATGGTTTAAAAGTATTCCTCTTTCTCTCAATAACTTGACATCCTCCTCGGTATCGATAATTCCATTCATCAATTCAGTGTAGCGCGTGAAAACCAATGGCCCTGATGCGTTTGATGCCTCGTATGCGACCAAATTCCTCAAGACCACCTCTGTATTAATGTCTAAACTGACAGTTGGGAGATATAATGTAACAGTCTTGACATCAAATGTAATGGTCGAAATGTTACCATTGGTGGGTAAAAGACGGACTCCCGATTTAGAAAGGTCGGCGACAGAGGGAATTGCGATCTCCTCTGCCAGAGGTGGCTTGTTGAGGCCAGAACTGTTTTCAGGTTTTTCTTCTTCCTTGTCTTGTGAGAAGAACAAATATTCAATTGTTTGCTTCAGGATTGAAAATCCAGGGAGGTTAGAGATGATTTTCCAGGGCAATTTAAGTATGAATCTGAGAGGTCTGGATAGCAGCAGTGCTTTGATGAGACGCAACGGGCCTCTCTTTAATTTTGAAAGCAGATTCCATACCTCACTCAGGAGTTGTTTTACATAACTTGGATCTGCAGAATCACTTTCTTTGTCTTCTGGGGCTTCTTTATGATCCTCTGCTTCATTTGTTTCACATGGTTCATCCACCTTTGGCACGATCATGTCGTAAAGGAAGTCTAAAACATGAGCACACTTGAAGATTTCAATCTTTGGCAAGTTGTCTATCATTTTGAAAGGGGAAAGCTCTTGAGACAATCCCCTTAACATCGAAAGTAACATATCATCAGCTGATTCTAATGACGAGTATTGGACTTCTAGCACCTTTCGAAGAATAAACAAAGGAATTTGATTCTCAAGCATCACGATATCTCTCAGAATTGAATTGTGAGCCGACTTCCTTCCTGCATAATCAACCAAATGTGACATCCTCGAGGAAACTCTCGATAAAGTCTTTCCTTCTATGAGAGCATAGATTTGAAGAAACTCAAGCAAGAATGAAGCATCAATGGCCATCATCCAAGCTAATGTTTCACCATTGAAATCCAGATACTTGTGATAACATGCTCGAATCCGAGGTTCAAACTTGATCAATTGGTCAACAAGATTATGAAACGTAAGAGACTGGAGCTGCTTCTGAATTCTTTTGGCTGCGGCCAATTTGTATCTTTCCATCTCATACAGCTCTGGACGCCAATAATGGAATGGACCAAAAGCAACCAATTGAGGGGTATAAGATTCAGGATCAGTCAACATTAGTGTTTTGGGAACATTGAAAATGCAAACGAGAACTTCGATTTCTTCATCGAGGTCTTCATCCAGGGAACGACGGATGTTGATAACCCATCGAAGCTCATCAAAATTTGAATTGGAAGTGGAAGACGTTGAAGATTGGAGAGTAGACATGTTTGCTTTTCTGGTGAAGAACTTGGCAATTTAATTTGGTGGTTTTGGAGTTATGAGAATGAAGCTTTTATGGGGGCATTTAACAGCAGAAACATCATCACCATTAATGTAATGTAATACTACTTTATTCGGTTCCTTTTTACCAAACAAAAGGATTGAGAAATGCGTTTCTCATGTTCTTAACTATTGTTTCACATCGATTTCATCGGTAAAACTTCAAGTCTAAGGTGCTTTTCCATTTTTTTTTTGGTTAGTCATTGAACCAATCTTGAAACAAAGTGCTTGAGAAAAATAAATCAAACCACACAAAAATCAACGCGGTGCTCTTTTCTTTCATGAATCAATGTAATTTAAAAGCATTTTGGTCTCTTAAATGTCACACGGTCGTCCATTATCTGGGCGTTTTGAAAAAAAAAATTTGTGTTTCAAAAGGGAAAAAAAAAGGAAGTTACGTGATTAAAAATGTGGTAATTGTTTTCAAGTACTGGCTAATTTCTTTTAAAAATAAAATGTAGAATTTTTTTTTGCCCTCATATAAAATAAAATATAGATACACTTATCCATTTATTTTAGAAAAATTATTTTATTTAGCATGTTTAGATAATTAACATGTATCTATCACTGTTATATATTTGATTCCTTTGAGTTGACGGAAAGGAAAGTCCTGGTAATCACCTTTTTTTTTTCTAGGACGCCAAAGAAAAAATGAGTTGTAATCTTTCTAATAACTTGCGCTGCACATGATAAATATAATATTATTTAATAGAACATTTATTTTTCACATGCCAATTTACATTTTATCTATTTAGGAAAAGTAAAAAAAAGCGAATTTCAGCTAGCTCGTCCCCTTTCATTTTGCTTTCTGTAGACTAACCGTCCCGTTGTAATGTATACTTTTTTCATATATATTTGATTTGATTTAATTTATATATTTATAAATTGTAATCAATTCAATATAAAATTAATTTAATAATTTTAATTTTAATATAAATTATATTTTAATTATATATAAGATATAATATTTTTATTAAGTTAATATTTTAAATTAAAATATTAAATGATAATTTTATTAATATAATTCATAAATATATAATTAAATAAATAATAAAAAAATTTATATGTACCCTAATCGGATTAGAGAAGTTATATAAATTAATGCATATTACTTAAAATGTAATCCCAGTCGGATTGAAGAAATTATATGGATCAGTACATATATTTTTTTAAATATATTAAAAGTAAAAATTTAATTAAAAAACTAAAACAATTTCGTAATTTTACTTTTTTCTTTTTTTAAGAAGAAAAGGCGAAACTGTCTAAGCTGTGCACCCAAAGTTGACTGCTCTGCAAGAGTGCTCTGTTTACTCTTATTTTTGCTTCTCTTATCCACCAAATGGCGGCTTCTATTCAGCTACATGCCCGGTCCATCAAAGCTCCGTTCAATCTAAAACCCGTTGCCAAACAGTCTCTCAAACCGAGCAGGATCAGTTGCGCCGCCGCTGTCGCCAAACCAACCACACGCTACAGCATCACTCTCCTTCCCGGCGATGGTATCGGCCCTGAAGTCATCTCCGTCGCCAAAACCGTCCTCAAACTCGCTGGCTCCCTCGAAGGTTTTCTTTCGTTTCCCCATTTCTCTATTTTCAGTGCTTAATTGCTTTCTGTTTGGTTACTGAGAAGGTGAATCAAAATAACCGAAAACTCAAAAGGCAATGATTAATGGTATTTCACTATTACATTTTCTGATTTGAAATGCATTTTAGCTCTGTTTGGTTGTTGCTTTGGCCTTTTTCATATAAATGAATATATAACATGAATTGTTAGAAGTTAATTTTATTTCATGATGTTTAGATTTATCGGATAAGTAACTGAAGAATTACTATATTATCATTTGCTTTCCCTCTGTAGTCATCTATTACTCATTGCTGATAAAATAGAGGCCAAATAAAGAACTAAATATCTAGGTTTTTCACAAATATTCTCCTAATTAAGTTGCTTAATTTTAATTTTTTTGTCCTAGGGTTTAATATTTTGGTGTTTTTATTAAGAAATGATTTACATTTCATATAATAGACTTTCTTTATTGTACATATGTTTTGGTATCTATTAGGGATTGAATTTAGCTTCCAACAGATGCCGATGGGTGGAGCTGCTTTGGATTTGACTGGAGTTCCATTGCCTGAGGAAACCCTTTCAGCAGCACAAAGAGCTGATGCCATTCTCCTTGGAGCAATTGGAGGGTATTCCTGTATATAGTAGCTTATCAATTATTTTCTTATTGCACTTTTTTTTTTCATTTAACTAATTTATTACTTCATTTGGCTTCAAGGTATAAGTGGGATAAAAATGAAAAACACTTGAAGCCAGAGACTGGTCTACTTCAGCTTAGAGAAGGACTTAAAGTCTTCGCAAATTTGAGGCCTGCTACTGTTTTACCACAGGTAATGGAGTTTTAATTTATTTTTCTGAAATTCTCTTAATATTTCAACTACATAATCACTTCGTTTCTTTTGCCCACTTAATGAGTTTAATGAATTTTTCGAATTGGGTAAAACTTACATTTGTCCATCAAAAATAAATTATTCTCATGTATGATGTAGCATAGGTATGGTTTTGTTGAAATTCATTCCATTTTTAGCCTTTGTGCATGTAAAGACTTTCTCATTTACATGAACTAGCTTAAATTGATGTAAATGTTTTTATGTGTTTTTCATTTTCTCTGTTCAGAGGAGTTGGGAAGGGGGGAGGGGGGAGGGAGGGAGTGGGCAATGGGTAGTAATGTGCATGGAAAATTAACCTAAATAATTGGCAGTTAATGTGCAAGCTTGCTATGTGCCTTTAGTGGTTCTAATAAATGGCCTCACCTTCAGTTGTTCCCAAAGTGGTTATTTGTAAGCCAATCTTCTGAGATTAGTTATGCATTCTTTTTCTGGAGGTTATAAGTTGGTATCATAAGATTTGGACTATCCCTTAGCCAAGTAACTATTATTATATTTTGAAAGAATCATCTTCAACAGTCAACAGTGAGCTACTGGATTAGTGAGTTCATCATTCTTTTAGGGTGGGTGGGGGTTGGTGGTGGCATGTGTGTGGAAGCTATTATAATTATTTCATTCTGCCCTTTTTGACAGCACAGAATGAACTTCTTATTTCCATGAAAAACCTCATTCTAAATTTGAATGCATGCATGCATATGTGGAAGCAGGTTTAGCTCGTGTTGCTTTTATTTCAATTCTGTGGTTGATGAAAATCTCCTTTTATGTTATTTGCCATTTCAGTTAGTGGACTCTTCAACTTTGAAGAAAGATGTTGCTGAGGGTGTTGACCTTATGGTTGTAAGGGAGCTTACTGGAGGTCAGTATACACCATGGAAAATAAAATCAAGCCAGTTGCTTTTCTTCCAATCATTTTGTTGCCCAACCTATTTTCTATGTTAATAATCAGCGTTGATGTTATACTGGAATCAGGTATTTATTTTGGAAAACCAAGGGGATTTGGTACTAATGAAAAGGGTGAGGATATTGGCTTCAACACTGAGGTGTATGCTACTCATGAGGTAGTTTTGACTGATGATTGCTGGTTGTCATTGTCCATTTCTTTATTTACTTTTCTAAAACAAGTTATACATCTTCCAGATGTGATGTCTTGAGTTGGTGATTTGGAAGATCAAGTGAAACAGCATTCTTTCAAATATAAATTGAATGATGGATGGAGGCTAAATTAAAGAATTGTGATTGTTTTAGTGAAGATAATCTTAAATGTTCATATTCTTTAATGACTTTATAGATAATTCTTCTGTTTTTTCTTACCTTTTTCTTTCCCAAAAAATATTTCTAGGATATTTGATTGGATTCAAATATCTGCTTAATGGAATGGTTTGATGAAATGAATGTATATATGGACTTTTATTTGACTGAAATAAAAGAATTCAAATTTTAACTAGTCTTGCTCTTAGTTGGTAATACCCTAAAATGTATGGTTGTCAACAAATCACGAATGCTTTCTTGATGGCGAATAATGTTGCATGATTGTGGAACCACTTCTGAAGAGGGAGAAACTTAATGATAATTTGCTACAATGGTTTATGGTTTGGGATTGAATGGATGAGTTAAATAAAGAGAGCTTGATTAAATTTAACCTTATATTGTTATAATTTAGAAAAAGCTGAATTTTTTTTTCATATCATTCTTGATTATAATGGATGCTAGTGGTATACTTCCTCTTCAAATCCTTCGTTTGACTTGTGAAGTGCCTGTCTTATCTTTTTCGTCAAATTCCAATGGTTTTACTTTCCATCTAAAATTATTAATTTTGAAAATTAAACAAACGGATGCCAGATTGATCGAATTGCTCGTATTGCTTTTGAGATTGCTCGGAAGCGGCGTGGACAACTCTGTTCTGTTGACAAAGCTAATGTTTTGGAGGTTTGTTGTAATGTTACCAATCTTGCCTATTGCATCTTCTTGTACAAAATGATGGAAAAACGTTAGGTGTTGATTATTGCATCATAATGTGCCCTTTTGTATCTATAGATTGTTATTGTAATTATCAAATTGAACTGTATTTCTTCACTGTTTATATCTGATAAATTATTCAAGGGTTTGGGGTTTTTATAATCATATAATTCAGTCTTTTATTTTGTGATCAATGAACTTGTTTCATAAAATGCACTGCAACCTATCTTGGTTTTATGCATGGAAAATATCTTTCTTCCATCTGTATTGCTGCAAATTTTTGTCAGCTTACCACAGTTTAGTGTAGGCACTAGGCACCACTAGTATTTGAAAGGAACTACTGCCAAGCAATTATTAGTGCATTTATAGGATGGAATAAGAGGGCTGTTCCTAAATTACCATGCTTTGAGCATATTTCAACTGACTTCAGGGCAATGATGACTTCTAAGCCAGCATTAGTTTTGCTTTAGTTTTAAATCCAGCTTATGCAGTGACGTGGGCATATGAGTCTGGCCTTATGATGTAAAACCGTATGCAGAACGTGAAGTTTATCTGTGAATTATAGTTGCATTTGCCTTTTCTCATGTAATGTACCTGGTATTTTTCTGTTCCATTTTCTAGGCATCAATGTTTTGGAGGAAAAGAGTTACGGCAATTGCTTCTGAATATCCTGACGTTGAGCTCTCACACATGTATGTTGACAATGCAGCAATGCAGCTTGTTCGCTACCCAAAACAGGTTTGTCTTGAAAAGAAACACACATATGCTTCCTTCTCACCTTTTTGAGGTCCAAATGAAGTTTTATAGGCAAATTGTTTAAACTGGAAAAGCTTACAATACTTTAAAATGATATGGTGCAGTTTGATACAATTGTGACCAACAACATATTTGGTGATATTTTGTCTGATGAGGCTTCAATGATCACTGGAAGCATAGGGATGCTTCCATCTGCTAGTCTTGGTGAATCAGTATGACAACTTATTAACCCCTTTGCAGATTGGACTGAGAATATTGGTATTTGTATATTCTTTCTATTTGACTATATTGGTATTTCCATTTGCACAGGGACCTGGACTATTTGAGCCTATTCATGGTTCTGCTCCTGATATTGCTGGACAGGTTGGATTTACCATTTTTGTTGACTTTTTAGACTTAAAGCTTAATTATCATTTCCCATCAAACTGAAACTTCTGAACCTGAATTATAATGTGGAATACATTATGGTCTGAGTGACAGGACAAGGCAAACCCGCTTGCAACAATTCTCAGTGCTGCAATGCTTTTGAAGTATGGCCTAGGTGAAGCAAATGCTGCAAAGAGAATTGAGAATGCAGTTCTGGATACTCTTAATAGGGGTTTCCGAACAGGCGATATATATTCTGCTGGAAACGTATAAGCTCCTTATCCCAAAATACCTCTTTCTTTGTTGCTTTCTTCTCTTTCATTTATTTTTTAATTCTGAAAGGCAATAATTATTCTCTTCTAATTTTTGCCAAAAGAACTTTAAGTTATCTTTTTTGGCAGTGAAAGAACTCTAATTACAATGGTATATCAAAATTTTCTGAGATAGTTACAATAGCCTTTGTGCCTTGTTTTCTTTTTTTATCTTTTGCCATATGGTGTTTCGCTTTCTTCATGTCAATTACAGTTCTAAATGTCGTTTGCTACTTTATTCCTTGGACAGAAACTAGTCGGCTGCAAGGAGATGGGTGAGGAAGTACTGAAATCAGTTGGCTCCTCAGTTGCAGCTGCTATCTGAATCAAAAACGGCTGAGTACCAATACAGGAGGTCCCCATCTGGTTTAACCATTTCTTCTTTTTTTTTTTTTTTTTCAAAGTTCTAGCAGACTCTTCGCGGTAAAAAAGGCCTAGTTTGTTGTATTGGAGTGAAAGCTCTATTCATGTATTTCAATCATAATTTTTGTGTCAAAATTTTTGGAGGCTGTGATTACTGATTAGCATGGGAAATTGTAATTGTAGGAATTAATGGCGGCCATTTATATTAGAGTAAAGATGAACCCAGATTTTGGATGAGCTAAAATTACATATTTCTTTAAAATGCTTTCATGTTTCTGAGTTTGGGACCTGATGTTTCTCTTTCAAGACCAAAAAAATTAGGGAAACATATTTTGTAGAGATAATGGCATATTAATAAATGCAAACAGTTTTTATGCGAATAATTACGTGATATGTTGATAAATATTAGATTTGTAATTTTAAAATTTGATATTTTCGAATATGAAAAAATTAAATAATTGAGAGAAATGATTTTTCTTTTCCTTTCCTGCCCTTTTTCAATTATGGTGTATGCCAATTAATAAAAGCTCATTATTTCATAAACATTAACTTTCATTAATAAAGATTTAAAAAACATGTCTTAGATTATGATGAAGATTTAAAAATTAAACTTAAGGTCAATTTTTTTTTATTTATTTTGAGTTCAGTAATTTGAATTTAGATTATTTTGATTCGTCATTTTAATTTTTACGTTTTATGAGTTTGACTTTTGAATTTCAATAACTTTGAGTTTTAAATTGTTAACTTTTATAATTTAATTAAAATTAATTAAAATTTAAATTAATTTTGAATAGTTCGAATTCGAACTATTTCTCTTTTTAAGTTAATTTTAATTCGAATTGGAGGGTGGTTCATGTCATTAATTCGTGTGTTTGTCTGGTTACATAAGTTGGGTTGATTAGGGGATTCAACAACTTTGTGAATTTTGATCATCTTCTCGATAGAAATAGCAGAATTGACAACTGGCGGCTGCTCTGACGTGGCATTTTTTGATTGCTTCTTTTAACACATGGCACCGACAGAACCCGTACTCTCTCCTTTCCTATATAAAACCCACAATTTCATTTGTATTTATCTTCTCGTTTTAGACCCAAAAATTTAAAGTTACGAAACGAAGTCATGTCATCAAGCTCCAGCACGGTCACCGGAGACGAGAAGCTCCGGCAGTCAGAGGCGGCGATCTCCGGTAACCTAACAGCTCCAAACATGAGCACGGAGGCCATCCCATTTTCCTCTGGAAACCCTAGAATAGAAGAGACGCGTGGAGTTATGCATCTCTTCTCCAATGACGCTGTTTCCACCCTTCCGGTAATCTCGTCCTTTAAATTTTTTCCAGTCTTTGAGAATTCTCAATGATTCTTTTTATCTTATGTAAAAAAAATTGTAAAATTTTCATATTTATTTAACCGAAAATTTAACTAATTTAAGAGAGTTCGTTGTAGTTAATGTTATTTCAATGTTTATAGGTTGAAAGAAAACCTCTTGTGTGTGTGCTAGGGGTGCCGAACCACATGACATACGCCGATTTCTGTCAGTTTTGTGCTTCATTTATCCATCACATATTGGAGATGAGAATTGTCAGGTAAAAAGGATTGACATATTTCAACATTATTATCATCCATTCTGTGATTCATGGTCAATGCCTTACTAAAAATGACTGTAGTTGGCGTTAATATACATCCATTCGCCTTTGTTTAGATAATATTTCTTTGATTGTGGTTGGTCATGCTCATTGACTGAGATTTTAAATATTTATTGCTGTCATTTGTGGCGATGATTAGGAACGATGGAATGGAGGATCGCTATAGTGTTTTGATACGATTTGATAGTCAAGACTCTACAGATAAATTCTGCAGGCATTTTAACAACAGACAATTTAATTCTCTTGAGGTAGGGCTTCTTTTTCTTTAGTGGGAGAGTGTAGTTTTGATGAACTTATCTGTGTTTATGCTGTTGTCATTATTTATTGTTTTTCTGGGCAAGTTTTTGTACTGATTTTGGTTTTATTTAGGAAGAAGCTTGCCGTGTGCTTTTTACAGTGGATGTGCAGTTCACGGGCTACACTGGTTCTGTTGACCATGTACAGTCTCCCCCTGCAAGTTCAACTGAGCAGCCTTCATGTCCAGTTTGTCTTGGTACCTTCTTCAGCTATGTTTTAGAAATTTCCTATAATTTACCTTTTCTCTGTAGAGTACTCTTTATTGTTACTTCTTAGTCATAAAGTTTCACACATTAGACGAATATGATCAAAATTTTTGGAAAAAAAGAAATAAAAATTATAAAACAGAATTGTCTGGTTTTACATATAGCTTTGCCATCCCTTTTAAGGACTTATTCAGTTAGAGCATCCAAGTGCTAGCCATGCTGGTAGACTAAATAATAAGGAAACCCTATTTGCTTCTCATTTTGGCCTGTTTAATGGCCCAAGTCGATATACTATGCAAAGTACGTCTTATGAGTCAAATTGCATGTGTCAAACCTGAATTTTCTGCTGGGCCAAGTGTTAAGGAGATAAAGCATTGTAATCTAGTTGAGTGCATACCAGATTAAACCAAAGTTATTAATATTGTATTGGTACTGATGTGCTGGCCAGTGCACACCAACTTTTGTCAAACCATCACACAGTACCCTCACTGCTATTCCACATCATTCTAACAGGCTGCAGCACGTATGCCATACAATACCCTCAATGTTGTTCTCCTTTCTTCTTCCATTTACTGTCCATACGTTTTCTTTCTCTCTTGCATAGTTCTTCTCTTTAAGTCGGTTATATCATGTATGCCGCTAGTGAGATCAGCACATGTGGTATGTTTTTGCAAGCTTAGTGCATATTTCTATGGGACAGTAAACTCTGGATGGCATAATATTCCTCTTTCTTTTGCCTTCTGTTACAGAGAGATTAGACCAGGAAGCAAGTGGAATTCTCACAACCATCTGTAATCATTCCTTTCATTGCTCCTGTATTTCAAAATGGACAGATTCTTCTTGTCCAGTAAGTGACTATGATTTTTTTCTACCATTTAACTTTTTTAATAGTCATTGTCCCAGCTTGTATACTGCTGTTGGGCCTTATGAAATTTCAAATACCTGCTCCTTATAGAGAAAGTTTTGAGAGTATATTGAATGTTCTTCACTATTATGTTGCAGGTATGCCGATATTGCCAGCAGCAGCCTGAAAAATCAACATGTTTCATATGTCAAACTTCTGAGAATCTTTGGATTTGTGTCATTTGTGGTTTTGTTGGCTGTGGAAGGTAAAACCCTAGAAGTTTGCTTTCCTCTGGCAGCTTGTGTAGGAACTCTATTCTTGCCATTACTTCCTCTTTTCTTATGTTAGCTGCATCATTTCTTAGAATAAGCATATTAATGTAGGTATAAAGGTGGACATGCTATAATACATTGGAAAGAAACACAACACTGCTATTCTCTTGAATTGGAAACACAGCGTGTCTGGGATTATGTTGGTAACAATTATGTCCACCGACTAATTCAATCCAAAACTGATGGTAAGCTGGTTGAATTGAATTCACATTGTCTGCATGCTAATGATGGCTGTGGGAGCTGTGACTGTGTAGATTCTGGAATTAGTGAGGCTTTTTTGAGCTGTGAAGCTGAGGTAGTAAATTTTCTATATTTTATTTTGACACATGTTTTTGGTTCTATTATATAATACACTGCTCTTACTTTTAGTTTTTTTTTTCTCAGATTGTTAATGAATACAATGAACTACTTCGCACCCAGCTTGAGAACCAAAAATTTGTAAGTGTTTGCTTCCCCCTTTTTTGGACAATGAAGGAGCTACTCTTTAAGCTTATGATTAATGCAAGCTTGATTTCATTATAGTATTTTGAGTCTTTGCTTCAACAAGACAATGAAGAAACAGAGAGAGCAATTGCAGATGCCGTTAACAAGGCTGCCATGCAAAAACGACAGAAAATTCAGGCTAAGCTCGAAAGATGTGTGAAGGAAAAGAAATTTCTAGAGGATGTGAGCACTAAGCTCTTGATCTCAAAAGTATCTACAGTTTGTTTCAGATTATTTCAAAAGTAATTATTCTTTCTTTTTTTATTCTTTAACAAATTAATTAAGTACAAATTTGTTGTTTCTGCATGTAGCTCAATGAGAATCTTTTGAAAAACCAGGAGATATGGAAAGCAAAGCTATTGGAAGCTGAAGAGAGGTATGGCTAGTTTAATAGCCTTTTTTTGTTGTAGGTTATTGCAATAATCTTTTACATGCTATTGTCTTTGACATGTTTGGATGTTTTTTAAATTGGAACAGACCTTTGTAAGTTTACAATGACTTTTGCAAAGTTAGGAGTATTTTCCAAAATAAAGCTATCAAAAAAATTTATTTCTACCTACAGCCCTACGTGAACACTTAAGATATTTGCCAACACATGTCATTCACTGTATTTTTGGGGTGGTTGTCTGTCCCTTTAAGATGGGATAATCATGTGAATTGTAATTTGAATGCAGGAAATAGATGTTGGTAGTTGTTAGATGTAAGTTTGGCTAGCTTCAGTCTTTTGCCTTTTCTTTTTCTGATAGGTGAGCAAAGGAATGTATTTTGAGTTTTATAGTCTCGGAAGTTGTATATGACATTTTAGTTAGATAAACATTTTTATTTAAAAATGGCTGAATTCTGATATTATAGTTTGCTAGCCATTTAGAACATATCACCGTCACTGAGAAAAAGGAAAGGTATGACGGCAAAATCAGTTCAAATTAAACTTGGAAGAATTAGACCATTAAACAGTAACTTTCCATTTAACAAACTTGCATCTTTGAAAATCTTATATGCTCTAAGGATCATTTTTATTTTGATTGTGCGTTGATGGTAACTGGAACTAAGGTTGGATTGCAAAATTTATTGGTATAGCATGATTGGATTTTATCCCCTGTGAGTTGGATTTTAGGTCCAAATAACATTATGATCCTTAGAGGCATTGCTGGAACACAACCTAGTGTTAGAAAAGCTTTCTCCTTTGGTGACAGCCACAGCATTATGAATCTATAGAGGAAGCCATATGATGTCTTTTTGATCAACCATAAATGCTTAGTTGTAACTTTTAACCACGTGCAAACTGATTCTATGCTGAAATGATTATTTGATCTTCAAATCATGTTCCTTTGTTGAGAAGGATAGTCACTGACATATATGCCTAATGAACTAGTATTTTGGAGAGCATATTACTTACAATCAATCATTGCACTACAATTAATCAATTACAATTCGGAATTATGTGGGGTTCATCAAAATTTTATGTGAAACCTAAACTTATAAGTGGTAGACCTATATATAATTCTTTATTTTGATTAGATAATTATAGAATTGTAGGTGAATGCTCCCAGTACGTGGTAAATGTCTGGTTTATGTCTGTTGTACTTTGATTTTATGTAATGTTGAGAACTTTTTTCAGGGAAAAGAAGGCTTTGAGGATGAAGGATGAAAAAATCCAGGCCTTGGAGGAACAGGTGAGGGCATTATTTGGATTTTTGAACAGCTTTAGTGCACTGTTGTTGTAGTCAAGTTGCCATCTTAATTTACCTATATCAATCTTCAGTTGCTAATTTCCATGCACTTGCAGCTTAGAGATTTGATGGCACAGCTTGAAGCAGGGCAGACAGTTGAGCAGTTGTCAATATCAAATGAAATTAATGATAGCACTGTCTTGCCAATATCAGCAGAGCATTCTTTGGTGAAGGAAGAAAAAGATCCTAAAAATGAAACAAGCAGCTAAGGATGGATGAACAATGATAAAAGCTACTTCCAGAAAATAGTCCTTGTGTATGAAATTATGAATTCCTTGTTCCTCTACAAGTCTGAGGTTTTTGGTTTTAGGTTTCAGATTAATCAGTAATTTTTGAGTTTTCTCTAGAGAACTAGCTGTAAAAAGTTGAGGGTTAAAAGCTAAAGAAAGAATTAGAGCAAATATGAGATGATTGTGCGCATAAACACATCTTTTGATGCAAAAATTCCAAAATATTCTCATTAATGCTCTTTTGTTTTTCATATTTTCCATGTTTCATAGTCCCGCCTGGCACATCAGAAGCCAAAAGGATTTGATTTAACCCAACGGTGAAATGCTGGAACTTCAGTCCTGAGGAGCAAAACATACTTTGATCATGTGCTCCCGTTTTCTAGTTCTTGGATTTGTTTTCTCTTAGAGAAATAAGTTACTAGTAACTAAAGCGTAAATAGAAATTACTAGAAAAAACTAATATCCCTGGATAAGCCTATGTTTGGCAATTGCCCGTAGCATCTCAAAATCGGATCAACGTTTAGATTCGCTGATTCACTGGTTTGTTCGACTAACTTAAAAACTATTTGTAAGGTTGATTTCCATTTTGAAAAAAATGAGAAAATATTTATAATGTTTATATGCATATATATTTTTTTATTTAAAACTATATTTAATTTAAATTAATTATTAAAATTAAGAGTTAACCATTCTATTAATAAGTTAAAAAAATTATTATGCTCGTTGTTTTGACAACAATAGTTAAAAAATAGTAGCATAAAAACTATTCCTGACAATCGTGTACCAGTCTTTGGGCACATCCATTAGTTAATGGCAGGTGAAGGAATAAATAATTATATTATTTAGATAAAGATGTCATGCGTGGTCGATGGTCGATGGTCGATGGTCAATGGTCTTTCCAAGGTATGTAAGTGATGGCAAGTTTGAATATTCCACGTAAAAGGTCTTGTGTGATATTCGGTGATCAATGAATATTGCAATCGTCAAAAATCTATGAAAAAAAAAATGTTCTGCCTATTTTCATGGACTTAAATTATGAATTCAATGTAAGAAAACAGATAACTTAAAAAATAAATATATAATTAAATTTATTATTCTAAATCAAGGAGAAAATCAAGTAATTATATATATATATATATATGAAGAGATACACTTATAACAATGTAAAATTTATTTAATTTATATACTTTTATATGATTTATATTTGATTAATTTAATCATTATATTTCATGCTTATTCATGTAAATCATGCATGTTAAATTTTAAATTAATAACAAATGTCTAATAATTTGTTTGATATAAAAAATTTTAATTGTTAAAAAAAATTATTTATCTGATACAATAAAAATATCAAATCAATTAAAAACTTTACATGCATAACAAGTATTAATTATATTATTAAATCCAACAATCAATTTATTAAAATACTAATTGTAAATTGAAATTTTAAACCATGTAAAATACACTTATATAACTTGATTCCCTTTATATATATATATATATATTTGGATAAAGGTTTTATATATTTTCATTTTCAAGTGTGAAGTGGGTGTATAATTTATTAAGTTGAAAGTCATTGGTTTTCTTTGAATAATATTGCTGCATCATTCTTACTTTTTGAATTAATCAATTTTGTTTGATTCTATTAAATTTGATATATAATCATTTTAAAATGAAAAATTAATATATAGTCGGTTGATATTATTTTTTACAGAAAAAATATGTCCAAACACAATTTCAAGCATAATAATAACTTATCTAGTATTTTTTTTTATGATTGCAATGTGTCATAACTTCTTTATAAAAATAATGAAAATTTTTTTTCTCCCGTTTTTCTACGTCAGATCCGACCATTATCTGACTAGATTTGATCTTGGCCTCTTTGAAGGCAATTCAATTGATTTGGCATCAGTTTCAATCTCATTAGGCCAAACTCGAATTCGATCATATGAAGGGAGAAATAGGAGGATCGAGAAGGAGAAGAGGAGAAAAAACGAGAAAAGGAAATACAACTTTTTTTTTTTTTCCAATCAGTGTTGCCGCTACCAAAGCTAGTATCAGATCCGGGTATAGCCTCCTCTTTCCCCCAAATTGCACTCCGAATCAATTCATTTGTTGAATTATTAATAATCTTTCTCTTCCAAACGCTACCTTTTGCATTATTGTCCTAAAACCAAATTCTTCTCTCTTTTTTTTTTTTTTTTTATTTGTGTTCTTAAATTTTTTTTCGTTTGCTATATAAACCCGCAAAGCCCAACAGTAATAAAAATCAAAGCTTTACCAGAATCCGATAAAAGAATTAAAATAACCAAAATGGGTTCTCTCCAGCTTTTTCACAGCTATGCAGTGTCAGTTTCTCCGGTGACTCATCTCCGCCGTCCATTGAACAAAGGCAGAGTGAGTGCATGTCTAAGCGTGGACGTGGAAGCACCGAATCCGTTGAAATTAAAGTCGAATGGAAGCAAGGGCGTGATAGAAGAAGAAGGGAAAGTTCTTGTGGGAACGTATGCAAGAGCTCCGGTGGTGCTGTCTAGTGGCAAGGGCTGTAAATTGTATGATCCTGAAGGGCGAGAGTTTCTTGATTGTGCAGCTGGGATTGCTGTCAATGCGCTTGGTCATGGGGATCCCGATTGGGTCAGGGCGGTTACAGACCAAGCTAATGTGCTTGCTCATGTTAGTAACGCCTACTATTCCATTCCTCAGGTTAGTTTTTTTTATTGGATTTAAAAATTTTTTTGGGTTTTTGATGTATGGATTTTTTTGTTTTTTGTTGTTATTGAAAGGTTAAGTCCTTTTTAATATATATTTTTAGTTGAATATAATTTCGATTCTTTGTTGTTGGGTTATTGAATTTCAGCTCTGCCTGCGTTTGTTACAATAGAGAACAAGGTGGATTTGCTAATATTAAAATTGAATAAACGTTTAAATATTATATCAATGCTAATATAGTAGTTGTCCTACATAAAAGTAAACCATCATGCATATTGTTGTATTATAAAATTAATTTTATTTTTTTTTTCATTTTTACTCTTGCTTTATAATAGCAAAAGCAATTACCGAAACAGTGCTGAAATATGTTGGTGAAGCAAGTATAGAATTTTTCATTTTCTTTTTATAGGGAAATGAAAATACCTATATTGCTTTTTCTTTCTTAATTACAATTTCATCTCTTTTTCTTGAATGGCTTATAAATTATTGGTTTAACAAGCGTGACAGATATTCCAAATGTAGCTAATGTTTTATGGTTTTTTGGGACCTGTTTGTATGAAAGGATATGTTTTGTTGTTGTAGGTGGAGCTTGCAAAATGTCTGGTGGCTAATTCTTTTGCTGATCGTGTATTTTTCACAAACTCTGGAACAGAAGCAAATGAAGCTGCTATTAAGTTCTCCAGGAAGTTTCAAAGATTTACAAATCCCGATGATAAACAGCCTGCTACAGATTTTATCTCCTTTACTAATAGCTTCCATGGTAGGACCCTGGGTGCCCTTGCTTTGACAAGTAAAGAGCATTATCGTTCACCATTTGAGCCTGTTATGCCTGGAGTTACTTTCCTGGAGTATGGCAACATACAAGCTGCAAAAGATCTAATCCGGCATGGAAAAATTGCTGCTGTATTTGTTGAACCCATTCAGGGTGAAGGTGGAATACACAGTGCAACAAAAGAATTTCTGCAAGCTTTGCGTAAGGCATGTGATGATGCTGGATCCCTCTTGGTTTTTGATGAGGTACACAGCTTCCTCTCTCTTAGAAATAAATTCAATTCAGATGTTTTATCATATCGTCTGAATGTCTTGATCTGATTTAATTTGTGGTTGATCTCGTGCTACCTTGTCTTCCTCTTGTATTTTTCCCAAACAATCCAATGCATGGATTGATGTAAATAACAAATTATGTAAGCAAAACAAATTTTATACATATTTGTTACGATACTAATGGGAAGTCCTATTGTGATCTTATAATGGACTTATGTAATTGTGATTAATCATGATTTAAATTAAAAAAAAAAAAAAAAACACTGAAACCTCTTACATTCTGCTTGAAACAAAATTATAAGATATTCTTTGATTACATTAAAGTCATATATCTATTAAAATGGGTTAAGATCCAATTTTCTCACATGGATCATGATTTAGACTTTAAGAGTAAACTTTAACTTGATAGTAATTGGTGTTAGTAGAGAAGTAGAAGTAGTTAATCATATTTTCTTCTTCATCGATAACAGAGAAATTGCCAATACACTAGTTCCAATTTTAAAGCACGAGAATGCTTTGAAGACAATCTTTTAGTTGCTCCTTTTTTTTTTTTTAATTTTTTGAGAGACTTAAGTGGCTTTCTGTTTTCTTTGAATTTTTGAGACTTTGGTGGCTCTCTTTGGTATACATATAACATGTAAAGCTTTTAAATTGGTAAAAGTGATATGATACTTTTCTTTGGTGCTAAAGGGATGTGTAGGTTATAATGAAGATGGAAATTATGCTATGGTAGCTTTGTTTTGTTTCACTTATTTCTAAATTCATCTTGTGCCAGAAGGGGTTCTAACATTTGTTGTCATTGTTGCAATTACTCTTTTTTCCTAGGTCCAATGCGGATTTGGTCGAACTGGTTATCTCTGGGCACATGAAGCATTCGGTGTTTTCCCAGATATAATGACACTTGCCAAGCCTCTTGCTGGAGGTCTTCCTATAGGTGCTGCTTTAGTAACAGAAAGAGTTGCTTCTACTATAGTCCACGGAGACCATGGAAGTACTTTTGCTGGTTCACCTCTTGTGTGTAGTGCTGCTATTGCTATTTTGCATAAAATTACAAATCCTAGATTCTTGTCCAGCGTCTCAAAGAAAGGTCATTACTTCAAAGAAATGTTGATCCAAAAGCTCGGAGGAAATTCACATGTGAAAGAAGTGCGTGGTTTGGGCCTGATAATTGGAATAGAGCTGGATGTGTCTGCTTCACCACTTGTAGATGCCTGCAGAAATTCCGGTCTTCTAGTATTAACTGCAGGGAAAGGAAATGTTGTGAGACTGGTGCCACCATTGATCATCTCAGAGAAAGAATTGGAGCATGCAGCTGAGATTTTACATGAATGTTTACCTGCACTTGATAGTAGTAACTGAGGTCAGGAGAATTGATAACAGCATCTAGTTCCAAATAAGACATTTAGAATGTTTAATCTAGTATGTGAAATTTGCTGCTGTAATGTTAACTAATAGAATAATCAAAATCCCATAATTATTCTAAAATTTCTAGTCAATCCCATAACGAAATGTGTTGTTTGAAAAAGGGAAATGAAATAGCAGTAGTGTACATCTGGTTAAAACAGTAGTAGATGAATGATGGAGAAAATCTAGCGTTGAGGCGCAACCTACGCGATTCTCTTCTTACTTTAGAGACGTCCTTAATCCTTACAAAGATTTTTCCAAGTGGGGGTACCTGATTTTTTTTCAATATTTATATCATATTTTATATAAAAAATTATGTCAATTAACCTCAACATAAAAAATATAAAATTTATATTTTTAATAAAATATATATTTTTATTAAAATTTTAAATTATATTTTTAGTGTGTTAACATATGATATTTTAAATTGCAAAATCTATGAATGGTCATCATTCTGCCAATGCTAGCAGCAGTTGAGGTTGAGTGAAGCAAGGCACTAACCAGCTACCATGTTGGAAATTACATTAAACTTGATAATAATTTACATGAATTCGGTGCAAACTATATGACATGACTAATGTAATATTTAATTAGAAACGAGGCAGTTCTAGGGTAAACTTCCCTATGGTAAAGCCAGTGCAAGGGGTGGGGTCCAAGACTAGGCCATTAGTGACTTAGGCCAAGCCCAGCATTCTTCTATGCTGAATACTGACAAGAGCGGGTCCGTGGGAGTAAACCAATGAAGCAAATCCACCTTTTTGTTTGACCACTATTGATCTTTTCGTTCAAAATTACTATTCTTGTGAAAAGGGTACGTGGATAATGGAAGAATCTTCACAGGTGGCTCTATCAATTGACTCAAATGAGGAAATTACAAAAGTTAGTGGCATCTGATGACCAAACTCTACATTTCCCCACACAAGCGAAACCAAAAGCAATACCAATGAAATTATCAAAATCCAAAACCAACCGAGATTCGACTAGAGTTTTGCTTGACACAAAAATACAGAGCTCCGAAGTACAGGAAATCATAAAGATATCATAATGGCATTCTTTCTTCTTGGGATTTTCTCATACACCATTTTTTTTTTTGTTCTCTCTCATTCTTTCGCAAAACCCCGAGTTAAAATGTGTCCTATTACAAGTGAAGAACTCTCAGTCCAATGATAGTGTTAAAAACACGCACACGCACACTTAATTATAAGCCCATCGCGTGCTTCAGTATCAGAATTCAGAACCCACTTTCTCTTGGGAAGAACACCCCATTCCTCTCTTCAATATCTGCATAGATAGACTGGTTCAGAGACTTATAGACCGACATTCTTCTTTGTTCCTAGCGAATGTTTCTTCAAATATCCCAATTCCACCAACAACATTGAAAAAACTGCCCAAAATAAAGCCAACAACCCCAATCTATTGTAGGTATTTTCTTGCATGTTTTTAGTGTTCCATTGAGAGAAAGATTTGAGTTTTTGCATGGATTATTTGCCTAGCAATTGACTTCAAAACGTCCAGCCTGATGTATCTGATGGACCACTGATCATTTGCTTGTGCTTTGCAGTTTCTATTTTGTTTCTCCTAGTCAAGCCAACTAATCTTAATTAGACAGCAAAAGTTGCATTGGTTTGCTTCAACTTTGGTATTTTCAACATAACCTCGGTTTTCTTATTGTCCCAGCCTTTGTTTTTGCATGAAGATGAGGTTATTTCAAGATAACTTCTTTTAAAATTTTTTTTTTTTATTAGAGGTTTAAAGAACAAATATAAATTGACTTATACATTTACCAAAGACAAATCTGGTATATGTATTGTATAGAGTGCAAATTTCAACACATTAAAACTTGTTTAGGAAGAAGGGTAGCATGCATGCATGCATGGATTCACTATCACATGATTATGATACCAATTGGAATAAATTATCAGAAAAAAACTATATGATTTTGATTAGTCAAACATATTGTTAACTGTGCAGTGAGTTTAACATCTCATTTCAACATATATAGCATTTGCAGTGAGTTGTCAATGTTGCAACATCGGAATTGAATAAATAACTGTATGTTGATCTCGAAAGAATATAGTGCTTTGGTCGGTTATAATAACATTGTTTTGCTTTGTCTTTTTGCTGTCAAAGTGTTTAATATTGATACTTGAAACATGCAAATATTATTATGTTATCGCAATATAAAACCTCTTACCAAGTTTATATTAATTAATTATCGTAAGTGTAACACTCGAGTATGACTGATCAATTATAAATGCATATATATATTCAAAAAAGTTGTTTGAATTTTTTTTAATAAAAAATAAATTTTATTATAAAATTTTAGGATATTATTAACAATTTAACAAAATATTGGCATTATCTTTCATATGCACGTAGGGCTCGAAATGTTGTTTATCAAAAAAATTCTTTTTTTCATTATATATATATATATATATATATAGAGAGAGAGAGAGAGAGAGAGAGCAATATGAATGAAATTATCAAAATTTCATGGAAATTCACAGATTTATCTAAGTTTATATTGAGGAAATATTTACCAAAAAGTCCAGTAAATTCTACAAGCTTTTAACAATTTTGCCAATATATAATTAATGATTCCTGAAATTTTTATATTTTTAGCAAATATAAATGAGAAATTTAATTAGCCTCTTTATCCTAAGTTGTATCCCTAATATTCGCAACCGATTGAAACAAGTCAATATGTTTAAAGTACATTTGCCACAATAAACAATAAAAAAAAATACGCAAATTAAAATAGCAATAAAACAGATTACGAAATTATATGATTCGGCATAAAGCATATGTACATGGACAAAGGAAAATGAGAGAAGTTTTTACTATAACCAAAATAAGGTGAAAATTATAAATGTTTTGAAACTCATAACGCATCCTAAAATTAAGCTTGTCAACCCTTAAAACACCTTTAAGTGTGTGTATTTATATAATCTGAAGATACATAAAATATTTAAAATTTTAAATTAAAATACGATATATCATATTTAAAAATTTAAAAATAATAATTATAAATCAAGCATTCGATATGATTTTAATAAAAAAATTATTGATTAACTTTGAATCCAAAATTTTTATATTAAGAGAAATAAATTTTGCTAATTGAACTAGCATCTGGTTGATTATAACACTTTGACTTATTTCTCTCAAACTTACCTGCTCTCTTTTTCTCTCTGCCCTCTACTTAAGGAACCTGGGCTTCCTTCTGTCTTGCCTTATCCAATCGAGACAAAGCTCAAAGTTGCCTCTCTAAACGTAACTTGAGCCCTATTGAAAGGGTTAATTAGCACTGGATGATTGTAATTCTTGTTTACGAGGGATCATCGTATTGTAATTTATTAAAATAGATTATCTTATATTTAATAAATTTATAATTTTATATTAAGATCTAATATTTTTATTTATTATTAATTAATTTTGAATTAAATATTTAATATAATATCAAAATTAAAATTTTTTAATTATTTTTTTAATTTATTATATAAAATTTTTTTATTTTTACTTATATATAATGATTAATTAATTTTGAATTTGATGCTTAACACTGTTAATATCGAGCAGCAAAATCAGCCTACTGTCAAAGACATGTAAGATTAGCCGGACTTCATTCAAGGATGCATTGCCGAGTCAACTTTGATTTTATTCACTTCCTAATTATCCAGGACTAGTACCATAAATCATGCAATAATTATTTATATAGTTTTTGTGTCATTGTAATTTACTATTGATTTTACATTTAGGTAAACACATGTACAATTATAATTTTTTTTGAACTGATAAAATAATTTAATTAATTTATACAATAAAAAATTTTTAATTTTAATATTTATGATCATTCTGCTATTTTAAGCTATAATTTCTTATATATTTTTTGAAAAAAAACTCTCTTTCTCTCTATTTTAAAAGAAAATTTTTTAAATTAAATTTAAATCAATTAAAATAAAAAATTTTAAAATTTATCACTTTATTAATTATATTTATTATATTCATATAAATCTTTAATTATTACTTTATTCACAAGTAATAAAAAAATTGAAAAAAATTAAAAGGTAAGAAATGGTGTGATTAACATGATCAGGACCTTTCATGCGTCAACATACGCCAAATGGCTCAACGCTACCATCATCATCCTTCATCAAGATCAACACCATCTTTCCACTTACATATCGGTTATTCAACTGCCTCCACACGGTTGCTTTCTTGCACCTTCTCTACACCCAATCCATTCTAAGTAATAACCTGTTTACCAAAGCTTAAAAATAAACAAATAAACATCATCATCAACATCTATCTCTAGTCAAAACGTCAAACAATCTAATCCTTCGATGCCAACTTGACGTCACTCAATCTGACGGCTATTAACAAAACAAGACTCTCGAGATTACGCACATTAATACCTATTACTGTACTCTATGATTTCTCCCCCAAGTTCCGGATTACCCCTAAGTTTTTATCTCATTTACAATCATGTCCCTCTCCAGTCTTCCAATTATAATTCCGAGTAGAATCTAGAGATTCCAACAAAGTAGAGTTATTTCTGGCCTTTTAAGTCCTTAATCTTCCCCCAATCAAATCACCTTTGTCACACTTCTAGTTTAATGACATTTTCATCCCTTAAATAAGCTAAATTTGACTTTCATAATTGGGGTGTTTACGTATTTTGAAGCCTAATCCCGTTTCTTTTCATAGGATGTTTTCGTAATGGCCTTGAAAGAATCAAAGAATGTATAAAAATTGTTGTGAATTAGAACAAAACGGAAGGGTAAAATGGGTAACAGGAAGGGGATCCTCTGTACTGGCAATGTAAATATTACGGATTACGGTCTCATCGAAATTGACAGGAATATCTTCAAATTCTAAATAAAATCTTTTTTGTTAAAGTACACAATTAATAATTTTAATTAAATATTAATTTATTTTACTTTTTATCTATAAATATATGGTTAATACTGCACTCGGCTATCAAAGCCCTTTTAATTTGTTTGTCTTGCTCATTCATTCCAGCTCCTACGATGCAAAGCCCTTCAATTGTAAATAACCATCTCTTACAAACCGTTTCATTCTTCCATAGGCCAGAAACGTCTGAAACAACTGAAACGCCTTGCCTTTACAAGCCTCCTGGTGGTTCTTCTGACCTATCTTCTTGTTCCTCAATGATAGCCCCTACCCATTTTTACAGGCTAAACGATCTACTCGCTTGCTCTGAATTTCCGAGTGTTTTTTCGCTCAATGGCTTTGATAAGAATCGTGAAAATAAACCTGAAACCATAATCGAAAGTAATTGTATCGAAACGCCTCCAGTTCTTGATGGGATAGCCGCTGTGGTTGGCCAACACGTTCTCTTTGGTAACAACAAAGCCAACCCCACCGCAAACAGCCACAGCAACAATGTAATTTCCTCCAATGCTGACGCTAGTAAACTCGAAACGTCGGGCTTCGTTTCGGTGTCACAACGTTTCGGGTCTAACAAGAGAAACCTGATGATCACTCCTGCTGTTTCTGTGCAGAAAAGCTACAGAGGTGTAAGAAAGAGGCCATGGGGGAGGTGGTCAGCAGAGATACGCGACCGTATTGGGAGGTGCCGGCACTGGCTAGGCACATTCGACACGGCTGAGGAGGCTGCCCGTGCGTATGATGCGGCGGCGAGGTGGCTGAGAGGGTCAAAAGCCAAGACCAACTTTGAAATTCCATCGGTTTTAAGTCTGTCATCACTCTCTGCTTCGTCCTCATCTACAGATGCAAAGAAGAAGGTGAAAGGTAAAGCTAAAAGCGAGAGGAAATGCGCGGTGGTTACCTCCGTGGCTCATTTGTTCAGTTCTAATAGTAGCTTTGGTAGAAACGAAGGGAAAGTAAATGTGGAACTGGAGTTGAAGTTGCGTGTGGGACTTAATAGCAAGGGTACTACATCAAATATTACTGGTTTAGTCAAACAGTCAATTCCTTCCTATCAGTAGCTTCTTTTTACTTCCCTTCTTAAACGTCCTTTTTCGAGGCTTCTAGTAACTAAATGTAATCATGGTGGGAAGATACCTCTTTGTTTTTGCATGAGAGTGTGCATTAAAGCAAAGGAGATGGCTTTTATGGGCTGTTAGTAGTCTAAATCTAGGAATATATAAACATATAATGAATATATAGAAAGAAACTGACATTATTGTAGTAAATTAATCTCCTTTGCCTGTGTTTGAATGCTTTATCTTTCTTTTCTTTGGTTCTTGTGTTGAACATGAACTGAGAGTGGCATAGCCTTGAGAGAGAGAGAGAGAAAATTGTTTGAAGCATTTTTTTGGTGGTGGAGTGCACGAATTGCATATACACAGTGATTTAGTAGCTTTTTCTTTTAGGTATAATATTCACAGCAGTACTGAGTTAGTGAGCCCCAGAGAAGAGATGCCAGATGGTTTCTTGTTGCACGATGAACTGAATCTTTTACTTGAGCTTACTCTCTCTTAATTTGTTTGCCTATGTTTGCAAATCTAAGAAGAGCTACAAGTTAATTATACCAGTAGTTTCTTTTTAAAGCAATTTTGATGTTGTAGTTTTAGTAAACAATACACATATTTTATATAAGATGCTAATCATCTGCAACACTCGAAACCCACGAGGATGTGGAGATTCCAATAATTTCTTCTTCATGTCTTTGCTTTGTAAAATGTCTATGGATACAAGTCATAATTGTTGAACAAACTTTTGGAAAGCAAACAAAATCCAGGACACTGCTAGCCCTTTTCTCTGACGTAGGTGGCCTAGCAAAGCTGAGGGAAGGTCGGGGTGGCGACCTTTTGTTCAACCTGATTTCATGCAAGTAGTAGCTGGACTATATAAACCTAGTTTCAACAACAACATAAAGCTGAAAGATAATCATCATCATCACTGTTAATCAAGTACCAGTACAAAATAATCTATCTTACAAACAAAGCACAGTGGGAAAAGGCTAGTATTCCTCCAACCAAGGTTTTATATCAATCGAGTTACCTGGATTACTTCAATTGAAAACTAATTATCGTCAAATTAATTGATGCATGTCACTAATATATTTATATATATATATATATATATTCAATCATGCACCGGGACCCATTAAATCGTCAATCACATCAACTCCTCCACAAATGTTCTTGTGAAACAAAGGTTGAACAACTTTTCTTTTAACAAATGAGAATACATCACTGCTTTATAAGTTAAAATATACAAATAAAACTAATCATTAAATCTAATAATTAAAAAATCAGCTAAAAAACATATATGGTGTGCTTGTATTGAACTTAGTTTAGCTCGTTTCAAGCCTAATTCAACCTTTGGGCCTTGAAAAGCCCTAAGGCCAACCTTAAGTCCTATCCTTTTTTTTTCGTCTTTTTTTTTTTTAACATAGCTAAAAGGCTAAAACAAAAAAATGGTCTCTTTGATCCAGTTAGAGTTTCTCGTTCGGGTAGAATTATTTTGAAAGTGTTGTAAAAAAAAAATTTAAAATAGCATTTTAAAAATTTAATGCAGAAGTGTTATAAAATATTAAAATTATTTGATAGTATTTTCACATATTTTAATTTTAATAGAAAATTAAAATAGTTATTTTATTAAACTAAATCATAAGTTTTAAATGAAATAAACAAAATCAATAGAACAATTAGACTAAATAAAAAATATGAATTTAAAATAATATAATTCTTCCTATAATTTTATGAATTATTAAATGATGAGGAAAGGATGTAAAAAATATTAAATATTTGTTACTAGACATTATTATTTTTTTGAATAATTTTTTTTTATTTATAACTTCATCTAAAAACACAAATAAATTTCTCACCAAAGTGAAAAATCTTAAAATTTTGAGATATAAACGCTTATCTTTAGCTTTTATAGTAAAAAAGACCTTCCATAAATTGGACCAAACACCAAATAAAAACACAGGGACAGACCTACTAACATATATGGTATCACCTTTCTAGTCAAATGAGAGAAATTACGACATAAATCCTTAATTTTTACCTTTTCATCAAAAAGTTTCTTATTAAAAACAACGAGATGAGAACCAAAATTGACATTTTGTCCACATTTTGAGCCAACTTTCACATGGTTTTTCTATTCATGTAAAATTAAAAAGCCCATTGAACTTTGCATCCATGACCATCCTGATCTTTCAGAAACAAGCGCTTTTGGTTCGATTCAGATCAGTGTGGCTGTTCTTTCAGGCCTACATTACTAAATTCCAGAAACGAACCTGGACTTAACCAAGCCACAGATTCATTGAGCTGTTGCTTACGAATTTTACCTACACGGCCCAAAACGCCCCCACACTTGCCTTTAAATTCCCATTTGTCTAGCTGGGCTAGCATGTCATGTAAGATTGATCTATGTACAGCCGAAGCTTTAGAATTTAGATCCAGTCATACAGATGAAAAATGGACGTACTTTTTGACAATGAATCTACCATTTTGCCTCGCTGCTGTCTGTCTGTCTGTCATTGCCATCAGAGTATCTCCAATCTTAGCTTTTCACTCAGAAACCTGAGTCTGACTGAAATACTGGAATATATATAGTAATATTTACAGTACTGAGTTGGCTTCCACCTCCTGCAGCCTCCCATCAGCCAGATTTTCACACTGAAACTCGCCTATCCGCTTCTCCTCCACTACTGAAAGGAAAACAAGGCCTGAGCTGAGCCCCTGAATCTGAATCCAGCCTGATGTAAATATTGTAAATCTGTGGGCACTTGACACTAATGTCCTCGTGTCTTGTCTCAAGATAGATAGATAGATATTCTGTGGAC
The DNA here is from genome assembly GCF_002303985.1 of Durio zibethinus. The sequence goes on along the minus strand of NW_019167982.1, from coordinate 1,428,115 downwards.
CATGGAATCTAACTTTACATCTTTCCATTTGCCTAGTAGTCTAGAATGTGCACTTCACTTGCCACTTGTTCATTAATCAAACTACTTTAGGAATTTAATGTTGCATTTATAATTGACCTCTTTAGGATAATCATGGCAATTGTCAAGGCTTCGCTGTATATTGTGGTATGTACACTCACCTCCCCCCCCCCCTCCCATCATGAGTGTTTTTCTGTAATTATATTTTTCAATGGGAAACGTTAATCTTTGTTGTTTAAGAATTCGGATGAGTGCATTGCAGTCACTTGAAAAAGACAAAAGGGGCTCGAGACAACTATCGGAAGTGGTTCTGATATTTGTGTTCCAAAGCTCATGTTTTATCACGTCAAATCGACAAAAAGACTGAAATATCTTAGAGAGCTTTGAGATATTTTAAAGTCTAAAATATCTACCTCACTGATTGAGAAAAATATTACCTAAATGCAATGTATTCTTAAAACAATTGGGCAAGAACAATGAATTAAATGAAAAATACAGGTTTCTTAAAGTAATACACCTTAATGTGTATCCTATCACCAGACGTTATTTAGCAACATTCAATGTTTATGAAACTAAACGGAGGTTGAAAGTGATTTAATATTCATTCAATAATTTAAATAGGTCGATTTAATAAAATAATCGTATCAATATTAAATACATGTTTCGGAATTAAGCATTAAATATAGTCAATATTTAATAAAAATAACGTTAAATAATAAAAAAAATTTTAATTACTTAATTTATTTAAATAAATTTTTATATTTTTATTATATTCAAATAAATTTTCATCCTTTCATTTACATTCATATAAAATCTTACTTTAAATAAAATATTGATTTATATCAATAATTTATTTAAGTACAAATGAAATATTAAAAATTTATTTAGACACAAATTAAAAGTTAAGTGTTTATTTGAATATAAATTAAAAGTAAATAATTTATTTGATTGTTATAAAAGTATAAAAACTTAAACGAAAAGATAAAATTAAATGATTTTTTTATTATTTTAACCTAAAAATTTAAACACTTGATTCAATGGTAAGATTTTTAATCCAAAATAAATAGGTCTCTTCATTACTTTGTTGTCCATTAATCTTTAATATAACTTTAATCATTATTTATAACAATGAAACTCACAATTGGATCTTACAGATGTAAACGGTGATAATGAGTGTATTAAAAAATAATGAATAACAATCAATCTTAAATAAAAAACAAAAAATTCTAATCTCATCAGTTAAAAATTTTAAATTAAATAAATATTTAAAAATCGTTCAATTCCATTTAATTGATTATTTGATCAATTTATAAAAATAAAGAAAAATTATTAACAATATTAATAGTAAAATTTTTAGTTTTAAACATAAAATTAATAAGTAATACATACCCATTAATATATATTTAAAAAATAAAATATGTATTACTTCACTATTTTCAGTTATTAAATAAAAAATTTATTGACAATGTACAAACAATTTTTTAAAATATTAAACGATTTAATGTTTTTTATTTGATCGGATCAGCCGAAGTTCCTAAAGATTCGATTTGATGCTTTAGTCCTTGCCAAAATCCAACTCACATTTTTAAGGGAATACTTCAACAATTAGAACTTAAATTTTTAAATTTATATTTTAAATTTGAATTCTAGAAATAAGTTTAACATGAAAGATTATTAATAGAATCCATCCTTAACATATTTTACTGTAAAAGCAGACAGTCACAATTGAGTAAAAGCAGACGAGTCACACCATAAAATTAGATTAACAAAGTACCCAAACATATGCTTCATACCCAGACATGCAATTATCTATAGAATAATTACAAATAATTATCAGTTCAGTTAAAACATTTAATGTGAAAAAGAAGAGAAGGGATGTGAGGCCATGAGGGTTTAGCCCCAAAGGTAGAAACCTGCAAAGAAAAAGAATCTGACTCTATCTAATGTGTTAGGCTCTCTAGTCTCTACACTGCCATCAATACCTTCATTAGAGAAAACAGGCGCGGTGAAGGAATTGATTTTAGTACTTACATGACATGGCTATGCGGCTCGGACTATCATGTATTATTAACCATATATACTGCTGCATCTGATCTTTAACTCCACTTAATTTTGGGGGCAACAAAAAAATGAATATCAATCTACATCTCCGCTAATTCCATGAACACCACAAGCTGGATCATCCTCAATTGGAAGATTCAGATCTGGCAGCATGAAGTTAGTCTCACAACTTGCAACATCATGTACTTTAGAAGATCCATTTGGCATATATGGGTCATTTTCGTTGCACAAGACACTGGTGGGATGACAAGCTACTTCTCTTTTCTGGGATAGATCCAAAATATAATTCTTTGGTTCAACAAAAGTAATAGCCGTTTCTGTCGACTGATGCCGTTGATGATCAAGCTGTCAAGAGAAATCAGAAGAATTGTTAGATCTTGTTCAGCAACTAGTTTCCATAATTAGCTACTTACAAAGATAAAACAACTCAAAGATGGAGGGAGATACTACAGGTTCATTTTTGACTACTTATCATTACACCTACTATTTTAACAAATTTTTTACTACTTATCATTACACCTACTATTTTAACAATCTCCTTATTATCATTGTGTCCTCTTCGACATTGCACATCTTGAACCAGTATATAAATTTTCAATTATCAAAATAATTTTGGTATAGACAATTGTTTATCAGGATCATATCACATTTGAGGAAAGAATTGAAAGAAAAATCATAATGATAACCAATTGTCTAGGCAACTGCTTTCTTAAAAGAGCCAACAAAGACAGCATGCATAGTACATACCAGAAAAGACAACTAAGAAATTCTATGGCAAACTAAAACATTCAAAATGTGCTTGACAAATAGTTTCCTCGGAGATATTGCCATAGTTCATGCAATGAAGGCCTCTCCAAATAAATATCAACAAAATGCAACTAAATCTTATTTAAAGATCAAAAGCATTTTTCTGATATTGCATAAACAATTCCATTCAAAAGTACCACTCCAAGAGAATTAGACTCAACTAACAAATTAAAACCTGTGACAGATAATTAAAGGTCTCCTCCCATTCACATACGACCATAAACACTCAAAGGCCCAAAATTAGCTAGCAGACAGTTGCAATCTGTCTACAGGGTCTTTTCTAGATTAGCTGCTCATGTCATACCATTACAATGGCTATAATTTGGATCATTATGCCAAAGCCACAATAATCCAGACAAATAAGAATATGAGATTGGTTAATTTAGTCTAACTATGAAGTAATAAAACCATGTACTACGATATAAACAAAGTGATTCCAGAAGACTGATGGTTATATGAAGCTTTAATTGGATATTAACACGATGTGCTATACACTGCAAGCCATGCAGAATATAAGAAAATAAAATGCTGAATGACGTTGAAGTATTGCCTATGACGTTATGCAGACAAACTTAAGTATATTATGATTATCATCAGAGCTTAACAGCACACAGCATCCCCACACATGTCCAAGACAAAAGGCATCCAAGCAAAATTGCACATAAACTAGCAGGCGCACTTGTTGAAAGAAGGAGATAAGTCTTCACCTTTGTTCTCTTAGAACTTTCATTCGTGGTTCTCTCTTTCTCGAATTTGAGCTTTCTGCTCAAGGCTTCATTTTTGGTTCTCAGATTCTCAAATTTGAGCTTGACCAATTCCAATTCCTGCTCAATGAGCATAATAGAAAACATTAAAAAATAAATACTTCGAAATAGAAGTAACTAGATATAAAGGGTGGCAGAGTAAACAGCCATAAGAAATGAAATAACCTACATTCTTCAAACTCTTATTTTCCTTTAAGTGTGAACTCATCTCCTCTTTAAGTTCAGCTACTGTCTGCATACCACCAGAAATTCAAACCACCATCAGAAATGAATATAGCAATAGAATCATTCATTACATGGAGAAGGGATAAAAAATAAAAGAAGATTAAGAACTCTAAGAGAATTCGATCTCTTTGTTAATATGTCCCTACATATAGATTCAACTACATTAATCTATCTTCAAGCAATTAAAGTAGAATTCTGTTCTTCAAAATTATTGCTATTGCCATCAAGGAAAACAACAAAATGCTAAACACGGCGACTTCAATTTTGGAATGCATTTAATACTAGAAATACCATGATAAGACCGTAAACATGCTACATTTGTCACATTCTTTGTGTCAATTTTTCTTTAATATTCTAAACAAGACAAATCTATTATGCACTCAATCACGGTCCATAGAATAAATGGTGCCAGGGTCTCAAAGCCTATTGTTCCATGCATATCTTCATAGACCAGGTGAGGTCATAATGTTACCTTTTTCCTTCTAGACCTCTTGGGAGGAGTTGTCTCTCTTGAAGCCGCAACCTGAAAAAGTCAAACGTGAGGAGCATATAGTAGTCAATAATCTCATTCCTTAGCAACTTAATTAATTAGACACGTTCGAGAAGGGGGAAATTTATGTCAAAGGCAGCGAATAGAAGAACAATTGGACCTCCCAAAGAAACCATACAGTAGCACACCAGCTCTTTCTTTTTTGTTTTTTGCAAATGACTAAATTGTATATTTTTTATACGAGGCATAATGGGAGACATCAAGACACATGAAAGAAAGTTTTTTGTGAACCATTCGAAAGCACTTGAATCACCTTGCAGCATGCATGATAAGATTTCCAAAAATCAAAGTTATTTTCAAGAAGAAAAGCCAAAAGCTTGGCAAAAGTGCAGGAAATACACCAGAAGAGGAACATTCCTAAGATAGTTCCCCACCCACCAAAATTCGTTTTCCAAAAAAAATGGCATGCGTTTACATTTATCCAAATACGACGACACAGCAGCAGCATGCCGCGGTTTCATAGAAAAATCAATAGCTTGCTGCCACTTGAATACCCAAAAAAGAGTCACATGGGATGCTCGTGATCGACTTGCCCTCTGGCCTTTAGCACGTGCATTCCGACCTTTGACCCTTTCAAAATCATAAGAAGCCCACAACTTCCATTAGTCGAGAGTTCCCAACCCTAGACTTTGGTCCTTCTTTATCCACATTCCACAACCATTTTTTTTTTCAGAGAAGACCAAAAAAAGGTTTTTTTAATGGTTTGGTAAAACCAATAGCCAACAAGTCAGCTTAGGCCATAAATTTGGTGACAAAGTGGTCCCTACTTTAATGAACTTGTAACACAAAATAGTCCTCACAGTTTGCACCTAAAAAGGCATTTGTCTTCGTTTTGCCACAATCGGGTGTTTTTTCTTTTCTTTTCCCTTTTTTTTTTTTTCAAGTTTCAAATCAATACCTCTTCTACATGAAATGAAACATTAATATGACTAGGTATTTCACTTTTTTGGACCCCCATCCCACCCACAAAGCTCCGACGACAGGCTGTTACCATAGGAATCACTGCCCAATCAAGAAATGTTTTTTCCTGCAAAAAGGATTTTTGTTTTTGCGGATCAAAGTTGTCATGCAGCTCCAATGATGACACGTGAGATCAGAGAAAAATTCTATGTGCGCCCACACTGAATCATTCCCCTTTGATCAAAACACCCAGAAAGAACGCATAAAAAGTGCATGGCCACTAACAACACTACACCAAACTACAGCAGACCTATTTTGCCACGACAACACGCCACCGATAATTCAGGCCACCATATTTTTTTTACCACATTACCCCTTCAGAACTCCAAGGGGTTTGACCACGTTTGGGGAGAATTTCGTCATTTTGACGGAAAGATGAAAGTGTTGACTCCGACAAGGGCCTTCGATATTGGGACACTGAGGACAGATAGTTGATGGGGGTACGTGTAAGATTCTCAAAAGACGAAAATGCCCATTAAGGAAAGGGTGTTTCAGACATTTCAATAGTAAAATACGACACGCGGAGCATTGCAAGAGTGATGAAAGTGAAGGGAGAAGAAAACGGACTGTCAATGCGTTGAATGGAAGTCACCAAAATTTCTGTTAGAAGAATAAAACAAATTATTTTTCTAAAAAAGAAAAAGAAAAAGGCAAAGTCATAAGCTTAAAAGGGAAGGGCATTTCAGTCAGCGGAATTTGAAGACAAAATCCCGTCCGTTGGCCGGAGAGTATGCTCGATCTGAAGGTGGAGTAACGTTAACATTCTTGGAGATTCATGAGAAATCACCATGCAAGAAGGGCATAAACGTCTTTTTAAAGATCTTTGAAACTACGAAAAGAAATGAAGCCGAAATGAAAATCTAGATGGCAAGTGCCTAAACAGTAAGCAAGACTCACCCAAAACGACGCAAATTTAGCAGTTCTCTAAGGGCAATTCCGTCAAAAAACAAAAAAGGCGACAACGAGAAAAACCACCAAACTGAAAAAACCGAGTTAACCACACGACTCACTAAGTCGTAAAAGAAACACATAACACGTAAACGAACCTTAGATCTAGAGTTGTCAACCGGTTTCGAGGAAGGACGGCTTGACTCCTCGGAGCCGTCAGCGCCACCGCCTCCGCTAACAGATGTGCCACCGCTCCAAGAAAGCGGCGTGGTAGGGCTGGCTCGCGCCGGCTCGCCTTTCCTCCTAAGCGCCTGTTTAGACCGACGTTGACGGACACTCCACTCGAGTTGCAAAGCCGGAGAAGCACTGTTGTTTTTTCGCTGACCGCTCCAGAGACGGTGGCGGAGACTCCGATCGGACGAGGCTCAGTAACACCTCTGCCACCAATATGGTATCGGTCATCGCTTCTTTGACCCACTCTTCTTCACTCATACTCCAACCTCGTTGAGTTTCCAAAAAAAAAAGCAAAAGGAAAGAAAAAAAAAAAGAAGAAAGATGATGGCGAAGAAGAAAAAATGAAAATAAAGAAGGGGGTTTTATATTTATACGTGAGACGAAGAGAAGAGAATAGATGCTTTGTTGACAATCGTCGCAGTTGTTTCGAGTTTTTTCAATTTTATTTTTAATTAATTTATTTTAATTTTCTTTTTGGAGGTTGGGGTTTGGGGATTTTTTTATATATATATATTTTTTCTGTTTATCAGTCTATTTTTTAGATGGGGCCCAGTCTGACACGTGGCAGCGACCATCCACAGCGCGAGGTTTTGTGCTTCATGTTTTGGATTAGTATAGAGCCGGAGGGGTAAAGGTTCAAAGGCTGAAACTCGAAGGCTCCACCAATGGTCCCACTTGCAATTGCGCGAAGGAGCGTGAAATGTGTCAGACGGCTCACATTCTCTTTTTATGTACATTTTTAAATATTTTTATTTAGTGTGGGGAGGTAAAAATTAGTTACCAGGTCGCAAGGTTAGTGGTTATCTATTTATGGATTGATTGATTTGATTTCTTATTGAAAAAATCAGTTTAATGTTTCTGGTGTGGTAGTATATAATATATACTCGGTAACTACCAAAAATACTCTCGTTTTATGGTACTAGAGTTTGCCCCTTTTATTTAAGTTTTTTTTTTGTTCTATAACAATTTTTTTATGCTTTCCTACCAAAAGTCTTACCTCTGAATCAATAACCAATGGGTAAAGGCTCCAACTGCATCCTCTTCTTCTCTCGACTTTCCTTACTCACCTGATTCTGAGTTATAGGCAAGAAGTTCGATCGCTACTGGCCGTAGCACACTCACGCTTCTATGAGCTCTTCCTGGATCTTTTAGCTTTCTTTTTATTATAGGAGAGTTTTTTTTTTTTTTCCTAGAACAATTTTTTTATGCTTTCCTAACAAAAGTCTTACCATTGTCACATGCCTACGTAAAAACCATCAATTTCAGGCTTCATTCAACGACTCTATTTTGACGAGTATTTCATAATTACTTAATTATAAAATGGTAAATTTATGTAGTTTTTATATAATAAAAAATTATAAATAATATGCTGTTTCGTTTTGATCTCAGACTCCAATGGGATGAACTCACCGCCCATGAAACGTTCGACTTATCTTCGGCTGCACGATAAGGAGTCTTTACCCGTGCTGTTTTCCACCAAATGCCACTGGAACCAAACTCGGCGGCACCCCGCATTGGTAATTAATAATATTTTTTAATCAAACCATCACCATTACTGTATTTTATCAAATACATTTTGTTTCACATTAGTATTAATTTTACCGCTACAACTTTTAATCTCATTAGCAATTAATTCCATAAGTGTAGATCTCCTTACCAAAGACAAGTGATCAGTGTTCCAAAGTCGATATTTCTTCTTAATTTTGTCTAGTAAATAACAATAAGTGTCACTAGCATCTTTTATTTTTCTCTGTACATATAAGAAAGTCTAAGCATAGCGAAAATTCAAATTTTGAACTTTAGTTTATTAAGGGTTGTTTGGGAGCACGGATTAGTGTGATGAGGGCTCTTCACAATGCAATATTTCAAGATGGAGTCTAAATAAAGGAAATAATCATTAAGCCAACTTAGACTCCATATGGTAAACATTTTTACTTTTTATATTTTTGTCTTTTTAAAGAAATAGAAAGGAAAAAGCACACAATAAAGTTTGAATAGAAAAGTAAAAACAAATGATAAAATCAAAATGCACAAGCGTTCATCAAACGGAACAGTAATTATTGATGTAAAATCTGTACAATAGATCTCTTTGGTAAAAGAGAAAAAAAATCAAATTATTGTATTTTGATATTTTGTAAACCATTTTTCAATTATATATTTTTGTTTTTATAAAAACTTTGAAATTTGGCGATTCTTTTAACAGTGTCAGTTTGCCCATACAAAGAGCAATGCTAATTTGCTCATGATATTGCAAAAAGTGGAGTGTCTGATGGATAGGGCATTAATACTTATGCTTTAACATCTGTTCAATGAAAGTCTATCTTTGGGTAAATTTTACAGTTGATCATTCAACTATAATTAAAATTTTAATTTATCTTAATAAAATCATTTAAGTTTATTAAACGTGTCAAATGCAATTATCACGAATTTAAGAAGAAATTTTGAATCTCACATCAAACATAATATGAGGGTCATTGGAGTATATAAAGATTCACACCACCTCTCTCTTATGATATATTTTTTTAGGATAAAATTATGAGATCAAAGGGGTCAGAGCGAACAACACCTCACAAGGGTATGAACCGTGACAGTTAGGTTAATTTGGGAAGCTGAAGGAGTGAATGCCCGGATTCTGGAACCGCACATGTTTAGAGTTTAAGTCTCGACCAGCAACAAGTGGTATCAGAACCAGCCATAAACCATTCGATTCACGTCAAGCGCCTCAAAAGAGGTAGGCTGGTGAATGCCCGAATTCTGGAGCTGCATGGGTTCGGAGCTTAAGTCTCGGTCAGTGATAAGTGATATCAGAACCAATCCTAAACCATTCGATCCACGCCAAGCGGTAGACATGGTGGTCAGCTTTCGTGATGAAGGAATCATGAGGTTGGGTGAGAAAGAATGTCACGAACTTAAGGAAGAGTCCTGAATCCTACATTGAACATAATAAGATGATCACTGGAGTATATAAAGATTCATTCCACCTCTCCTTTGTGAGACGCATTTTATATGATAAAATCATGAGATCAGGAGGGTCAGAAAGAATAATACCTCACAAAAGGGTGTAAATTATGATAATCATGTTGATTTGAGACATCAAAATGATAAATGTTTGGATCTTTAAATCGCACGAATTCGAAGCTTAAATCTCCGCTTTCGACACAATCACTTTGATAGTTTCCGTCCGATGACAACATGACATAACTGACATGTCATCTACCATGTCATCAGCCATGTGAATTATAAATCTAATTACCAGTTTCTTTCCTTCCGTAGTGTAACTTAACTATCCTCTCCCTTGTCTCTAACGTTATCAATTCATACTCTCTGCCTTCTCTCTTTTTCGTGTTCGGCACCGTCCAAGTTGCCGTCATTGCCAGCAATCAATTGCTTTTTCTCTATTTCAAAATCTTCCTTTTCTTCCTCTCAGTCCATTAAACCGTTTAATCGTTTTTTTTTATTATTATATATCAAAAACGGTCTCTTTTGTCTTTTTTTTTTTTAAATATCAAATCCATCACCGATAATAGTTTTTTTTTTTTTTAATTTCAACGGATTCCATTTTCTTCTTCATTCACCATATATATATATATATATATAAATATATATTTTTTTTTTTTTTCCTCCCGCAGCAGGCTCCAAGACATTCGGATTAAAAGGTTTTAACTAACACGAATTCACAATTTTGTTGTATTTTTTTAATCCTAAAGCTAATATTTCACTTTCTGTTTCAACAATTAAATCAAATGGCAATTCAAAATCACTTGATCATAAAGTAAAAAGTGGAATGCACTTGAAGGAAAGATTCAAAATAAACGAATAAAGACAACTTGAAAGTGTCTTCTCTGATTTGATTACTTGAATGAAGATTAGAGTCAGTTCATACATTATTTCTCATCAATTTGATAATCCATTTTACAACCTTTTTACCTAGCTAGATCTTGACACTCCTATTATACGGGTGAAAGAGAAAATAAATAAATAAATAAATAATAAGTGAAAGAAAAGAAAAGGTTACATAACTTTTTTTATTGGTTAGTTTTTCTTTGTTGAATGTGAGTAATTTAAAAACCAAAATTAATTAAAAGATACTTAAAATCTTACATCAAATGACATTTAAAATCCTTCATATGATTTAATTTGAATTTGAGTTAAATATATTTTTGACAACTGAACTTTGAGTAAATCTATAAATTAGTACTTAAAAAATTAAAATATATAATTTATACCTTAAATTTTAAAATTATGTACCATGTTAACCTAAACTCTTATCTTATTAATCATATCAACTTTTATGTTTGATGTTTGTCTATTGTTATCAAATTATTTATTCATTATATACATTATTGATATTTTTTAAAATAAAATTAAAAATTTATTTTTTATTTGAACTACAAAATTTGTCTAAAATCGGTTAATTAATATTTATCACGAGACCTTCACATAAAATTTTTATAAAATATTTAATATTTTTGTTTAATAAATAATATGCATATAACAAAATTATATTGAATAGATACTATGTATGCAAGTTAAATTAACAACATTAGAATTTGAATTAAAATGATACATAATTTAAAAATTTATTATATAAATTATATATTTTAAAATTTTAAATATCAATTTGTACATTTTTCAGAAGTCATATAAAAATGTAATTAACTCTTTTGCATTGTGCATCAAAATTTTAGTTGAATTAATGTTATTTAACTCATGACACTAAACTTAATTAGGAATTGAGAGTTAAAAGAAGTTAAGTGTTGGGTATTGATTTTGTCTTTTAAATTTCTTAATAGAAAACAATAATCTAAGTAAGTGGGTAAAGAATGAGGAAGCAACAAGATCGAGAAGAGAGAGAAAAAAAGGGTGACGCTTGGAAACTACTGGCATCAAAACAAGTGAAGTCCAAACTGAAAGATCAAAATCTTAAATCAAGGCCCAATATCGAAGTAATGAGTTAATCCCCAGTTAAAAGAACAAAATAGGCCCTTTTTTTGGTTGCTTTCGGCTAATCAAGTTTACTGGATCATTGTATTTGTATCCATTGCTTAAATAACTTTAAATTTTTCAAAAATTTCTTTTATAATTTTTTAAATTAGTTTCAAATTCATCACTACTTCATTAGAATTTGGATGAAATATGGACAATATGTATCTCATGCTGCTTTTGGGTAGACCTAATACTTTTAAATTTATCATTATTTTAAAAATGACCAACTTTAAATGTGTCTTTCAAATAAAAGTTGTTTAAGATTATTGTGAAATTTTCAAACAAAATCTTCTTTTGGGGTTATACCTTGATTTTAAAAGGTACTGAATATAAATGTTATATTTAAATTTAAAAAAGAAAGAATTTCCAAGTATGATTAATATAGTAAAAAAAAGTCTAATATGAATATTATAGTTTTCTAAAAATATTGATTAACGAAATTATTGCCAAAATCTTTATCAGTTAAGAATAAAGTCAAATATATATTTTAATAATAAAAACCTACTAAGTTTGATATGAAAAATTAGAATAATAGGCCAAACCAAGTTGTTTAAAAATATTTAAAAATAAAATAAAATGAAGCCTATAGCTCGAATCAACTCCAAACCAAATCAGAATCAAACCCAAAAAGTGAATCGGCTGGAGATGAACCAAACCCAAACCCAAACACAAATAGAACCATCACTAAACCCCCTTTCACTCTTCCAACTGCCAACAACAGCTCCCTTCCAGTCTCTCATGGCTATGGCTCTGCATCTCGGCAGACCCAACCGCAAATCCCTCACCAACCCTTCTATCCTTCACCTCTTCTCCAGTTCCTCGAATGACCCAAACAACGAAACCGCCACCACCAATGACAACTACTCCAGCAATAATAATCCCACTTCAATCTCTACTTAACTTCAGCGTTGTCAAAACCAGCCTTAAGCAACCACAGCAAGAAAGACCCAGAAACCCCACAAATCCTTCAATTCCTACTTCCAAACCCACGTCCATGAGCGCTTCCTTAATGGAAATCTGCTAGAATCTCTCCGAGTTCCGCCGACGATCCGGCGTGCCTTCTCCCACTGAATTCTCTCCTACGCCTTCACAATCATAGCCCCGTGTTTCATTACAAGAATTATGCAAAAGAAACGTCTTAGCGAACAAGAGGAGTCCAACGAAAGCCCTGACATTTCCGCTCCTGGTGGGAAGTTGTTGCTTGATGCTATAAGGGATAGTCTACGGCAAATGATATCGAATTCCGGGGCGAATAATGTGGAGGAAAAAACGGGGTGGTTTTTGTCTTTGTCTGAATTTAAAGATACTTTAAAGTTGAAGCCTTCGGATGGCATTGGTCGTCGAGCGAGCTGCCAATGTCGGTTTTTGGGAGGGAAATGAAGGAGAGGACCAAGGATGGAGAGGCTGCGATGAGACAGAGTTTGTTAAGATGCATTGTCATGCGGAGTTGGGGCAGAAGTTGAAGCTGTTGCGGCCGGAGACCAAGGGAGGAGAAGGATGGTTTCCCTTGCGGAAGTTGAATTTAAGGTCGATGAAGTTGAGGGAGACGGAGGAGAAGGAGACTGAGTCGCGGGTTGGTGGGATTTTGTTTAAGGATTTGAGGGAGAGCTTGTCTAAGTTGAAGATGTCCGAGGATGAGAAACAGAAAAATGCACTTCTGTAAGTTTTTCAACTTGTGAATTTCTTATATATTACGTCAGTTATCATTATGTATTTTGCGTTGTTTTGATGGATTGATGGTAAAGAAAAAAACTTTATTTGGGTTCTTAATGTCAATGCTGAGTTTGATTCTCAATAATGTGAAGTTATGTGGGTAAAAAGGGATCATAAACTGGGTCTCTGATATTTGTCATTAAATGGGAATGAAAAATAACATAAGTTGTAAAGGCCACTTCTTGATAAAAGTTTTGAATGCGGAAGACTCAAAGAACATAACTGGTGATTTTTAGTTATGAACAATTTTTGAGGTTGATAAAAAATATGGCTTGTCTGTTTTTTTTGTTTGTTTTTTTAATAGGTAGACACTAATCTTCTAGATGCTCTTTTTTTTTTTCAAGGATGAAACCTCAAATCAAAACAATGAAGCCTTTCCGTTTATATTGATCAAGCTATAGAAAGGGTTTTATTGTTGAGTTTTGGTGTTTCTCCAAAAGTTTGTTGTGTGTGTTTCCAGATGGTTGTGGCAACAGTTTCACTGTAACTGAGCTACAACACGCTTCTTGTAGCTGAAAACTTTGAGGACGGTATTTTGAATTTCTTTTGGGGTTCAAAACTAAAAGCTATAATGGTAAATCAAATCTTTGATTTGGCTTAATCAGTGGAACTATTCTACTCTCAGTTTATTTTCTGGGTCTGAAGTCTGAGTGAGGGAGATATGGTTTTGCAACCTAGGAAATTCAGTTCAAGTGTCTATATTGTCTTATGTTTACTAGTTTCTTTCTGAAGGAAAAATTACTTTAAATATTCTTTACTTCTCTAAAGAGTTTCCTTTCTTTGGGCTGTGGAATCTGACAGACTTCACTTGATGGAATTGCTTGTATTGAGGGATTATGTGTGACATCCTATGTGCACTGAAAGATGATATGTCTAATATCAATATAATATATTGATCTCTTGGTTTTTCAGTTCAGAGAATTGATATCTTGGACCACTTGGGTAGAACTCCAAATTTTATGTTGCGGCCTCCAAAGGAGCCTTTAGTTGAAAAGACAAGTTTATTGTTTCCCCTTTCTTCTTGTGTCCTTTACTGATTGATGGTTAAAGTTGAATCTGTGTGGTTAAATGCCTTACCAACTCATACTGCACATATGCATAGATTAATCAGGAGCTGTCTTCTTATGCATCCTGTTCCTATTCTTCCTTAAATTGTTGATAGAATTGGAGACATGAAAAGAAATTCATTATTATTTGATGCTTGCTTTATTTTTTATAAAAACTTTTTGGATGGATACCATTGAAAAAGTTGAACGTGCTTACTCTCTTCTTCTCTCTGGCCTTTATTTTGTTTTATCTTTTAGATGATTGAAGTGACTGACCTCTAGTAAGACTGCTTTTGACATAACTTGACCTAAAGGAGAGTACTTCGATCCTTGTGTTAATCAAGCAACCTATTTCTGTGTTACAATGATTGAATTATTTTGGTAGTTTTACTTACTAAAGTCATCGATATTTAAGCTCAAATACTTCTACAATGCTTTTGCAGTATTTCCATCCAGATAACATGTCTTCTGCTGAAAAACTGAAAATTGAGCTTTGCAAAAGTTAGAGATGAATTTAAAATGTCGGAGTCAGATTGTGGATCTGCACGTGTTCAAGGTGAACTGTACTAACCTTTTTAGTTGTATATTTAACCATCGAGGCACCAAGCATTCCCTGACTGTTGATGTGCCATAAACTGTATAACCTTCGTTTTTCACATGTATGCTTGTAGCTACTTTATTTGAATTTTCCTCTGATTTTTTAGTTGACCAGACCGGGTATAAAGCTTTATGGCCATGTTTGGTGCATAGGATGATGGATAGGATAGAATGATAATCATTCTATACTATATTTGGTTTGTATCTAAAGATTTTGATATTATATAGTTAGTCGTTTTAAAAAAAAAATAAATGTACTGTTATTCATTATCAATGATGTTTTTAGTCTTGGGCCATTGATGCCTTTCTCTTGTTTCCCTGCAGTGGCACAACTGACAACCAAGATCATGCATCCATCATCAGTTTTGCATAAAAAGGTGGCAATACAAACGAGATTCTCGGCATATTTAGGTGCTTTTTAATGCAATAGTATGACTTTTTCTGTTTTACTCCACTCTTTGTTGTTGAAATCAGAATGGATTTCAAGATGGTTTTTTGAAGTGATGATGTTTATTGTCTTGTAAATTTTGAGCGGTCAGCATGTTGAAGTCTTGTAGATTATTTCAGCTTAGTCTCTTGTGTTAAAGGTAAAAAGGAAAAGAAGTTTGATCTGTTGAGGTACACAAAAGAAAGGAAAAGAAGCTTGATCTCTTAAGATACACAAAAGAATGGGGTGTACATTGATGTGAATAACTTTGATATCCTTTTCCCCAAAGGACCCTAGGTCTATCTTGCTATTAATGAGTTTTTCCTCTAGTAGCACTTCTCCCATTATCGTTTTATCAATATCCCTCAATGCCCTTCAATTACTTTTTATGTACTTTTTTCCCTGCAAAAAGAGGAAAAAAAAACTACAAATATATTCCTATTATTGTTTTGTACAAACGTTGCCACATACTTGAAATAATAAACTCTCAATGCTTTGTCACGTTTTTTGCATTCACATGTTTGGAGATATCAGATATGTGGTTTTAAACGTGAGAGTTCTGACACTGTGCTAGATGAACTAATGATATTTGGCATGGAGAGACACAAAAGTGCAATGCTCTTCATTCAACTTGTCCTTTATTTGGTATTAAATTTTCTTGCATTAACCATCGGCCACCAAATCTTGAATGTCAAAGTAGCCGATAACCATTGTATTATAAGATGTAACCCTAAAAAACCTTTGGGTAGTGGGGAACAAAAGAGCAGATGCAATCGAATGTCTTCTCAAATTTTTAAATGGCACTAGGCTCTAGCAATCATATTCATACCCTAGGCAGAACCAGCATGGCAAAAGCTGCAATTGTATGTTGGTAAGATAACAGCTTTTGAGTTCATTCATTCCATTTTGTAGTTTTGCCTTTCGGATATGACTGTATATGATCCAGGCTATTAATGCTAAATGGCATTTTATTATCATTACAAGCAGTGAAGAATGTGTCTGAAAAATACTGGACGTTATATTTAATTTATCTTAATTTTATTTGTCAATCATTCTTGTATAGGATAAGCACTCAAACAAAAGTCTTCAAGCAATGGTGGCTGTTGAAGTATCTCCGAAGAACAAACCGGGATTCCTACTATCTTGCTCTCTCAAAACTTGGACTCAAAACTTGGTCTCATAGTGTAACAACCTCCTTTTCCTTATATCTCTACATATATGAAATTTATTGAGGTTGATGGACAATATTTTGTATCAACCCGGGGAGATAGAGGAAAAATGTAATTGAAATTCTTTATTTTCCATTCATCTTTGGGTCAATTTGTATGCATGCAGGTAAGGCTGAGCATTATTTGGTTAAAACCTGTTAGTCTTACAGTTGAATTGTGTTGACCTGCTAAAATTTTACTGCATTCTTCTTTTCAGGTCCATTATTATGTTCATTCATGAATAATAAGCCCTTGTTGCATTGAATGGTGGAAGCAGAGCCAGCTCCTAGAATACTGGAAGTTGGTGACACACCACTTGATTCATTTGAATGTGCCCCAAAATGGGATTTGGTTTTCCTGGATTTTGTCTGGCACGGGCTCCTGTTTTGGGCTTTTCCCTTCCCTTTTCTTCAATTTAATGAGATTTATTGGGAGAAAAATAAAAATCAAGGAGAAAGAGAGAAATTATGGAAAAAAAATAAAGGTTATATTTGTTTGATGTTAATCGATTTTAAGAAAATATTTTAAAAAATATTTATATTTTTAATGGGCATTCGCGACTGCTTTTGCCTATGTAAGTATTATAGGTAGTTCATAGTTGTGAACGATTTGAAATTTTATGAAAGAAATTTAATTTAAGTAATGACTGGAGGAGCCCTTGATTGAAACCCATCATAAATTATATTCTGTACGATTTATGAAAGAATTTCAATTTAACTAGTGACCGGAGCTCTTGATTGAAGCCCATTGTGATCGGACCTCTTGATTGAAACCTATCATAAATTATATTGTGTACGATTTGACATTTTATGAAAGAAAATACAGGAAAATGTTTTTTCTCTTAGGAAGTGGAAAAAAGATAGCACAATAGAGCTGACTTTGACTAAGTTACCCTGTTAATTTCATTTATAAAATTTAAAAATATGATAGAACTTATATTTAGACTAGTTAAAATAACTAGTTAAATATGTATTTGATTTTGATTGATTGTTACTTTTTTATTTTAAAAGAAAATTATCTTGACTATCATCGGATTTTTAAATTTTATAAATGAAATTCATAAGGCACACATATTTCATAAAATATATTAAAATAATTAAAAATAATAATATAACAAAAAATATACTTATAGTCTCTTTAACTTGACTTGATGTGTAATTTGAAAATTCAAACAATGAGGGAGCCAGCGACCGAAGCCCCGGTGAACGGCGACCGTAATTATAACGGTCCTAAGATAACAAAATTTCTTGTCGGATAAGTTTCGACCTGCACGAAAGGCGTAATGTGCATAATACGTATTCATGAAAATTTTTGTTTTTCTTTTGTTAAACTTAAAAGTAATTGAAAGGAATTTTTGTTTAATTTTAATGAGGTTATGTTTTCAAGTAAAAGTTATAAAGATTTTCTTAATGAGTGATCTAAGAAAATTTTTTTAAAGTTAATTAAAATATAATTTATAATAATATTTCTTTATAAATATGGAAGTTGACCTTTAATGTTATGAATATCACTGTATTAAAAAAAATTAAATCTGATATAAAATATATAAAAATTAAAAATTTCGGTAAAAAAATAATTATTTTAAATAAATAATTTAATTTTTTGACAAAAGGAATATCTTATAAATATCGCATATCAATATATGATCTATTGGTAATATATAGATTATAGGCTCATTAAATATGAACTTTTATTTAAATTAAAATTTTTATATTTCTGAAAATAATAATTAGTTTATTAAATGTTCGGAGATATAAGGAAGACAACATGTGAAAATTTGTGTGAAGTTATTATTAGGTATCAACAACTTTTTTACTTTTTCAATCAAATTGTTTAAATGATCTAAACTTATTAATTTCTTTATAAACATAAAAATATATTTTTTTTCATATTTCAAATGTAAACCAAAAAAACAATTGAAGTGAAGGTGAAGTAATGTATCTCTGATTCTAAATAATATTTTAATTAATTAATTTGTACAATATTACCATTAAGTAAAAAAAATTCCTGTTTTTATAGATTTTTTTTATTATTTCGTGTATATGTTTCTGAAAATAATAGTACGTAGTTTATAAAATATATAAAGATATTTGAACAAGTAAAAGATTTCTTGTTTGAATGAGTAAAAAAATATTTTTTATTATTTTTTTGTTGTTTTTTGAAAATTGACATGTGCAATTAATAAATAAAAGTTTATGGATTTATAGAAATTTTTTGGATGTCATTTATATTCCATTCTCTTCTTTGAGAAGCCTTTAATGTTTTTACTTCTTATATTCATAAAATAAAACAAAACTCATAATTTTTATTTTAAGAGCTAATTGTGGTTCCTAAAAAAATAAATATTTATAAAAATCTTCATGGAAGGTATTTCTATTGTTTTTGGTTTTTTTTTTTTTTTAATTAACAATTTAAACTATGTATTTAACATGAAGCATTATGAGATAATTCTCTACGATTAGTCACTATCAAATACGGACGTAAACTTTGACATTAGTGGCATGTAACCTGCATCTTCGATGAACTCTCACTATAATTATTTTTAAATGATTAATCTGACTTATAATGATCGATGACAGTTTCAGATTTTTCTTGTGTTCATATATATATATATATAAAGTATAAATAAAAATATAAAATAATATATTATTCTATTTTTGCAGTTGTGTTAGATAAGTTTGCGTACTTTGAAAAAAGTCATAATTACATTATTATTATTAATATTATCAAATACATTTATTTTAATATATGTAACTAAACAAGAAGAAAATTTTGAAGATATCTAAAAATTGTTTTTAAAAATTTTTATTTTTTAATATTTAAAGGTGTCCATAAACATCTTACTATAAACTATATATCTGCCACTTATTATGATTCTCTTTATTTTTTTTTTTCAAAAATTTAAGAAATCTAGTATCTATTTGTCAACTGATTTTGTGATTATTAACTTACCGTGAAAAGACTGTCAAGATGAGTTTGTTTACAATAAAGTCATAATTTATTAACTTTATAACAAGAATATAATGAGGTTATGAGATATCATGATATTTTATTAAAAAAATTTAAAAAATAATAAAATTGTATTAAAAATATGAAAAATAGTAGAATAGATTAACAGGTCAACGTAAAAATTTTTTACTTATTTTATTAATCTATCAAACCAAAAAAAATATATTTTTTATTTTAAAATATAAATTCTTTTATATTTCAAATTTAATTATTTTTATTATAATAATATTTTTTATTATAGTTCTTATTTTTTATTACATTTAAAATTATAATAACTCTTTTTTAATGTGTTACGAAATTTTTAATTCATTTTATATCATATGATACAAATTTTACGATTATCTTTTTAAGTTATTGATTTAATTAGTTATGTTACAATTGTATTTTTTTATGTTTATTATTACCTTTCATTATTTTTAGAATTATTATAATTTTTTTGATGTTACGATACTTCTAAACTATTTTGCATCAAATGATACAAATTTTATGATTATTTTCATATGTTTATGTTTACAATCTTTGATTAATTTTTTATTTTAAATATAAAAATTTTAATTATTTAATTAATTATTTATTTTAAAATAATTTTTTTGTTATTGTCTTTCATTACGTTTATAATTATCCTTATGAAAAAAAAATCAATTTAAATAGTGACCGGAGCTCTTCATTGAAACCCATTATAACTTATAGTGTATGATTTGAAATTTATGAAAGAAAATAAAGGAAAACGTTTTTCTCTTGGGAGGTGAAGAGCAAGATAGTTCAATAGAACTGACTTGACTTTGTTACCCTATTGATTTCATTTATAAAATTGACTTTGTTACACTATTAATTTCATTTATAAATTTTAAATTATGATAGAGCTTACTTGACTAGTTAAAATACCGAGTCAAATATGTAGATGATTTTGATTGATTGTTACTTAAAAAAAAAATCTCATTTATCAACGGATTTTTAAATTTTATAAATGAAATTCATAGGGCAACATATATTTCATAAGATATATTAAAAATAATAAAAAAATAATATGAAAAAAAAACTTATAATCTCTATAACTTGTTTGTGTAATTTAAAGTTTCAACCAATGATGTGTAAAATAGGCGCTCATGGATTTTTTTTTTTTTTGTTAAAAGGAATTGAAAGGAATTTTTGTTTAATTTTAATGAGGTTATGTTTTCAAGTAATAGTTATAAAGATTTTGTTAATCAGTGCTCTAAGACATTTTTTGAAGTTAATTAAAATATATATTATAATAATATTTCTTTATTAAATATGGAAGTTGACCTTTAATGTTGTGAATATCATTGCATTAAAAAAATAAATCTAATATAAAATATATAAAAACTAAAAATTTTGGTATAAGAAGTGATTATTTTTAAAAAATAATTTAATTTTTTGATATGAGAAATATCTTATAAACATCACATATCGATATATAGTCTATTGGTAATGTATAGAATATACATATTATTAGTTTATTAAATATAAAATTTTATTTAAATAAAATTTTTATATTTTTGAAAATAATAATTAGTTTATTAAATATACGAAGATAAAAGAATAACAGCATATAAAAAATTGTGTAAAATTATTATTAGGCATCTGCAACATTTTTACTTTTTCAATCAACTTGTTTATATAATCATAAAATATTATTTTCTTTGTAAACATAAAAATAATTTGTTTTTCATAATTCAAATGTAAACGAGAAAACAATTGAAGTGAAGATGAAATAATGTATCTCTGATTCTAAATAATATTTTAATTTAATTTGTACTATATTACCATTGAGTCAAAGAAACTGCCTGTTTTTTAGAATTTTTATTATTTCGTGCATATGTTCCTAAAATAATAGTATGTAGTTCGTGAAACATATAAAGATATTTGAACAAGTAAAAAATTTGTTGTTTGAATGAGTAAAAAAAATATATTTTTTATAATTTGGTTGTTTTTTTAATCAAATTGTTTATATAATGGGCGAAGCAGTTTGTGTCTTTCATGAATAGTTTGCATCTCTCTTTCAGTCAATAGATTCTATGGTGGTTGTTAGCTGCATTTGCTTGAAGGACTGATGACTTTGGAAACAATAAATGGTCTTTGCTAAGATTGATAGGTTAAGAGAAGTTGTTAGGGGTGGAGCTTGTTTCACTTTTGAAGGAAGGCTGAATTCCTTGACAAAATGGGAGTTGCTTGTTCTGTTTATCTTCTTGCTTGGTCATAATTGACTTCTTCAATTTAATAAATAAAAAATTAAAAAAATATTATTTTCTTTGTAAACATAAAATTATTTTATTTTTCCATATTTCAAAAGTAAACGAGAAAACAATTGAAGGGAAGATGAAATTATGTATCTCTAATTATAAATAATGTCTTAATTAATTAATTTGTACTATACTACGATTAAGTCAAGTCAAGTGCCTGTTTTTCTAAAATGTATCATTATTTCGTGGATATGCTTCTAAAAATAATAGTATATAAAGATATTTGAACAAGTAAAAAATTTGTTGTTCGAGTGAGTCAAGAAAAGTATATTCTATGAAAATGACATGTACAATTAAAAAATATATGTGTTATTATCTTTTGCCAACACAATTAAAAAATGTTCAAACCTGTGAACCACATGCAGATACGTGATAAACATAGCAATCGAGCAAAAGTTGTAATTTCACCAAATGAAGGATGGCTTAGGAGTCTTCTTGGAAGGAAATGAAAATATTTCAAACCTGTGCACCACATGTAGGAAACTTATAGTCGTAATTTCATTAAATGAAGTATGACTTAGGAGTTTTCTTGCAAGGAAATGAACATATTGTTCAATTCCAAACTAAATAGACTTTTGTTAATCAATTTCATTTGGAAACCGACTGATGGGTCGCCATTTGCATTTGTTATGCAATGATCCTCTTATTTGTAAAAGAAAATAAACAGCAAAAGAAATTTGAAGTTTATCATACATATAGCATTTGGCTTAATCATCTATTTATTTGTTGAGGATATATATTATAATTGAAAAAAAATATTTAAAGGAATATTTTGCTATTTCAAATGGTAAATTTTATCATTTTACTTTTTCTTTAAGTAATTTTTAAATAAAAATAATAAAATTGATATAGATCATGCAATACTTTTATTTTGTTATAATGCAAATGAAAATTTTTCATCAGTTCTTTTATTTTATATTACAAATCAGCAAAATTTAAAAAAAAAAATTGAAATGTAGTAATAAAATTCAATGTCATTGATCTATATTATAATGAAAAATCTCTTCTTAATTTTACTACAAAATTACTTGATAAATTCTCCATATTGCATCAACCATATGACAGATAAATTAAGATGCATCACATAATCAATCACATGAATGTGAATTCATATGTGATCACATGAAACTTTTAAGTATTGCATCTTGATTTATCAGGTCTATGATTGACGTGATAAAAAAATAAGTCAATTTAATCAATTTTGTAATTTATTTTTTATCTTTTTTTTTTTGCCATATTTACTTTTATTTTTCCTTTGGCCGAACTTTTGGTATTCACTAAATAGCGGGTAATTAATTTAATTGATTGAACGGATATTTTTCTTACGGCAATTTAAATTACCCTAAGCGGCAGCTTGTACAAGACACGTGTTAGTTTTAGGGTTGAATTTATTCAATAATAAATTCATGTTGGGTGAGTACCCATGCCATGCGGTGGGTTAAATTTTCTTATTTTATCATATATATTTGTCGATTTCTTTTAGAAGTTTATTTAATTAAAAAAATGAAAAAGGCAAAAAGTACCAAAAAAAAAAATCTAAATGAGGATGATATTTGAATACACCGTATTGAATTGATACGAATAAAAATATTGTGTTATGTATATTAATTGACCCATTTTATTATAAAATTGATTTAATTAAAAAATTAATAAATATATAAAAAGAAATAAATAAATGGAGTGCCATGTAGTACCTCCATTAACGTTATTTTCTTATAAAATATATATAAAATTAAATAGATAATATATATATATATATATATATATATATATATTATAGAGTAGCTTGGGTAGAGCATGTAAATTTACTTCTGACTCATCATGTTTTTCTGCGAAAAACAAACATGACTTGATTTAATACCAAGACCTATTGGATATTTTTTTTCCAAACAAAAATGTTATGGCATAAATATTTTTTTTGCCATCTCTATTCACTATTTTTTTTTTTAATTTCTAACTAAAAAAATTATGAAAAGTAAAAATCCCAAATAGGGGTGATACATGACATCTAAATTGACCTCCTATTATTACAAAATATATCTAATGAAAAAATAAAAATTTAAAACAAAAAATTGTAAAAAACTCAAAAAAAAAAAAAGAGTTCATAGAATGTACCACATAAACACCCTTATTGAGTTTAAAATATTAATTTTTAAAATTAAAATGTTAAATAATAATTTAATTAATATAATACATATATAGATATAAAATTAAATTAATAATAAGATCTATCATTTTATATATACCCTTAATAAATTATAATAAAGCACCTTAAATATGCTTTAGCTTCAATCTTGTATCTTATATAAAAAAAAGTGATCCATCCCAATTTGACATCAATTTAAAAAAAATCATCTCCTATCAAATTCAGATGAATTGAAACTTGTCATATACATATTGTTTTCGCAACTCTATCAATTAAAACTTTTTGTTATAAAATTTATCTAATTAAAAATATAAAAAAAATGAAATAAGAAAAAAGACAAATGTGATACTATGTAGATATCTCCATTATCCTATTTTTATAACAAAATTAATTTAATACAAAAAGAATAAAAAAGGAAAAAGGAAAAAAAGATTAAAAAAAAGAAGAAGAAGTGAGTTTATTGTGATTAGGTGAACATACCAATTGAGTACAAAATATCAAAATTTAAATTAAAATATTAAATAATAATTTGATTAGTTGCAAAATATAAATAATAAATAATAAAAAATAAATAAAGTGTTACGTGTAGACATCCATTTTTTTTTACCAAAAAATGATCTTAATTAAAAAAAAGAGAAAAAAGCTAAAAATGGGAAAAAGAAAAGATGAAAAGCAAAAAAAAAGTTGAGTTATCATACGACAATTGTACTGATAGATTTTTTTTTTTTGGAAAAATTCTTCTCTTTGATTTTAAGAAATAAAAAGAAAAATTAAAAAAATTGAAACAAGAAAAAAAAAAATCTGGTTGTGACATTGACAACTCCACCAATATTTTTTTTAAAGTAATCAAATTTAAAAAAATAACAAAAAATGAAAATATATATTCTAAATAATCATATCAAATGGGCTCCATACTAAAAATTTTAAAATATTTTTAAAAATTATTAAATATTTTTTATAAAAAGGAAAAGTAAATAGCAAAAAAAAAAAAACAAAAAACAAAAAAAACAATCAATCATCTTAATACTTGGCATGCTTTTGATATTAATTGAGTCTCCCAAAAAATAAAATATAAAAATCATTTATTAAATATATTAAAAATAAAAATAAAAAGTAAATAAATAAAAAAACAGATATATAACATATCATTGGTATCAAATGGGTTATACAAAAAATAAATTCTAAGAAAAAGTAAAAAAAATGTAAATAAGAGAAAAAAAATTGATATAAGTAGATCTCACACATAAAAAAATAAAATATTTAAAATTATATTTTATAATTTTAAAAAATATTTATTAAATATTTTAAAAGAAAAAATTTAAAAAACTTTAAAATGACACGTGGCACCTTTTAGAGTTTGATAATGTTGGCCATACCTTATCAAAATTTAAATGTTAGATTTGGCAAAGTTATTACTTATATATATATATATATATTTAAAACAATGTAAAGTTTAATATAACTAAAAGCTGAACAAAAATAATAAATAATTTTGATAAATATAAAGTAAAAAGATATGTCAAATTCAAATAAAATAGTAAGATAATTTTATGAAAGTGTAAATTTATTTGATAAGTAAAAAATACATATGATTTTGAATATTGTAGATAATTTATTTTGTTTGGGTCTTTTAAAGTTTTTTTTTTTTTTTTGAATTGAAACTTCAAAATAATAATAACAAGTAAGTTTTTTGAATTGAAATTCTTTTTTATGTAGACTCCTATCGAAGAATTGGGGTTAATTTTTTTATCAAAAAATAAGAATCAATAGCAAAACGCAAATAACAAACACAAGCAAATCAACATAAACAAAAAAAAAAAAAAATCCTTTTTGAGAGAAAAAAGAGAAAAAAAAGGGAAACCGAGAGGAAAAGAAGAAAACTAAAATTGAAATTGAATATTTAAATAAGAGTGAAATGATATGTTTTGAGTGAATCAAATTCACTTGTGATTCGTGCGCTGACATAGTTATGACTTGATCCATTTGTGTTAAAAAGTATTTTTTTTTATTTTTTTATTTTCTATTTATGTATATTTAAAATTTTAAATTGGGAACATTTTAATTATTGGATGGCATAAAAAATTAAAATCTAAAACATATGGGTTAGCGAAATTTTTTTATTTTTTTATTGCTATTCAACTTTTTTGTAAAATTTTTTAATTAAAAATTAAAAAAAGTGGAAGGTAAATAAATCAAATTGGGTTGATACATAAATATCTAAATTAATTTACTATTCTCATAAAATATATAATAAAAAAATTTAAAATTTAAAATCACAAAATATAAAAAAATATATTAAAGAAAAGCAGAATAAAAATTTATAAAAAATACCACATAAACATCCCCGGTAAGAGATGGCATGCCACCCTATCAACGGGTAACTGAACCTAACTGAGCCTATCAAGTAGCATTATGATATATTATCATCGGGTTTGAATACTAAAATTACTAGCGTCACAAGTTCAGATACAGATCTTAGTATACTCATACTTAAACCTCATTATAAATAATAAAATTTTAATATTATATAATATTTTTATTTATAAATTATCTTTATTAATATAATAATTCACTAAATTAATTCATTAAATATCTTGATAATGTTTTTTTAACTTTAATTTAATTTTATGAGCTAATTTTAATTTATTAATTTAAACTTTTTTAATAATATGTATTGAATTTGCTTTTAAATTTAACTTTGAAAATCAAACTTTAACTTAAAAATTAGATATTTAAAGGGTTTGGGTAATTACCGAGTATATTATATGGTAGGATTTGAATAGATATATATTTAGATAATTATCAAATAAGATATCTTAATAAATAATTGGGTTTGAATATCTTAAAAATAGCAATTATCCTACTCGTTAATATTCTTAATCTTATTAAATTTAAAATATTAATATATTAATTAAAGTATCAAATAATAATTTATCTTAAATTAGCAATGATATGCTCTTTTGAAAGTTTATATTATAAATTAAAAAAAAAAAAAACAAAACTACAAAAAAAAAACATAAATCCATATGTGAATTCAATTATACTTTCGTTAACATCCATTTCTTAAAAAATATATATATGTTTTTAATAATAATTTTAAATGGACTTCAAATTTAAAAAATATTAAAACTATTTATCAAATATAATATATTAAAAAATTTTAAAAAAGAATCCAATAATTTGATACATGACATACATTTGATATGGGTCCCTGCAAAATTATCTATTAAATATATTTTAAAAAAATTAAAAAAAAGTGACATACCATTGATATCTAGTAAGTGTTGTAAGAAAATAAAATTTTAAAAAATATTTATTAAATAATTTTAAAAAATTAAAATAGAAAAAAAATTGATGCAAAGAGAGTCACAAAAAACCAAATCTTTAAAAGATATTTATTAAATATTTTAAAAATAAAAAAATAAAAAAAAGCTTGCCCTATGTTTAAAATATTAAATATTTAAAAAATAGCAAAGTCAAAGTTACAGATTGGTAAAATTTTAGACCAGTGTAACACGCCACAAATGCTTTATTTTATCTTTGATGTATGATTGGTGGCAAATGATGTCCTTGACATCTCTGATTGATAGCAATTACATTCATATTGTTCCTGTTAGAGTCTTTAAAGATGCATAAAAATTCTTTCACAATTTTTTTTGAAATCGAAATTAAAGTCTGATATGATTTGACTAAAAATTGAACTGAAATGTTACGTTGGAATATTTTTTATATTTGTTATCGATTTTTATTTGTATTGATGGATTTTAATTAATTTTTAAAAGTAAGTGAAAATTCTCTCAAT
This sequence comes from Durio zibethinus, assembly GCF_002303985.1. The sequence goes on along the minus strand of NW_019167982.1, from coordinate 1,400,413 downwards.
AATGATCTTAAAAAAAATTCACAAGCGGTGAAAATTTGAAAATTGAAAGTGATTCTTAAAATTTTATTAAAAATATTGGGAGGATGGTGATGATTACAATAGGGTGTTTAAATTTTGATTTTAATTAAATTAATTAAATTAATAGATTGATTATAAAAATAATTTTAATTAATTTTAGAAGTTGACTTTAAAAAATTTTGATTTTTAATTAATTCAAATTGAAAATCAAATTAATTAAATTAATTAAAATTTTAATCTAAATATAGAAAACCCAAATATTACGTGAAATGCACCATTTCAAGTTATAAATTATTAGAGTTATTAATTTAATATGTTAGTATTTGAATATTTTATTAGATAAATTTATTTAATTTATTTTAAATATAAAAATAAAAAATATAATTTAATTCTAATATTTTATTATTTATTTAATTAAATATTAATTAAATTAATTTTGATGATTAAAATTTTAAAATTAATAAATTCTGTTGAATTAAGAAAAATAAAATATAATAATTTAATTGGACATTAATCAAAATTGACGGAGCAAACGCCCGCAAATGCCCGGCTATCGGTCTTCTCAAGTCTATTTAAGTTCGAGGTTTCGTTCATCAAATGCACAACGTAAAGTACTTTGCCATTTTTCTTCTTTCCTTCTTCAACTCACATCCCTCTGCCGAGAGAAAGAAAAAGAAAGGCCTTTGGGAGAATGTGGAGGCTGAAGATAGGAGAAGGAGGCAATGACCCATACCTTTACAGCACTAACAATTTCTTGGGAAGACAGACATGGGAGTTTGATCCTAATGCAGGCACCCCTGAAGAGCGAGCTGAGGTTGAAGAAGCTCGCCAAAATTTCTACAACAATCGAAACCACGTCCAGCCCAGTTCTGACCTCCTCTGGCAAATGCAGGTATAAATTTTTTTTGTTTTTTTTTTACAAAGGGAGTGGAATAATCCTACCATCAAACTAATCTAGGCAAGAAAACACTCAAAATATAGTAGACTTTAAATGTCATCGGACTATAATTTTTTAGATACAAAAATATCATTGAGGATATGTGTGTGTATATATATATATATATATATAGCTATTGTTCTCAATATTCTTTTAAAATAATATATACTCAAATAAATTAATAAAAAAAATAGAAACATGTTATAATATTTTATTACATGAAATAAAAGTTATAAATTTTTATTGCATGAAATAAGAAATTCGAATTTTAACATTTGTAAATTTTTTTTTATTTTCATATTATGATTTTTTATGTAAAAAAAAAAAAGTACAAGTGATCATATAAAAATAAAGACATCTTCTCCTCTATTTTATTGTAACATGTTTTGCGAGTTATTGGGGCATACGGTTAAGTTATTAAGACATATATTACAAGTTATTATGACTTATGCACTAATTCATAGATATCTCAAATTTCATTTCAAGAAAATGTTCAAGGAAAATCTTTAAAAACTTTATTATTTTATTTATATTAATATGTGAGATAAATAAAAAATATTTATGAATCAATAATTTGTAATTTATTGATAAAATATTAAATTTTTCAAAAAAAAAATTTAATAGAACATTTGGAAGTTATATTGTTGCTTTTTTTTTCTACTTTTTTGTTATTCTTTTTGGGTCATGAGAGTGAGAGACCCTTAGCTTGTGTTGTTGTTTTTTTTTTTTTTTAATTAAAAATTTTGAGATATGATACTAAAAATTTAAAAATTTTAAAAAATGTTCAATATATTAAAAAAAGTTTTCCTAACGCTAAAAAGCTCAATTTTCCACTCGGTTTTCCCTTTCTAACTAAGTAATATAAAATATAAAAAAATAATTTATATATTATTTGCATGACAAACATTTCCCACATTCTATTCCTAATCCTACACCAACGCAAAATGAATAGATTAAGATTCATACAAAGAAGAAGAAAATGTTTAGATTGGGAGCATATCACCTATAATTTTTTTATTATAATATTATAATTATCTAATCAAAATAAAAATTTATGTAAGAGTTCATTATTTATAAATATGGATTTTATATAAAATTTTGATAAATTTCACATATTTTGACTTATAATTATTGATTAATTATACTATAATCATTGTAAGTGATATATGCATATTTACATCGATCATGATGAGTTAATGATCTTAAAAATTTTTTTAAAGCATTTTAATTATTTGTGTGTCACAGTCAACTTTATTAATCCAAACCATAATTGCAAACATAATTGTGTCTTTAATTATGGTGGTACACATTAATTTGGTCAGGAGAAATAGAAAGAAAGGGAGATCTCCTTTAAGATCTCAAATGAAAATAAATATTACTCACATTTTTTTTCCATCAATTATCTTTGATAAATGCAGTTTTTAAGAGAGAAGAACTTCAAGCAAACAATTCCCAAACCAAAGGTTGAGGATGGAGAGGAAGTCACATATGAAGCTACGACAGCTGCAGTGAAGAGGAGTGTTCACTTATTGTCAGCTCTACAATCAAAACACGGGCACTGGCCTGCTGAGAATGCTGGCCCCATGTTCTATTTCCCTCCTTTGGTGATTGCTCTTTGATTCCCTTTAATTCTACATCTTCCCCCGTTTCAGGGTTTTTAACTTTTCATACAATCTTTACAATTTATTTTATACCATCACAATTCACATGCGTGGATTTAATTGTATTAGTACAAATTTCCAACCAAAACAAAGTTGATATTAGATATCTCCATGATTTATCTATTTGGAGGTTTGACTTGATTTAAACCAAAACCTATATAAGATTTAAAGAAAAATAATTTTTATTTAATTTTAATTTTAAATATATTAAAATATTAATATAATTTGTTATAAATATTTAATAATAAATTTAATTAAATGGGCTTAATAGGAGTTGGGCCTAGCTTTTAGGGATACAAACTGAGCTTGACCCATAAACACTTTTGCTTGAAATCCAATCCTAAGTTTTAATTAATTAATTAACTCTTCAATTCTAAAAATATGTACTTTTTGCAATGCAGGTCATGTCTCTGTATATTACAGGGCATCTGAATACTGTATTCTCTGCAGAGCATCGCAAAGAAATTCTCCGTTACATTTACTGCCATCAGGTATCCATATCAATTACATTACTTTAATTTCATACATTTGGTTGATCCAGGTTACATCCATATCTATTTTACTACTAAATTTAATTATTTTTTTCTATGAAAAGGTTCATCTTTGTTCTTCAATTAAAAAATGAATACTACAATTACACTCTTGCTTCATATTCCAACGAATTGAATCTCTCAAGAATTTGTAATAAACTCTACTCCATTTACTAGAATTGAAAGTTATATCCACTACATCTTAGTTAATCTAAATAATTCTTGTATTCGTATTTGTTTATTTCATGTTAAACACTTGTAAAATATAAAATTATTATATCTTAATTCGTGTTAATACGTTAATATAAAATATATATTTTTTGTATAATACATATTTTTGGTTTTTGTCAAATCATATATGATTTTTATTAAAATTTTAAATTATGTTATTTTTATATTTTTTTTATGTTATGTTTAAGATTATTAAATCTAATCATAGTTTAAATACTAATTTTGGATTTTAAAAAAAGACTCGAATCCAGTTCTTTCATGTAGGACGATAAATGCACTTATTAGTGAACTAAATGCTGGGTTACTACTACATTTTAAGTACGTAGTCCCTTCGATGATGTGTTGCAGAACGAGGATGGTGGTTGGGGATTATACATAGGGGGTCACAGCATAATGTTTTGCACAGCTCTCAACTACATTTGTATGCGTTTACTGGGAGAAGGACTTGATGGTGGGCTCAATAATGCTTGTGAGAGAGGCCGAAAATGGATTCTTGATCGTGGAGGTGTAACAACCATACCCTCTTGGGGGAAGACATGGCTTGCAGTATGTCTATCGCTACATATTTAGCATCAAAGTTTTAAGAAAACATTCATCTCCAATCTTTACGATTAATTTAATTATTCTATAACCAATTAAAAAGTTGCATTCAAATGATTATGTATATTTCTTTTTGTTGTAGATTCTTGGTGTTTTTGAATGGTCAGGCTGCCATCCAATGCCCCCGGAGTTTTGGCTCTTTCCTACTTATTTTCCCATTCATCCAGGTTTGCAGATTTTTTTTTTCTTTTTGATTAATTTACTATGGATAATAGTGGATCCTCATTTCCGAGAGAATTATCCCAATTTCCATCATAAAATCTCTTTTTCTATGTATCAGTAGTAACTAGTAACGAGGGAATAAATGTCATTTTGAAATTGTTATGCATATAGCTAAATAAGAGACTTTTTAAATAAAAGAAAATAAAATTTTTTGAAGACCATATACATAATACATTTTTTATAAAAAAATCCTATTCTGAAAATAATAAAAATGATTACAAATGTTAAAATTTGAATTTAAAACTAATTAAATGATAATTTTTAAAAATAATTATATAAATTAATTGAGTTAAGTTTCAAATTTTATATGTAATACTTTTTTTAGGATAAAAATACATGATTCTATATGAATATATATATATATATATATTCTATATAAAAATTGTGAACTTGGAAGGGCATTTAAATTAATTTAATATAATGTTTCTCCGTCGTATGATAACCATGATCTATTAATGCAGCAAAAATGTTCTGTTACTTCCGGCTCACTTACATGCCTATGTCGTATTTGTACGGAAGAAGATTTGTGGGTCCAATCACACCTCTCATTTCACAGTTAAGACAAGAACTCCACATTGAACCCTATAATGAGATCGATTGGCCTAAAAAGCGCCATTTATGTGCCAAGGTATGTGATTAATCGTTCGTTCCATAATCTATATAAAATGTTTGATACAATGTGTTTTATTTTTCATAAGAAAATTGGACATTATTTTGGATTAATGTGTGAATGAAACACGCAGGAAGATCTCCACTATCCCCATACTGTGCTACAACTATTGCTTTGGGATAGTCTCTACATATTTTCAGAGCCTCTACTTAATCGTTGGCCCTTCAAGAAGTTGAGAGAAAAAGCTCTTAAGATTACAATGGATCACATTCATTATGAAGATGAAAGCAGTCGCTACATTACCATTGGGTGTGTGGAAAAGGTGATGCATTTATCAGTTAAAATTTGAATAATATATAATATTTTTAAAAAATTTTTGAAGCTGTCAAAATTTGAATTATTGAAACTAAATGTCTAGTATTTCATCGGCAGGCCACAAGGCTATTGGCAAATCTAAATACTATTTGTTAGAATATAATTATGCTTATTTAATTAAGACTTAAATATTATATTATATTATAATATTTGCCACTTGGATTGAGCAGCCCTTGTGCATGCTTGCTTGTTGGGTTGAAGATCCAAATGGAATTTATTTTAAGAAGCATCTTGCTAGGGTTGCTGACTATGTGTGGGTTGGAGAAGATGGAATAAAGATGCAGGTTGGTTCATAACTTTCCGCATTTGCAATCTTTTTTTCTATCTCATATTACGATCTCCTTTAAACCAAAAGAAAAAAAAATGTCGAAGTTAAAGATTTTACCAAGTAATTTTTTGCTAGACTTGAGTTTTTAATTATTAGCTAATTAAGGTATTTGTCATATTCACCTGCAGAGTTTTGGAAGTCAAGTTTGGGATGCTAGTTTAGTTCTCCAAGCTTTGCTTGCTAGTAATTTATCTGATGAAATTGGACCTGCACTAGTGAGAGGGCACAACTTCCTGAAGAACTCACAGGTTCCTAAAAGTTTAATTTCGATTCACCACAATGAAAGTTGAGATTATTTATTTTCTCCATTGTACTTGGAATTGATGGTATAATATTTCTTGAAATTTAAGGTTAGGGATAATCCTCCAGGTGATTTTAAAAGAAGGTTTAGACATATTTCTAAAGGAGGATGGACTTTCTCTGATCGAGATCATGGATGGCAAGTCTCTGATTGTACAGCAGAAAGTTTGAAGGTAATTTTGTTTTCTTAAATTAAACGCAGCATTTTTATTTTGAATATTTCTGAAAAATGTGTTCATTGTTTTGCAGTGTTGCCTATATTTTGCAATGATGCCACCAGAAATGGTTGAAGAGAAAATGGAAACAGAGCAATTTTATGATTCTGTCAATCTTATTCTATCTGTACAGGTAACAATAGAATGTAATACTAGTAATGTCATAACTAGATTAAGGTTTACAGTTTACTCGTATCCTCTGGGAAATATACAATATCTAAGTTAAGAGCAATTGCTCTGTAGAAGCTTAGAGAAACAGATTCATGTCAAAGAATGTTAATTTCCATGGGGACATGCACTTTCAATTAATTGAAGAATGACTGTAAAATTAATTTCCTATAATAATGCATGTTTTGATTTGTTCTTACAAATGTTTGCAGAGTAAAAATGGTGGTTTATCAGCTTGGGAACCAGCAGGAGGTGGATTCTGGTGGGAGGTAACTATTTCAAAGATTGCTACCCTTTGAAAATTTTCTACATTTGCCATCAATTAATAAGCACTTTTGTTCCTCAATTATATTCTTAGTGGATCAATCCAGTCGAGTTTCTTGAGGATCTTGTCAAAGAATATGAGTAAGAGCCTTATCTTTTTCCTTAAAGTTCATTAGTTATTCAATATAATTCGAAACCGATTTATTTTAGACTAATAAATATAAAAAAAATGTAAAATCTAGGCATGCAGAGTGCACTTCATCCGCAATCCAGGCACTAGTTCTTTTCAAGAAGTTATATCCCGAGCATAGAAAAGGAGAGATTGAAATTTTCGTAAGGAAAGCTGCACAGTTCCTTGAAGACATACAACACCCTGATGGTTCATGGTAATTAATAAGTCCCTGATTTATTTTCTTCAAAACATTGATGGAGTTCATCAATATCATGACAAGCATTCCTATATATAGGTATGGAAATTGGGGAATTTGCTTCTTTTATGGAACATGGTTTGCACTTCGAGGTTTGAATGCTGCTGGCAAGACCTACAAAAATTGCCTGGCTATTCGCAAAGGAGTTGATTTTTTGCTTAAAACACAAAGAGATGATGGTGGTTGGGCGGAGAGCTACGCTTCTTGTCCCAGAAGGGTAATAATAATCAATATACCTTTTCTTTTCTTTTTTTATTAGAATAATCAAACTGGATTTGCTAATTCTCTTCAAAAATCAAATAAAAAGATTTATTATATGGTATATAGTTTTTTTTCCTTGTGGATACAGGTATATACACCTCTTGAAGGAAATCAATCAAATTTGGTAAACACTGCACATGCTTTAATGGGTTTAATTATTGGTGGCCAGGTATGCTTACAATTAATAATGAATCTCTAATTAATATATAGTTTAACTTAATTAATTTATATAGTAATTTTTAAGAACTGATATCTAATAGTATTTGTAATTTTTTTTAATACTTAGATTACGATTTCTTATGTAAAAAATAATGATTTTATAATTCTCATAAACCCCCCCCCCAAAAAAAAAGGAAATTAAACAAAGAAAAAAAATTATATTTTACAATTTCTTGCTATGTTGATTTTTTAATCAGTATATATAATATATATACATGCTGTTGTTTGTAACAGGCTGAGAGGGATCCTACACCTCTTCATCGTGCTGCCAAATTGTTGATAAATTCTCAATTGCAAAAGGGTGATTTTCCCCAACAGGTAACTTTCCTTACATGCAATTGAAAGAGTTAAAATGTAAACAAAAATAAGGTTACCTGGATACTAACAATTTTCTATGCACTAAAAAAAAAAATACAATTATTTGCTTATAATGGAATATATTCAAATGAAAAATGGCAGGGATTGGCAGGAGTTTTCATGAGGAACTGCATGTTGCACTATGCATTATACAGGAATATTTTCCCACTGTGGGCTCTGGCCGAGTATCGCAAGCATGTTTGGCCTTCAAAATGCATTTGAATTGAAAGGAGGATTATACATAAATAAGCATCTCTAGCGGGATTTAAAGAAAATTTTATATTTTCTTCTACTACTGCAGCTGCTACTGCTATAAACTCAATAATTTTTGAGATAGTTGTTGATCGCTACTTTCTCATTTATTAGAAGAATTTTTTACGTATATTTTTCTTAATGAACTTTAAGCAATTTTATTATATATTATTCCAAGGAAAAGAATTAATTACCATAAACTAATAATGGTAGGGAAATTAGTTCGACTCAAAAGCCCTACAGCAATTAATTGAATGCTGGTGGGACGTTCTTGAATTAATTGGTCATTTAAAATACTGATTTTGATTCCTTGGGAAAACAATGTTAATTTGACTTGGTTTCGAAATATCGTTGATATTGTTTTTCTTAATTTGCAACGCTTTAATTACTTTTTATCAGCTTCTTCACCCATTATTTTGTTTATTGGGTCTCATGCGATATGCGTTTAAATAATTATTATTTAACTTTTACATTTCTTTAATTTACTTTTTATATATTAATCAATTTGTACATTTAAGAAAAATCAGTAAACATTTTATTAACCTATTTTAAATAAACATTGTTTACATTTAAATTATCTTAAGCCTTTATTAAAGTATTAAGATATTTCTAACCTATTTTATGTTAAATCATATGAATTTTACAATTATTCTCATATGTTTATATTAACAAAATTTTTTAATTTTTATTTTAAAATATCTATTATTTTATGTTACTAATTTAATTATTTATGTTATAAAAATATCTTTTTATACTTGTTATTACCTTTCCTTATATTTAGAATTACTTTTACTATTTTTTAAAGTGTTATAACACTTTTAACCCATTTAAAGTCACATGACACAAATTTTATGATTAATATCATTTATTTATGTTAACAATTTTTTTATTTTAAAATATTAATTTTTTTTACATTATCAACTTAATTATTTGTATTATAATAATATCCTTTTACGCTTATTATTACTTTCAATTATATTTAAGATTATTTTACTATTTTTAGGGTATTACGACATTTCAAACCCATTTGACATCAAATAATATGAATTTTACAATTATTCTTACATGTTTGTATTAACAAATTTTTTGTTTAAAAATTTTTAGTTTAAAATATCAATTCTTTAATATTGTCAATTTAATTATTTATGTTATAATAATATATTTTTACGCTTGTTGTTGCTTTCATTAATTTTAGAATTATTTTTATTTTTTCTTATTGTGTTACAACACTTCTAACCTTTTTTTTTTTTACGTTAAATGATACTAATTTTATTATTATTCTCACTTGGTTAAGTTAACATTTTTTTTTAATTTAAAATATCAATTCTTTTACATCATCAATTTAATTATTTATGATACAATAGTACTTTTTTACGTTTATACTTACCTTTTATTAGGTTCAGAATTTTCGTAATCATTTTTAAGGTGTTATAACATTTCTAACTCATTTTACATGAAATGATACGAATTTTATGATTTTTCTCATTGATTTATGTTAATATTTTTTATTTAGATTTTTAAAAAATATTGATTATTTTATGTTGCTAACTTAATTATTTACGTTACAGTAATATCTTTTTACTCTTATTGTTATCTTCCATTATATTTACAATTAATTTACTCTTTATTATGGTATTATGATACTTCTAACTCATTTTACGTCAAATAATACAAATTTTACAATTATTGACAACTATTTAGGTTAATAATTATTTTGTGATTTAGCATTTTTTTATTTTAAAATATAAGTTCTTTTTACATTGTCAACTTAATTATTTACGTTACTATAACATTTTTTTACATATGTTTTTATCTTTCATTAAGTTTAGAATTATCTTAACACTGTACATTGTTAATGACCATCTAAATTTAATACTGTATATTGTTAAATACAATCAATACCATACTACGTACAGAAACATCATTCAACACATCAATCAACAATGTACTAAGACACACCCTTCAACAAACCACTCAGAAACACCATTTAGCAAATCATTCAGCATACGATTTAGCCCCATAATATCATACAATACCATTCAGTAATGCAATATCAGACAACAAGATTCAATAAACCATTTTGCATACGATTCAACCCCCCAATATCATACAATATCATTCAACAAAAAAATCAGACAACAAGGTTTAGCAAACCATAATATTTAGGACGTACTACATAAAAGCAGCATATATGCAATGAAAGGTGCTTGGATGACTATACTTACAATGAAGTTAATGAAATATATAAAAGCATATGTAAATATTAAGGAACTGAAAAAAAAAAAATCTCTATCGAATATTATAAATAATACAGTAAACTAAAAAAAAAGATTTACCAATAAAAAGAGAGGTGTGCACTATTGATTTGTTGAAAGTCAATGGCGATGATAGGGATAAAGAAACCAATGGTCTGACAGAAATGTGTTTAAGGGTTTGGTTTGGTTGAATAACGTAACTTTTAATCATTCTGTGTACTAGCAGTTTGTGATTTCGATATTCAAGTTAGGGAAATGAATATATAAATTATTATTGAAGGCATTTTTCTAGAAACAACGCCTTTAATAATCACTTTAAAATTTTATTGGAGATTATTGAAGGTTTTTTTTTTACAAAAAAATGCCTTTAGTAATCCAAAAAATAATTTTCCAATGAAATTATTCAAGTTGTTTATCTTCAAAAAACACCTTTGATAATTCTTAAAAATTATTGAAGGCGTTTTGAGTAAAAAATCACATTCACTAATATGCCTGTGATAAGGATGGAAAGAATTATTGATGGTTTATTATATAGCAAACGTCTTTAATAGTTATGGACTTCAAAACTTTATAACAAATTATTGAACCCGTTTTATAATAAAAGATTTTAATAACCCCAAAATTTTTTTAAAAGAAATTATTGAAGGCAGTTGTTATTAGCAAATGCCTTCACTAATTATCTACAAATTTAAAAAAAATTATTAAAGGTATTTTTCTTAAATATACGCCTTTAATAACCATGTTAAAATTTGTATGGTGGTATATTGAAGGTATTTTACAGTAGAAGACACATTTAATAATCCCAACAAATTTTAGAAGAAAATTATTGAAGGCATTTATTATAAAAAAATACCTTCAATTTGTATAAAGATAATTTAAGAGGAATTATTGAAGGCATTTGTCAGTAGAAGATGCCTTTAATAATTCTAAAATTTTTTTTAGAGGAAAATTATTAAAGGCATGTGTTATTAACAAACGCCTTCAGTAATTATGTACTAAGTTTAAAGGAATTATTAAAGGCATTATTATGGAATAAATGCCTTCTATAACTATAATAGTATATTGAAGGCATTTTTCAGTAAAAGATGCTTTTAATAATCTTAAAAATTTTTTAAAGAAAATTATTGACGACGGTTGTTATTTGCAAATGCCTTCACTAATTATATATAAAATTTAAAAAAAATTATTAAAGGTATTTTTTTTAATATATGCCTTCAATTACCGTGTTAAAATTTATGTAGCTATATATTGAAGGCGTTTTGCAGTAGAAGACACCTTTAATAATCTCAATAAATTTTATAAGGTGTTTATTATCAAGAAATGCCTTCAATATTTATGTAGATAATTTAAATGGAATTATTGAAGGGCTTTGTCAGTAGAAGATGCTTTTAATAATCCTAAAATTTTTAAAGAAAAATTATTGAAGGCAATTTTATGGAATAAATACATTTTATAACTGTAGTGATATATTGAAGGCATTTTCTAGTAAAAGACGCCTTTAATAATCCAAAAATTTTTTAGAGAAAAATTATTGAAGGTGTTTTTATAGAATAAATGCCTTTTATAACTATAATGGTATATTGAAGGTATTTTCCAACAGAAGACGCCTTTAATAATCCCAAAATTTTTAAACGAAAATTATTGAAGGCGGTTGTTATAAAAAATACCTTTAATGATTATGTAAATAATGAAATGTACTTAGTGAAGGCAGTTTTCTAAAATAAACACCTTCACTAACCATTAAAAATTTTAAGTTCTCGATTATTGAAGGCGTTTTTCACTAAAAGACATCTTTAATAAATTTTTTCAAAAAATAAAACAAATTAGTTAAGGTATTTTTCTAGAATAAAAGCTTTCAATAACCCCTTAAAATTTAAGTTGTGTAATATTAAAAGCATTTTCAATAGAGGATGCCTTTAATAATCTCAAACAATTTTTAAAAGAAAATTATTAAAGGTATTTTTTGTAGAAAACTATCTTCACTGATATTGTAAGATAAAAATAAAAGAGTTATTGAAGGCATATTATGTAAAAAATACCTTCAATAAATACACAAAAAATTTAGATGAAATTAGTGATAGCTTTTTTTATGGCGTAAACACCTTTAATAATCCCAAACAATTCTACTATAACTCTGTTAAAGGCGTCTATAATATATTCATAAAATATTTAGGATGAAATTATTATAGGCATTTTTCTTAGTAAACATCTTTCATAATCCGATCTAATAAAAATCTTCTCAAACTTAGCGCATCCAATCACCAACTGCAAGCTTCATCTTTATTATTATACTATTTTTTTTTTCAGATCAAGTACAATTTACTTTCCTTTTCCTTCAACTTTTAGTATTCGAGCATTGTCTTTTAGAACTCTATTTCAAGTATTCATTACTTATTTACTTTAGCTTTTACTTCATTCGACTATTCCTTCAGCTTTTGCAATTCATGATTTTCTTTTTGGTGTAAACAATTTTTTCCAAAACCTAACTTATTTCACCTTATTTCAATCCCAACTACAAATACTCTAGGGTACTATCTACGTTAGCAGCAGAGTTTTAACATTCATAATATTTGGTAGCTGATAAATTACTTCATAATAAAGAAGTTCCTCGTTTTATGTAAGTAACTGATCTTGTTTTGATTTTTAAACATAGTAAACTTAAGTATTAGACATTTGATTGTTTTCACTAATAATTATCTACAATACATTTAGTTTGATAATGTAACAAGTACTAATTGGATAAGAGTTAGATGCAAAAGTCAAGATTAAGTTAAGATTAAGTCAAGAGTATAGAGATGAAGTAAATTTTTTTTTTTAATTTTGCATTTGAGAATACAAGTGAAGAAAATATGATATTATGCCCATATGTGAAGCGTGCTAATATCGAGTGGCAAATGCATTAAGTTATTTTTAAACATTTAATTTGTATTGGATTTCTTTCAAGATATGTTAATTGATATTTTTATAGAGAGTCTGTATCGTCAAGATCTTCCAATAGAGTTTCTTCAACTTCAAAGACTCTCCAACACCAATATGATCCTTTTATAGTAGATGATATTGAAGGCATGTTGCGAGATACTTTTAACATTTATAGCCAATATTTTCATAATCTTTCTCCCTAAAATGAAGGATTTAATCAGTCCAATATTGAAATGTATGAATTTGGTGAACTTGGGATAGGTATACGTGACCAACAACCTAGAGAAAAAGTATCAAAATTTTGTAGGTTGCTTGAGGATTTGAATGAAAAACTTTTTGAAGGATCAAAACATTCAAGGTTATCTTTCTGTGTTTGTCATTTTCACTTGAAATGCTTATGTGGATAGACGAGAAATTTTTTGATTTTATTATTAGAGTTTATGAAAAAAAATATTTTCTTTTTCAAAAATCCCTAAATCTTGTAAAGAATCAAAGAAGATGATTAAGGATTTAGGTCTCAAATATGAAAAAATTCATAGTTGTCCCAATGATTGCATGTTGTATTAGGGGGATAGAAAAAATTAAGAATCTTGTTATTTGTGTGATATTTCTCGTTGGGTGGATAAAAATCTTAATGAAAGGTTGAATAAGGATAATAATGAGGTATGTGTCAAAAAGAAACTTGTTAAAGTTTTACGCTTTTTTTTATTAATACCAAGACTTCAACGACTCTTCATGTCTTTCAAAACTGCAGATTTAATGAGGTGACATCATTAGAAGTGGATGGATGATGGATTATTGAGACATCCTGCAGATTTTTTAGCATAAAAATAATTTCATTCTAGGTTTTCAGACTTTCCATTTGATCATCGAAATGTTATGCTTTGACTAGCATATAATGGATTCAATCCGTTCAAAATGATGAGTACTTCTTATAGTACTTAGTTAGTTGTATTGATTCCTTATAATTTGCCATCATGGATTACTATGAAGCAACAGTCATTTATATTGTCTATGATAATTCTGGTAAAAAAAAGGTCTGAGTAATAATATAGACATTTACTTACAACTTCTTATTAAAAAGTTAAAATAATTAAGGGAAGAAATTGAGATCTATGATGCATCAAAAGAAAAAAACTTTAATATGTGTGCTATTTTATTATGGACTATTAATGATTTTTTTATTTATGCAAATTTATCTAGTTAGAGTACAAAAGGTCGTTATGCTTATCCATGTTGTGCTACACAAACATGTTCGACATAGTTACCTAATAGTAAGAAATTCTGTTATATGAGACATCGTCGATGGTTAGATGATAATCATCAATTTAGATTAAAAAAGTATCTCTTTGATGGAACTGAAGAGTTGAAAAGATCAACTTTACCCATCAGTGTGTCTAATATCTTGTTAAAGTTAAAATATATCAATTTCACTTATAAAAAAATGACTCTATCAAAGAAAAAAGTAAGGGACATCTTTGAAAGTATCTGGCTTCATATTATGCAAGTTGGTGATACTCATACTCAAGTTGGTGACTTGATGTTCAAAGTGATAAAGAAGATGATGAAGTAGATGACTCCAATGACTCTTAATTATAGAAAAAAAGAAGTATCTTTTTTGAGTTATCTTATTGAAAATATAATTTATTACGCTATAACCTTGATTTGATGCACATAAAGAAGAATGCTTTTGAAAATTTTATTGGGACAATTTTCAATGTGAATAGAAGATCCAATGATGACTTAAAGAGTCAACTTAACCTAGTTGATATGGGGATTCGCCCATACCTTCATCCAAAATTGCTTTTTAATGGTAAATATCGATTGCTTGCTGCTTGTTTTAGGATTTCTAAAGCTGAAAAAGATGTGTTTTGCAAGGTTTTAAAAAATGTCAAAGTTTCAAATGGCTATATGTCAAATATATCGAGATGTGTGAATCTAAAGGAGCGAAAACTTTTTTCATTGAAGTCACATGATTATCACAATTTAATGCAAGACTTACTTTCGATCGCTTTACATTCTTCAATGTCAAATCAAGTCACTTCTATGGTAATTGAATTGAATAACATATTTAAATCTCTATGTCAGAAATGTATGAATGTGGAAGAGTTTGACAAACTTCAGGATTGAGCCGCAATTACTTAATGCCATTTAGAGAAGATTTTTCCTCTAAAATTTTTCACTATTATGATGCATTTGGTTATCCACCTTTCATATGAAGTAAAAGTCGATAGGCTGATTTATTATCGATGGATGTATCATATTGAAAAGTATTATTTGTTAATAGATTGATTACGTTTTTATTGATGATCAAGCCACTCTACTTAAAATAAAATATGACTAATATTTTATGTTTTAGGTTTTTAGGGAGGTTAAAGTCTTATTGTCACAACAAACGCTATCGAAAGGTTTTATTGCTGAAAGATATTTAGTAGAAGAGCGTATGACATTTTATTCTCGTTATTTGAAAGATGTTGAAATGAGATTTAATAGACCATCGAGAAATATTGGTATGCTGCATACAGACTTTGCCTACAATTATCTTTTTCAAAGTTTTGGACAACCAATAAGCAAAGCTGAATTGGTGGAGTCAGATGATAAATCTTGGGCACAAGCACGTCATATGTTTTTTTTCATCATGACTCAATTAAATCGTTTTGCACATAAGTTTTTTAGCACGAAAACTATTTATTACATTAAGCATAATTTATTATCTTTTAATTTTTTTGTTAATACTATATCATGATACTTTATAGTGAGTATAAAAATAATTTAGGAGATCCTGCATATTATCGACGATCAAACTCTTGAGAGCTTGATAAGTTATTCACTGAAAACTTTCATGAATGGTTAGGAGCAACTGTAAGTAATGCCATACTTCTCATTATGAGAAATCTACATAGAATACTTATGGTATAAATAACATTAATAACATATATATATATTTATTTCACTTTTATAGGTTTAGAGTGGAAGGCTTGTTAGTGAAGAGATAAAGTATTTTTCACATGGTCCGAACTGAATTGTGAAATGATACAAAAGTTTTATCATCAGTGGATTTAGATTTCACACTAAATCCTACGAGAGATTTAGAAGTACACAAAATTCTGAAGTTGTTGTGACTTCATCAACTACTAGCTATGCTAGTGCTAGGGACACAAACCTTTTAGAGAGAAATGTTGACTATTATGGCATGATTAATGACATCATTGAGTTAGATTATTATGGAAAGTGAAAGGTTGTCTTATTTAGGTGTGATTGGGCTGATGCAAATAATGCGATGGGTATTAAAAAAGATCAAGATGGATTTACACTTATGAATTTTGCTCGATTAATTCATACTGGACAACAACTCATCGATGAACCTTATATTTTTTTATTTCAAGTCAAAAAGTATTTTACTCTGAAGATCCAAAAGAATTGGGTTAGTTTGTTATTCTTCGAAATGCACCTAGAGACTTATTTGATATGGGGTTAGATACTAAAGATGATGTTGAACATAGAATTGAATGTTATCATTTTACTGAACAAAACTTGGATAAAAATATCTCTAGTACCTACGCTCAGTGGATCTGTGAAGATGTTACTGAAGACATTTATGAATCATGAAATGGTGTATCTATAATTTCTAATTCAAGTGTTTAAGACATAATGTAGTAAATGATTGTTTGTAATTAATGTCACATTTGCTATTTTATAATTATTGTATTCTAAATCATACATTATCTTTTGATTTAATTAAATCGATATGTTCTTTATATATCATAGGTTTTGATTTTTTAACTTCTCAATGTCGTTATATATGTTCTAAACTAATATCTTTTCTATATTTGCTTTTATGATTAAGGTAACTACAATGCAGAGGAGTAGGTTGAAAGAAAAACATATAAGAGATATTAGTTTAGAACTGTCTGCGACACCTGTAGATATTGGCTATAGACTGAATCCTTTGGAGGAAAATAAATGTACTATCAAATTTAACTCTGTCACTTCTAATCCTTCAACTGATATTGGATCTGACAATACGGGAGGTCCAGATTTAGATAGTACCCCATCAATTGATTATGCTTTAAATTTGAATACAGGTATGATATACTCTAATTTTAGAATTTGAGTATAATGATAAAAGTATTGTGATTTTACAAATTTATTTTTTATTTGTTACAGTTGATAACAATGGTCAACGAAAGACCAGAGGTCGGATAACTTTGAAAGAATTGTTTGCACTACCTTCTAACAAGTGTATTGTAATGTCTGTAAACTCTGATAGGTAACCAATTGGTGAAAAAGCTCAACTGTTAGCTAGATTTCTAGGCATGCTAGCCCCTAATGGAATGAAATTGCCTATTCATTATAAAACATGGCATAAAGTTTCAGAAAAAGTTAAGGCTAATCCTTTAAGCTTTATTGAGGTATTAGTAAAATTAATTAAATATAAAAAATTTTTTATTTTACATTTTGTTTACTTATTCAAAATTTTCTTATTGTATTATTACAGTCAAGATTTGTACTTGAAATACCAACTTTATTTGTGCTTAAGTCATTGGGAAAGAAATGAAAAGATTATAAGCATAGTTTAAAGAATAAGTATTTCATCAAAATACCACTATAGAGGCAATGATGAAAAATCTACCCTGTAAAGTGATTAGGTGGTAATATGAATAATTAGTTAGATTTTAGTTCTCAAGAAAAAAGAAGAGGTACTAGTTTATAACTTTGTATAATAAAATGAAATAATGAAAGTATTTTATGGTTTAAGTTGGTAATATTTATATTTTTATCATATATGCAATTATTTTTTATGACAGGAAAGAGAACAAATTGGGATTGGTAGCAGAAAGCAACAGAAATATAGCCACACAAGTGGATCGAAAAATTTTGTAAAAAAAGCAAAAAGAAATAGTAAGTAATGATAATAAACTTATTCCAATGAATGAACTTTTTCTGCTATAAAAAGGTAAATATGCAAATTAATAGTTATTGTTCTATTTTAATAGTTTTGATAGTTTCAATACATGATATTAAACTTATCGAAAGATTTGAACTTAGTTGACACAGATGATATCTATGAAAAAGTTATTGCCTACGTATATTTAGGTAAAAATATAAATTTGTTATTATTGTTGTATTTTAATAGTTTGGATAGCTTCAATACTTGATATTAAACTTGTCCGATTGATTGAACTTGATTTCTATGGTTGATATGGGAGAAAAAGTTATCATTTATGTCTATTCGGGACTATTTTTGCATATAAAAGGCAAATATACAAGTTAAACTTTTGGATGGCTTTCAACATATTGAATGGTTTCCATCATTGATATTAAACCGAGAAAAAATAATTGAATTTGGTTTTCATGATCGATAAATGTGAAAGCCCGAAATACTTTTATTGTTTGTATGTGTTTAAGACTAAATTGAGGAAGAACGTGCTAGAATGGAGCAAGAACGTGCAAAATTTTAGCAATTGCATGATTGATTCGATCATCTTATAAATTTTATGTAACAATAATTTTTAAGAAATGATCTTGGTACTCCACCAACTCAAGTATTATATTTAGTAAATATTTAAATTTTTAAATATAAAAAAAATTACAATGAAGTGTTAAAAATTGTATGGTATTATTCAATAAGTTCTTAAGCATGCTAGTTACTAAGGTGAAAATTTTTCTTTATCAGTTGGTAACCAGCAAAATGTATGTAGTCATCCATTTCATACATTTTAATTTTTATTTTGTTAATGTATTAAAAATATTTGAATGTTATTATACTAATTATTAAACTTTGTATTAATTAGATGCATATTTAAAAGTGAATTAAGTTTCTATTAATTTCAGTTTCTGAATTTAAGTTATTTAATGAAAATAAAATTTATTAACAAAAATTGAAAAAAATATTTTTACATAATGGCGGCATTTGCGTTCAACAATATCATTAAATGAATAATTTAGTAGTATTTGTATCATAAAATGTCACTAAAAGTAATGGTGCTCTGACCAGCAAATGCCGCTAGTTAAGTGGTATTTTTATATAAATGCCACCAAAGCAACGATATTTTTCTCATAAAAATGCCACTAAATTAGCGGCGTCTCAAATATACAAATGTTGCTAATATAAAGGTGTTTTTATATACAAATGCCTCTAAAGTAGTGATATTTTCAGTTACAAATGCTATCAAAGCAACGACATTTTTCTCATAAAAACTTCACTAAATTAGTAGCATCTCAAAGAAAAAAATGCTGCTAATATAGAAGTATTTTCAAATACAAACGCCTCTAAAGTAGCGACGTTTTTATTTACAAATGTCACCAAATCAACGACATTTTTCTCGTAAAAACATCATTAATTTAGCGGCGTCTCAAATATATAAATGCCACTAAAATAATGGCGTTTCAGATATAAACACCACTAATATTGAGGCATTTTTTTGAAAACACCGCTATTTTTTATGACGCATGTATAACCAGCACTCTGAGTGGTATTTTTTGCAAACACCGTAAATCTTTTAGTGGCGTTTATAAACGCCGCTAAACGTTAAAAAAAAAATACCACTAAAAACCTAAACCCCTGTAGTGGGTAGACCTAATACTATCTCATTCAAGGAAAAAAATTAATAAACAAACTATATATATATGTTAATAAATAAACATAAAATTAAAAGAAACTCGCACATGATGGGTATTGAGCTTCAGATGTAAAGATACCATAGCCGTTAAAATATTTCGTCAAAGTAAGCAAAATTCATGTTTTAAGTTAAATAAAGAAAATGAGTTGTAATTAAATGGAAAACCTGATGAGCCTAACTAGTTAAACTAGAGAAATTTATTTGATGAGTTCTTTTTATTAGGTTAGTTAAAAGCTCAAGAAATGAAAATGATATATTCACTTGGCAAATAATTTCTCGTTAAACTATGATCACTCATAAATTCTTATGGTCTAAAACTTTCAACAATATGATGATTCTATTCGGTTTTAAGTAGTTATTAAGTAGGTGTTCGCTTTCAAGTCTTTTCTCACCCCTTTTATATAGATGTTCAGACACTCATAAATTTACACATTTATTAAATAGGTGTTTGCTTTCAAGTATTTTCTCAACTTTATTAGATTAGTTATCGGTTAGAAGCATTTATGATGATTGAATAAAGTTGAAAAAATACTTGAAAGCAAACACCTACTTGATAAGTGTGTGAATTTATTTTAGCAAACATTTATATAGATCGGATAATTTTAAATATGACATAATGGAATGATATGAAAGTGATATAAAATAAATTTTGTATGTATTTTATATAATTGTATTTCATATCTTAATCATGTCGACACGTGTAAGATAAAATATTATACATATCATGTTTTATATCTTACTTATGTTACATGTTTAAAACATAATTAATTAATTAATCATATTTTAATTGTGTTATCGTATCATTGTGTCAACACATATAAATATTTCATTTATAACAGGTGTAAGCCATAATTTTTGTCATAATTAATTATATTTATGTTATATTTATGCTCTTTTTTTAATGGAAAACATATGATTAAGTGTTAATTGTGTTTAGGGTTAACTTGTCAATTATTTTTGGTTGTGTGGTCCTTTGTATCTAATTGGTGGGGAATGGATTGGGTTGTCCTGAACAAAGTTAAGGATCCACTATCCCAGTACAAAGCAATGACGTTATATGGTGCAATAAAAAAGAGATGGCTTTATATGTGTGGGGCTACTTTATGGGTGACATGACAAGCAAGAAACTAATCAATTTTTAAAGGTTAAAGCCAAGATGGACAAGCAATTCTATTTCTAATCAAAGCTAAGATCTGTCTTCTGGGTCAAGGCTATTGAAGGAGCTTTCATGGTCGATGAAGCAATATGGTGGTTGAGCCTTAAAGAAGTGGGGGAAGTGTCGTGTATACAAAATAATAGAGAGGGAGTCAGGTGGCGTGCCCAGGTGGAAACACTCTCAAGTTCAATGAAGACAATCTGTTATTGGCCATCAAGACTGCATTCCTAAATTTTTTCTTCTTCACTTTAGTTGAAAATGTTGGGAATAATGACTCAAATCCCATAAGAGATTTGTTTTGGATTTGTTAGAGATTTTTTTTGAGATTTATTAGATATTGCTTGATGGACAAGAAGACTTGCAAAAAAAAATTTTTAAGAGAAAGAGAATTCTTAATAGGTAAGTATAACTTGTAAAAGAAGAATTCTAAAAGGAAAAAAATTCTTAATAGACAAGTTTGACTTACAGGAGAAAAATTCTAAGAGGAGAGAGATTCTTAATGGGAAAGTTTGTATGATTATAAATAGGTGAAGTCTCTACAGAGTTAGGTATGAAAAAAAGATGTAAGAGAGTTGTAAGATTTTGTGAGATAGATACCCCATAGGCGTATTGGAGCTCCACGTCTTATGGGTGTGTATATTTATTTGTGAGTAGATTAAAAGAGACTGAAAGGGTCCACATAGGTATGATGTATGAGAGTATATGGGTATATGTTTGGTTATGTTGAAAGGGTACACAAAGATTTGGGTTTTGTTTATTTGGGTTAAGAATACTCCATAGGACTAGAAGAGATTGAGAGTGTCTTATGAGTATTGATTGTTGAGTGAGGTTAATGATTTGATGTAAGTTTGTAATTCTCTACAACTAGTAGATCTTGTTTCTCATCTGTGGATGTAGGTCGATTGGACCGAAACACGTTAAATTATTATCTCTTATGTGTTTAATTTATTGTTTAATTTTATTTTCGCTGGTGTGATTGGATTTGAGGCTTTTAACCTAACAAATGGTATCAGAGCTGTGGTGTTCCCCAACAAGTGATATCAGAGCTCAAGGTTCGAAACATGAGAAGAGTTGAAGATTCAAGATGTGAAAAGAATCGAAGGTTCGAGATATAGAAGAGCTAAAAGTTCGAGATATGAAAAGAGCTAAAGGTTTAAGATGTGAAAAGTGCATGATTTGAGACATGGGAAGAAGCAAGTCCAGAAAAGCTTGATTCAAGAGAAGAGTTTGAGTTTAAGTTTTAAAGATTAAGGATTGGTTTGTATGAAGTGTGAAGACACAAGAAAAAAAAGATGATTGTGAGACTTTCATTGCAGGTAGAGCCAAACATGTCTAGCATGAAGATAAATAATTGATGAAATTTGAGTCAAGTAAAGATTATTGGGAATAATGACTCAAATCCCATAAGAGATTTGTTTGGGATTTGTTA
This sequence comes from Durio zibethinus, assembly GCF_002303985.1. Next base: position 1,378,055 of record NW_019167982.1, on the reverse strand, counting down.
GATATTTGTTTGAGATTTGTCAAATATTGCTTGATAGACAAGAAGACTTGTAAAAGAAGAATTCTAAGAGAAAGAAGATTCTTAATAGGTAAGTTTGACTTGCAAGAGAAAAATTTTAAAAGGAAAGGGATTCTTAATAGGTAAGTTTGACTTACAGGAGAAAAATTCTAAGAGGAGAGGGATTCTTAATGGGTAAATTTGTATGATTATAAATAGATAAAATATCTACAGAGTTAGGTATGAAAAAAAGATATAAGAGAGTTGTAGGGTTTTATGAGATAGACACCCCATAGAAGTATTGGGGCTCTACGTCTTATGGGTGTGTATATTTGTTTATGAGTGGACTAGAGAAGACTGAGAAGGTTCACATAGGTATGATGTATAGGAGTATATGGGTATGTGCTTGGTTATGTTGAAAGGGTACACAAAGATTTAGGTTTGTATTTATTTGGGTTGAGAATACTCTATAGGACTAAAGGAGATTGAGAGTGTCTTATAAGTATTGATTGTTGAGTAAGGTTAATGATTTGATGTAAGTTTGTAATTCTCTACAACTAGTGGATTTTGTTTCTCATCCGTGGATGTAGGTCGATTGGACCGAACTACGTTAAATTATTGTCTCTTGTGTGTTTGATTTATTGTTTGATTTCACTTTCGTTGGTGTGATTGGATTGGAGACTTTTAGCCCAACAAATGGTATCAGAGCTGTGGTGTTTCCCAACAAGTGATATAAGAGCTGAAGGTTTGAAACGTGAGAAAAGTTAAACATTTAAAATGTAAAAAAAGTTGAAGGTTTGAGACATGAAAGAGTTGAAAGTTCGAGATGTGGGAAGAGCTAAAAGTTTAAGATATAAAAAGTACATGATTTGAGACATAAGAAGAAGCAAGTCCAGAAGAGCTCGATTCAAGAGAAGAGTTTGAGTTTAAGTTTTAAAGATTAAGGATTAGTTTGTATGAAGCGTGAAGACACAAGAGAAGAAAAAATGATTGTGAGACTTTTATTGCAGGTAGAACCAAGCATGTCTAGCATGAAGATAGATGATTGATGGAATTTAAATCAAGGTAGAGATTGTTGGAAATAATGACTCAAATATCATAAGAGATTTGTTTGAAATTTGTTAGAAATTTATTTGAGATTTGTCAGATATTGCTTGATAGACAAGAAAACTTGCAAAAGAAGAATTCTAAGAGAAAGAGGATTCTTAATAGGTAAGTTTGACTTGCAAGAAAAGAATTCTAAAAAGAAAGGGATTCTTAATAGACAAGTTTAACTTACAGAAAAAGAATTCTAAGAAGAGAGGGATTCTTAATGGGCAAGTTTGTATGATTATAAATAGGTGAAGTCTTTACAGAGTTAAGTATGAAAAAAAGATGTAAGAGAGTTGTAAGATTTTGTGAGATAGACACCTCATAAGAGTATTGGAGCTCTACGTCTTATGGGTGTGTATGTTTGTTTGTGAGTGGACTAGAGGAGACTGAAAGGGTCCACATAGGTATGATGTATGAGAGTATATGGGTATGTATTTGGTTATGTTGAAAGGATGCACAAGGATTTGTGTTTGTGTTTATTTGGGTTGAGAATACTCCATAGGACTAGAAGAGATTGAGAGTGTCTTATAAGTATTGATTGTTGAGTGAGGTTAATGATTTGATGTAAGTTTGTAATTCTCTATAACTAGTGGATCTTGTTTCTCATCCGTAGATGTAGGTCGATTGGATCGAATCACGTTAAATTATTGTCTCTTGTGTGTTTGATTTATTGTTTGATTTATTGTTTGATTTCACTTCCGCTGGTGTGATTGGATTAGAGGCTTTTAGTCGAACAAATGGTATCAGAATTGTGGTGTTCCCCAACAAGTGATATCAGAGTTGAATGTTCAAAATGTGAAAAGAGTTGAAGATTCAAGATGTGGAAAGAGTCGAAGGTTCGAGATGTGGAAGAGCTGAAAGTTTGAGATGTGGGAAGAGCTAAAGGTTTAAGATGTAAAAAGTACATGATTTGAGACATGGAAAGAAACAAGTCCAGAAGAGCTCAATTCAAGAGAAGAGTTTGAGTTTAAGTTTTGAAGATTAAGGATTGGTTTGTATGAAGCATGAAGACATAAGAAAAGATAAGATGATTGTGAGACTTCCATTACAAGTGGAGCCAAGCATGTCTAGCATGAAGACAGATGATTAATGAAATTTGAGTCAAGGTGGAGATTATTGAGAATAATGACTTAAATCACATAAGAGATTTGTTTGGGATTTGTTTGAGATTTGTCAGATATTGCTTGATAGACAAGAAGACTTGCAAAAGAAGAATTCTAAGAGAAAGAGAATTCTTAATAGGTAAGTTTAACTTGCAAAAGAAGAATTCTAAAAGGAAAAGGATTCTTAATAGGCAAGTTTGACTTACATGAGAAGAATTCTAAGAGGAGAGGGATTCTTAATGGGCAAGTTTGTATGATTATAAATAGGTGAAGTCTCTACAGAGTTAAGTATGAGAAAAAAATGTAAGAGAGTTATAGGATTTTGTGAGATAGACACCCCATAGGAGTATTGGGGCTCTACGTTTTATAGGTGTGTATGTTTGTTTGTGAGTAAACTAGAAGAGACTAAGAGGGTCTATATAGGTATGATGTATGGGAGTATACGGGTATGTGTTTGGTTATATTGAAAAGGTGTACAAAGATTTGGGTTTGTGTTTGTTTGGGTTGAGAATACTCCATAGTACTAGAAGAGATTGAGAGTATCTTATGAGTATTGATTGTTGAGTGAGGTTAATGATTTGATGTAAGTTTGTAATTCTCTATAACTAGTAGATCTTATTTCTCATCCGTGGATGTAGGTCGATTAGATCGAATCACGTTAAATTATTATCTCTTGTGTGTTTAATTTATTATTTGATTTCGCTTCCACTTGTGTGATTGGATTAGAGGCTTTATCCACATTCCATATACAGCAAAAGTTAGTGGGCCAGTTTATTATTGATGGATATATCTTATCGAAAGATATTATTGTTTAATAGATTGATTAGGTTTTTATTGATGATTATGCCACTCTAGTTAAAAATATATATGACTAATGTTTTATGCGATAGGTTTTTGAGAAGGTTAAAGTCTTATTGTCGCAACAAAGGCAATCCGAAAGTAACTATTGTTGAAGGATATTTAGCAGAATAATGTATGATATTTTGTTCTTGTTATTTGAAGATATTGAAACAAGATTTAATAGACTATCGAGAAATGTTGGTATGCAATATACTGACTCTGCTTAGAGTTAACTTTTGCAAAGTTTTGGACAACCAATAGGCAAAGCTAAAATTGTGAAGTTAGATGATAAATCTTGGGCACAAGCATATCGATATGTTCTTTTTCATCATGACTTTATTGAATCGTTTTTTACGTAAGTTTTTTAGCAAGAAAATTATTCATTACATTAAGCATAATTTATTATTTTTTTATTGTTAATACTTTATCACGATGCTTTGTAATGAGTATAGAAATAATTTGAGAGCTCATGCACATTATCGACGATCAAACCCTCGAGAGCTTGATAAGTTGTTGTCGAAAACTTTCATGAATGGTTAGGAACAACTATAAGTAATGCCATACTTCCCATTATGAGAAATCTACATAGAATGCTTACGGTATAACTAACATTAATAACATATATATATTTCTTATTTCGGTGTGATTGGGCTGATGTGAATAGTATGAGAGGTATTAAGAAACATCAATATGGATTTACACTTGTGAATTTTTTTCAATTAATTTACAATGGACAACAACTCATCGATGAATCTTATGTTTTTTCATCTCAAGTCAAACACATTTTTTATTCTGAAGATTCCAAAGAATTGGGTTGGTTGTTCTTCGAAACACACCTAGAGACTTATTTGATATAAGGTTAGATACAAGAGATTATGTTGAACATGGAACTAAATGTTATCCTTTTGCTAAACAAAACTTGGATGAAAATATCTCCAGTACCTATGCTCAGTGGGTCCGCAAAAATGTTAATGAAGACATTTATGAACCATGATGGATCATCTATATTTTATAATTCGAGTGTTTAAAACATAATGTAGTAAATAATTATATGTAATTAATGTCGCATTCGCTATTGTATATTTATTGTATTGTAAATCATACATTATCTTTTGATTTAATTAAATCGATATATTCTTTATATATCATAAGTTATGATTTCTTAACTTTTCAATGTCTTTATATATTCTAAACTAATATCTTTTATATATTTGCTTTTATGATGCAGGTAAGCTATAATGCGGAGGATTAAATTGAGAAGAATACATATCAGAGATATTAGTTTAGAAGTATCTGTAACACCTGTTGATATTGGCTATAAACTGAATCTTTTGGAGGGGAATAAACATACTGTCGGATCTAACTTAGTCACTTCTAATCTTTCAATTGATATTGGATTTGGCAATAAAGAATGTTCAGGTTTAGATAGTATTTCGTTAATTGATTATGCTTTAAATTTGAATGCAGGTATCATATACCCCATATTTAGAATTCAATTATAATGATACAAGTATTGTTATTTTACAAATTTATTTTTTATTTTTTATAGTTGATAACAATTTGCTTATTCATTATGAAACATAGCATAAAGTTTCAGTAAAAGTTAAGGTCGATGCTTTAAACTTTATTGAGGTATTAGTATAATTAATTACATATAAAAAATTAATTATTTTAAATTTGGTTTATTGATTAAAATTTTTCTTTTTGTATTATTACAGTCAAGATTTGTACTTGAAATATTAACTTTATTTGTGCTTAAGTCATTGGGAAAGAAATGAAAAGATTATAAGCATAATTTGAATAATAAGTATTTCGATCGAAATACTACTGTAGAGACAATGATGGAAAATCTACCTTATAATGTGATTAGGTGGCCATATAAATAATTAGTTAGATTTGAGAGATACTAATTTATAACTTTGTATAGTAGAATGAAATAATCAAAGTGTTTTACACTTTAAGTTAGTAATATTTGTATTTCTATCATATACGTAATTATTTTGTATGACAGAAAAGAGAACAGATTGGAATTGGTAGCAGAAAATAACAAAATATAGCCACACAAGTGGATCAAAAAGTTTTGCAAAAAAGCAAAAAAAAATAGTAAGTCTATGATTTTAAACTTATTCCAATGAATGAACTTTTTGTGTCGTTAAAAGGTAAATATGTAAATTAACAGTTATTGTTCTATTTTAATAGTTTGGATAGTTTCAATACATGTTATTAAACTTATCAAAAGTTTTGAACTTAGTTAACATGGATGATATGTATGAAAAAGTTATTATTTATGTCTATTTAGGTAAAAATACAAATTTGTTGTTATTGTTTTATTTAAATAGTTTGGATAGCTTCAATACTTGATATTAAACTTATCCGATTGATTGAACTTGGTTTCTACGATTGATATAGGTGAAAAAGTTATCGTTTATGTCTATTTGAAACTATTTTTGCCTTAAAAAGGTACAAATATAAATTAAACTTTTGGATGGCTTTCAATAGTTTGAATGGCTTCAATCCATGATATTAAACTTTTCCAAATAATTGAATTTGGTTGCCATGATCGATATGTGTGAAAGGCCAAAATGCTTTTATTATTTGCATCTATTTAAGACTATTATGTTGTTAAGGGGCTAAAATATAAATATATGATATTAAAATTATTCAAAAATTTTGAACTTGATTGACAGGCTTGATATGCATGAGTAAGTTACGGTTGATATGTATCCTATCAAATAGCAAATGTTTTTGTATAGGAGATCGAGATGGGTGGTAAAATTAGACATGTGAAACTTTTTCGCTTAATACATACAAAAGAGATGGATCTTACATGAATGTCGAAACATAAGAAATTATGATAATTTGTAATATCTATTTTAACAGAAAGTAAATATTTACTCTTTTTAACATATTATCAATTAATCATTAAACTTGATAGTGGTATATGAATAATTTACAGAAGAAAGTGAAAGAGAAAATAACTGTTGAGACTGAAGTAGTATATGATAGTTCTCTCAACATGTAAGAATTAAAAAATCAAATATTCATAGAAATTGCTGGAAAAGAAAGGCATGAATGGGTCCAAGGCCTTGGATTGGGCCTAACACCATCTATCTACTATAGACGTAGCTTTTAGCAATTTACATTCTTAGCAAGTTAGTCTTCGCAAGACATTTCGATATTGAAAAAGGAGTTGCAAACTATGCAACAACGTTTCCAGCAAATGAAAGCAAAAAGATAATAGAAGCATGCCAAAATTGAAAAAGAACGTACTAGAATGGAGCAAGAGCGTGTAAAATTTCAGTAGTTGCATGATTGATTCGATCATCTTATAATTTTGTGCAACAATAATTTTCAGGAACTTATCTCAATGGTCCACAAACTCAGGTATTATATTTAGTAAATATTTATAATTTTTAATATAAAAAAAGCTTACAATGAAATGTTAAAAATTATATTTTATTATTCAATAGGTTCTTGAGCACGTTAGTGACTAAAGTGAAAAAATTCTTTCATCAATTGGAAACCTTCAACATCTATGTAATCATCAATTTCATACATTTTAATTTTTATTTTGTTAATGTATTAAAAATATTTGAATGTTATTATACTAATTATTAAACTTTATGTTAATTAGATATATATTTGAATGAGTTTATATTAATTTCAGTTTTTGAATTTAAGATCGTTTTTGAAAATAATAAATATTAACAAAAAATTTTTATTTTAAAAAATACATTTTACGGTGTTTGCGTTCAAAAATATCGTTAAATAAATAATTTAATAGCATTTGTGCCAAAAATACTACTAAAAGTAGCGGTGCTTTTACTAAAAAATGTACTAAATAAATTAACAACATTTTTTTGATAAAAAAAATATATATTGTAAAAAAGTTAAAAGAATATTTAATTCAAATTATAAAGAAAATAATTTTATAAAAAAGAAAATAATTACAAGAACTTTTAAATATGAAGGATAATATACCTTTGGTCGAATTGCTACAGATGTGATATTAATTCATAAACGTACTGATACAATAATTTTAGATTAATCTTTTGCCACTCCAATTAAAGAATGTACAAACCTGTGAACCAAAAAGAAAGTGCGAACCTGATAAATATATCATCGAGCAAAAGTCATAATTTCATTAATTGAAGTACAACTTAAGAGACTTCTTGAAAGAAAATCAAAATATTATTCAATTTCAACTTCAATATATGTAGACACCCAATTTGGTCCAGGCCCGGATTAATTGGGCCTGGTCTAAATGGGTAAGCTCATTTTATTTTATTTTTATTTTTATTTTGTGTTTTATATTTTTATTTTATTTATATTTTATTTTCTTTATTTTCTTTCTTTTCTGTTAATATTTATATATATTTATCTGATTATATATTATAATTTATCTATTATTTATTTTTAGTTATCTGTTAATATTATTATTTATCTAATTATTTTTTAATTATCTATTAGCATTTTTTATTTTTTTTGGTTGAATTTTGAAGAATCCTACCTTGAATGAGGATTCAATTAGAGTCCATATTGGATTCAATGATTGAATCCCAATCCAAGGAGGAGTTGAGATTGATCAGAAACTTTTTTGATCAATCCTTATAAAATGACCTACGGATCAAAGGAAAAATACACAGAAAAGAGTTACTGGCTGAGAGGAAAGAACACACAGAGAAGGTTTAAAAGTTGAAAATAAGTTTAGAGGCATTATAATAGCTCTAGGGATTGATGGGGAGTTTTTAAAAGATTTTTTGTGATTTTTTTTCTGGAAATTTCTGAAAAATTTCCAAATTTCGGTTGAATTTTTCAACGAAGGTTGAATTTTTCGGCTACTATTCCGGCCAAGTTTTAATTTTTCGACCAGCTGCGTAGTTTTTGACAAGAATTTTCAGAAATCGACCAATTTTCTAGTGAACTTTAAGCGAAAAATCTAGATTTTGACAAAAATTTTTAGAATCTGATGAATATTCAACCGGAGTTATTCGGGTTTTAGAGAGAAGAAAGAAGGGAAGAGAGAGAAGATGAGAAGGGTTTCTGCTGAAAAAACTGACATTCACCTTATATACTCTCTTCAAAACGACGTCGTTTCTGTGTTAAGTAACCCAGAGGATCCGCGCATTTTATCAAGATCTAACCCTACCCGAGCGTCGACCCGCTTTTGACCCGCATTCAACCCGAGTGCGAGCCATTTTTCGAGCCGAGCTGAGCCGCATCTCTAAGCCGTTTTTCTTCCTTAAGTCGAGCCGTCAGCCGAGCCGTTTCCAAGTTTTTTTTTCATTTTATTTTTTTATATATTTATTTTATTATTATTATTATTATTATTATTTATTGATTAGATTAGATTTGTTTAATATTTTTTTGTTTTTATTTATTTTCTTTTATTTTTAGTTTCATTTTTATTTTTTTATATTTTTTATTTTCTTTAAATAAAGTTTTGTAAAAAAATATTTTTGGGGAAAATTTGAAAGTATCAATTTTACTTGAAAATAAACTTTCCAAAAAATATTTTTGGGAAAAAGTTGAAAGTATCAATTTTCCTTAAAAATAAATTTTCAAAAAAAGTTTTTTTTTTAGGAAAAGTTGAAAGTATCAATTTTTCTCGAAATTAAAATTTTCAAAAAAATATTTTTGAGGAAAAATTGAAAGTATCAATTTTTCTTAAAAATAAATTTTTTTAAAAAAAGTTTTTTTTTGAAGAAAAGTTGAAAGTATCAATTTTCTTCGAAATTAAAGTTTCAAAAAAAAATATTTTTGGGGAAAAGTTAAAAGTATCAATTTTTCCTGCATAAAAGCAATCACTTTTTTTTCCTTTTTATTTTTTTGAATTTTTTTTATTGTTAAATAATCCGACGATGGAGTCTTTGTAAGTGAAACAGTAGTTTTCTTGCATACTCTTGAGGTGAAGGGATTTTTTCAATTTTCTGCTAAAAGTATTAGAGTCAATTGAGAATAATTTCCAACAACTAATTACTTGGTAAATTTTTAAGACTTATTGGATAACACAAAATTAAGCTGGTACAATCTTTTGATAGGCGTTGTGAGGGTGCTATAACCTTTTTTACACGTAACCGAACTCCCGAATCCTGTTTTGGTTGGTAGACCCAAACCTATTCTTTCAGGGACCCTTAAACTTAGGTGTTCTCTGAAAGGATAGATTCCTTAGGTAGCCAATTGCACCTAGATAAAAAAGATTAATGACGACTCCTTAAGTCAATGTCTAGCGACAGATCCCCGAATCTAGACGTTATGACAGCTTGGCGACTCCACTGGGGACACTAAGAGTCAGGCCAACAAATAAATTTATGTTATCCAAAATTCTAATAAAATTGAACCTTTTTGTATATATGTGTTATTATTCATTCATGTTTATTTACGTTATTAATTATGTCATTCATATGCATGTGTATAACATGAGCTCTATACCTGAGCTCCTTCCCTCTAGGAAGGAGTAAAGTACCTAATGCTTTCGTAAGGTTTAATGCCTCCGCAGTGGCTAGCGAAATACTCTCATTCAAATTGAACCTTTTTCGTTTGTAGCCTGTAATAGGTGAAGATTAGGGTACCTTACTAGTCTGTGATGGACAAGGATGTAAAGAGCAATTTGGGAACCTTTAGAATTTGACCTTAAACCACATATAGTGAACCTTAAGAGTGCCTAACCTATAGATAGAGCCATCATTCTTCCCTTTTAGAATTGACTAGAAGCATAGGGTTCATTCTTTTTTTTTTGTGTGATGTTTTAATTTACTTAGTTATTTATTTATTCTTTTTTTTTGGGCATACTAACTTTTTTCTCATTCTTTTGCATTGGTTCATATGCATATCATAAAGTTGCATAAAGAACATTTGCTTGAAAGACGATCTTTAACAAAATTTTTCATGGATTTCACTGAACAACTAGTTTGTTTTTCATCCGTATTAGCACCTTGTGAGACACCTAACGAAGTAAGAGCCCAGTCAGAAAAGATTCAACTAAAGATGAGGGATTGTTTACCAATCGGATATGATTTTACCTTGTCTCAAGAAACATTTATCCTCTTCAAACAGAATAATCTAGAGGATTTGGTTGATATCTGAAAGAGGATGAGCCCGTCAAAACAAGAACAGTTTTGCCAAAAACACGGACGTATAGCACACCTTCTAGCAGTAGTTATTGATGATCAACTAATCAGAGCTGCATCATAATTTTGGGATCCTGCATACAAGTGTTTCATCTTTAATGAAGTTGATATGACTCCCACCATCGAAGAAAATTCGATTTTGTTGGGTTTGTACCTCAAGGCTCCTGACAAGATATATGTCAAAAAACACAAGTCAAGATTTCGTAAAAGTCTAGCTCAACTAATGGGGATAGACAAAGAAGTTGTATATTCTTATACAAAGAAAAAACAAGAACAGGTTTGCCTACCTTGGAAGTTTTTTCACGAGTTTCTAGTGTAACATGTCAATGAAGAACGAGGGTTAGATATATTTGCCTTAGCCATATATGGAATGGTGATCTTCCCAAAGGTTTTGGGTTATATTGAGATAGCGGTAGTTGACTTCATCGAGAGTGTGATCAATGGCTGTAATCTTTCAATGGTAATATTAGCAGAGACTGTCAGATCTTTGAGTTACTATCGTCGAAATGGAGAACGTTTTATAGGTTGCATCCAGTTATTATACTTATGAATGAAAAGCCATTTTGAATAGGGAAATGGTGCTTTTTTGAAGCTTTATATCCATAATCGAGCTTTGATCAAGGAATTCTGTGAAAGTGCGTGGTCAAAATGAAAGTCTAAAAAAGAATGGATAGCTTTCCTATAAAAGTTGACCAGCGCCAAGGTGAGATGGTTAGTCCTATAGATGAATCGTGAGCCTATGTTGTATCAATGTGGGGATAATACAATGATCCCATTTTTGGATTTATGAGGAACGATAAATTATGCACCACTCTTAGTGAGAAGGTAGTTTGGGAGAGAACAGTTCATTCCTATGACTTATAGGCTTCATCAGTTAGATTTCTCTTACAGTGAGCCAAAAGCATTTCAGAGGATGAATAAGATGATTAAAGCATGAAAAAATCCTCGAAGAGTGAGTCCTGGACCGTTTACTGATAAAGTCACTCCATGGTACTTGGTTTGGAGAGCAAAACGAAGACAAAAAATGGTATTCACTTATGAAAGCTTTCAACCACCAACAAAAGAAAAACTTAAAGAGACACCATCAGAATTAGAGCTTGCAACAAAAGAATTTGAGTCTGAAAATGGTAAGTTAAAGCAAAAAATCTAGAAGCTTCAAGAAGAAAAAGACCAGTGGAAAGATAGAGCTGAAAGTCATGAAGTTAAAGTTCACAAGATTGCTAGAAAATGTGATACAGCTATTGAAGACCTAGCAAAGCTACACCAAGAGCATAAAAGGTTATGTGTGAGAGAAAGGGCCAAAGAGATAACCATTGTCAAGCTGATTGAAGAAAATGCAAGATTGAAGCAAGAGTATGATGAATTGGAAGAAGAAAGTACCTAAGTACAGATAGAGAATAACATGCTAAACAGTTATCTGAGTAGGCTAAGGTAAAAGTTGAATGAATAAGAAAACCACATTGCTGCATTGGTTAAGGAGCATAGAGAATTATCATACCAAGTCTAGTATGGTAAAAGAAAGAACCTAGGAAGACAGAAATACATTGAGCACCTAACAACCTAAATCTGTAAAGGGGTATACAAGGCAAGAGAGATGGTGAAAGAGGTAGAGGTATTGAAACAAGTGATGACCCCAGTAAGAGAACATGGGCAACGTCTGTTGAATTTCATTGAGGAAGCCAAGGCCTAGTATGAACAAATTAAGCAATTTTATGGTTATAGTTCTAGGGTGATAAACTCAATGTAGATAAAGTTTTTTGGAATAAATGAAATTTTTAGGTTGAATACCATTTTTAAGGTAAATGTTCTTTGCATACATGTATTTTTCATTCATTGCATTCTCATTCATTACACTTAACAAAGTAACCATGTGATGGTCATGCAAATTTACTAATCCTAAGATATGGTACTCAAGGTTCAAAGATAGCTTCATATAGAGAAAACCCTGTCCATCAATACAACACAAGATCCAGAGCCAGATAAATAGAGCAAAAAAATTCTCACAGATTTGAAAAGATAGAAAAAGCACAGAAAAAGATTGAAAGTGAGTTGAGCAAGATTCTGGATGCTCTCAATAAACTGAATAAGGGAAAAAGAGTTGAAGAAAATTCAAGCCAAAAAGTTCCCTCATTGCAAGAAGTGGCTGACCCTTTGTATCCTCTTGGTTTTAGCCCACTTCAAGCCCGGTCTGCTCAAGAGGTTCTACCGTAACACTTCACATATCCAACATATCCTGAAATACCATCAGCTTCCAACCCAGGGCATTATAATAGCTATGTAAATCTTTATCTTTACTGAAAAGGCAGTAGAACTAATTCCTGATCTAGATAATTTGAAAGAGAAAGAGAAAGAAAAGATAAGAGTGGAAACTCAGGAAAGCTTCAAGATTAGTATACTAGAACAAAGGTTACGGGCTATGGAAGGACTTGGTTTCTATGGTTCAGTTGATGCTACTGGGCTTTGCTTAATCCCTGGTGTGGTCATTCCTCATAAGTTCAAAGTACCAAAATTTAAAAAATATGATGGTACGAAGTGCCCCAAAACCCACATCATCATGTATTATCGAAAAATGGCAGCTTATGCTTATGATGAAAAACTCTTAATGCATGTCTTTCAAGATAACCTTACAGGCTTAACGGCCAGGTGGTATGTTCAGCTGGACAGAACTCGTATTCACTTTTGAAGTGATATGGCTCATGACTTCATCAGTCAATATCGATATATTATCGATTTGACCCCTAATCGTTTGTCTTTACAGAACCTGAAGAAAAAGACAAATGAGTCTTTTAAAAAGTATGCCCAAAGATTGAGGGATATAACTTCTTAAGTACAACCTCCACTGATTGAGAAAGAGACTACGGTGCTGTTTGTTAGCACTTTGAAACCTCTCTATTATGAAAAGATGATAGGAAATGCAACAAAAAACTTTATCGGTATGGTAATTTTAAGAGAAATTATTGAGAGTGCCATCAAGAATGACAAGCTGAAAGAAAATGAAACATCTAACAAGAAAGTCCCGAAGAAGAAAGAGACTGAAGCTTAGGCTGTGAGCTTTGATAGACAGTAATTTAAGGGCTATCAACCCTACTCACCACCAGGATACCTGTCATATTACCTTACTGTAAATAACACTTCTCTTTACCCATACCAACCATTTGTACAGTCACCTTACCCTCAAACATATCAAACCCCTCCTAGGCCTCAAAATACCATATACAGTCCTAACACTCAGCCTATCCCAAAACCCTAAAATCACCCAATTAACCCTAATGGTGGTTCACGGGAGCAACAAACTACCCATGAGAAACCTGTGTTTGACTCAATTCCAATGACTTATACAGAATTATATAGGGAGCTTTACAACAGTCATTTGATTGCTCCTAGTAAATTGAAACCCCTCAAGCCACCTTACCCCAAATGATATGATCTTACAGCCTACTGTGACTACTATTATGGGATTACTGATCATTCTATCAAAAATTACATCGTCCTGAAACACAAAGTACAACGGTTGATCAAGGATGGAATGATTTGCTTTGATACGGGAGGGGTAACTGCACCGAATGTTAGTGGCAATCCCTTGTCGAATCATAATGTGAATGCTATAAGTGAATAACAGGAGCACCATGTAAAGAAAAAAAATGACAGATATTAAGACACCTCTCAACCAACTATTCGATGTTCTATGAAAAGCTGACATGATACAACTAGTAAGTCCACATAGCTATCATGGAACATATATAGCCGATACTAGTTGTAAGTATCATAATGGGACAATAGGCCACTCTATTAAAACCTGTGAGCAGTTTCACCAAGAGGTGCAAAAACTTTTGAATTCATATCAGATGGAGGTCTATGAAAGAAGAGAAGACTTAAGAAGTGTTGAGGTGTCCATGATCGATAAGCCTGCAAAGCTGTTTCTAAAGCTAGTGACAATTCATTGTGGGAACAAGCCAAAGTCAATCATAGACAAACTTATTCCCAGGCTGGTAACTTTTAAAGTTTTGACTCTTTTCCCGTACAAAGATGATAAAAGATGTATCCTGGAGATATGGTTGTGATACAGTGGTTCAAGGGTAATAAGAGGATGTCTCCAAAGCTAAAGCTTCCAATATAACTGGTGTAGGAGGTATTACCCGAAGTGAAAGGTGCTACACTTCAAAAATGTTGAAGAAGGCTAGAAGAGAGAAAGCCAAAGAAGGAGAAGGATGAAATAATCCTGAAATAGAATCCAAAGAAGATCGCCCGAAATCGATCTCAAAAAAAGAGGTTTATGAATTCTTGAAGCTGGTAAAACATAATGAGTATTCAGTTGTTGAACGGTTGAATAAAATGCCAGCCTGAATCTCATTACTATCACTACTGCTAAACTTAAAGCCATACCAAAATGCCCTGCTGAAAGTGTTGAATCAGGCATACGTGGTACAAAATGTATCTGTTGAATATATGAATCACTTGGTTGGAAATCTAATCATGCCAAATGATATTTTGTTCAGTGATGATGAGATTTCCTTGAAGGGAAAAAGAAATGCCAAGGCTCTGCACATCACGATCAAGTGCAATAGCCATATCATAGCCAAGGTCCTTATCGATAATGGCTCTGCTATCAATGTCATGCCTAGGTCAACTTTGGCAAGGCTACCCATTGATTACTCTTATATGAAGGACAGTCAGATGATTGTGAGAGCTTTTGATGGAACCAAAAGAAAAGTTCTGAGAGATATCGAGATGCCCTTGTAAATTGGGTCATGCACTTTTAATGTGAAGTTTCAAGTGATGGATATCTCTCTATCTTACAGCTGTCTATTGGGAAGGCCATGGATTCACATGGCAGAAGCTGTGCTCTCTACCTTGCATCAAAAGATCAA
The DNA here is from genome assembly GCF_002303985.1 of Durio zibethinus. The sequence continues at coordinate 1,363,025 of NW_019167982.1, read as the reverse complement.
GTTTAACGTAAAAAGTCAACTAATAGTGGTAGTTCGGGAGGAAGACATGCTAGTGACCCAACCATTGAATACTCCATATGTAGAGGCTGTTGAAGAAGCATTAGAATGCTTCTATCGATCTTTTAAATTGGTTAATTCTATGGGTGAAAGACTTAAAAATCAGTCATTTTCAAGGATAATGATGAGCCAAGTCATCAACAAAGGTTGGTATCCAAGACTAAGGCTGGGCAAAAACTTGCAGGGAATAAAAGAACCCTTGATGGTGATAGACAATAGCGACAGGTTAGGCCTAGGCTATAAGATGGCAGAATGAAAGATCAAGAGAAGGCCAGTAGGAAAGACAGCAAGACTAATTGTTATTCTACACCTGTATGAGACTTTCAGACCTATAGGATTCATGTACCCAGATACAGGAAACAACATGGAAAACATTTTTACCCAATTAACCATTGATGCTATTGAAGATGAAGGGGAGATTAATCAAGAGAGGTGGGTTCGCCTTTGTCCGTCAGATTATGAGCTGAATAATTGGAGTGCCATCGAGATGCTTGTGACTTTTGAAACTAATACAATGTAATTGTAACATCTCAATAGCTATTACCCAAGGCATTGGGGTGATCTTTCTTGTTTGAGCCATTTATCTTTAATAAAAAATAGAAAGGATGTATTTTCATTTATTTCTTCTTGTGTCTTTATTATTTTTATTTTTCCAAATAAATCTTGCCAACATATCCCATTTCATTCAATTTCAGGTCCTTAAATGAACATGAAGATAATTATGATAACAATCAAGAGGTTAGTTTTGATAATTCAATTAACACTAATGAACTTGACAATGAAGAGAATTTTTAGGAATATGTTATGCCTCTGGACCTAATGAGATTGATTGAACAAGAAAATAAGCCAATTGAGCCTCATCAGAAGATAGTTGACTTAGTGAATCTAGGGGATGAAGAGAATAAGAAAGATGTCAGAATTGACACTTCCCTTTCATCAGGAGATAGACAACGATTGGCAGACTTACTTCGAGAATTCGTAGATGTATTTGCTTGGTCTTACTAGGATATGCCAAGGTTAAGCACGAAGATAGTGGAGCACAGATTGCCTTTAAAGCTAGAATATAAGCTAGTCCAGTAAAAATTGAGATGGATGAAGCCTGAAATGCTACTAAAGATCAAAAAAGAGGTGAAGAAATAATTTGACGTAGGTTTTCTACAAGTGGCTAAGTATCCAGAGTGGGTAGCCAATATAGTACCAATTCTTAAGAAAGATAGAAAGGTACAAATATGTGTAGACTATCGTGACTTGAATAAGGCTAGTTTAAAAGATAACTTTTTTTTACCTCATATCGACACACTGGTAGATAACATGGCTAAGCATTCAATTTTTTCCTTTATAGATGGTTTCTCAGGGTATAATCAGATAAAAATGGCTATATATGATATGGAAAAAATCACTTTCGTGACTATATGGGAAACCTTTTGCTACAAGGTCATGCCTTTTGGGTTAAAGAATGTTGGGGCAACATATCAAAGGGCCATGATAACACTCTTCCATGACATGATGGACAAAGAGATCGAGGTGTATGTAGACAATATTATTGCAAAGTCTTGTGAGGATGAAGATCATGTCACCAGCCTCAAAAAGTTATTTGAGAGGTGGAAAAGATTTTAGCTCAAATTAAACCTAGTAAGTGCACTTTTAGGGTAAAGTCAGAGAAGCTACTAGGCTTTATGGTCAGTGAAAGAGGAATTGAAGTCGATCCAGATAAGATACGGGCCATTCAGAATCTGTCACCTTTCAGTACACCAAAAGAAGTTTGAGATTTTTTGGAAAGATTGAACTATATTTTTCGATTTATCTCTTAGCTTACTTACAAATGTGATCTTATATTTAAGCTTTTTCGTAAGAATAATCCTGAAAAATAAAATAAGGAATGTTAAGAGGCGTTTGATAAAATTAAGCAATACTTATCAAATCCTCCAGTGTTGGTGCCACCTGTTCCAGGGAAACCTTTAATTTTATACTTAACTATATGTGAAAATTTAATAGGATGTGTACTGGGGCAGCAATATGAGTCTAGTCAAAAGGAGAGAGCTATTTACTATCTAAGTAAAAAGTTCATAGACTATGAATGCAAGTATTCCTCATTGGAAAAAATATGTTATGCAATAGCGTGGACCGCCATAAGACTCAGACAGTATATGCTTTATTATACCACATAGCTCATAGCAAAACTGGATCCAATTAAATATATCTTTGAGAAGCCTTCTTTGTCTGGAAGAATTGCTAGATGGTAAGTAATGTTCTTGGAGTATGATATATATGTGAGCCAAAAGGCAATAAAAAGAGGTGCTATAACGGAGATTCTTGCAGATCGTGCTACTGAAAAGTATGAACCAATGAAGTTGGAATTCCCTGATGAAGACCTAATAACTATTACTCAACTGAAAAAAAGGGAGCATGGAGAAAAGTGTTGGAAAATGTATTTTGATGGAACTGCCAATGCTTTGGGACACGAAATTAGAGCAATTCTTATCTCTCCAGAAGAATAATACTGCTTTGTAACAGTAAGGTTAAATTTCAATTCCACAAATAACATCACTGAATATGAGGCATGTGTCATGGGCTTGCAGGCTACTATAGATAGAAGAGTGAGAGCATTAAAAGTGTTCAGAGACTCAGCTTTAGTTATATATCAATTGAAAGGGGAATGAGATACGAGAGATTCAAAACTCATTCCATATCATAAGTATATTCTAGAGTTGATAAAATAATTTGAAGATATCCAGTTTGACCACTTACCTCGAGAAGAAAATCTGATTACTGATGCATTGGCTACTCTGGCTGTAATGATTCGAATTAATGACAATACTGACATTCAACCCATCAAGCTAGATGTTAAAGATATGTTAACTCATTGCTTTAATATAGAAGAGGAGAAAGATGGGAAGCCCTGGTATTATGATATCCTACAGTATGTTAAGGATCAACAATACCCAGTTCAAGCAATAGAAAATGATAAAAGGGTTATCCGAAGGTTGGCTATGAGCTTTTTCCTGGATGGGGATATTCTGTATAAAAGAAGTCAAGATCAAGTATTACTAAGGTGTGTAAGTAAGGCTGAAGTAAAAAAAATCATTGAAGAGGTGCATGATGGAATATGTAGGGCACATATCGGTGGACATATGATGGTGAAACAGATCATGAGAGCAGGATATTACTGGTTGATAATGAAGAATGATTGCATTGATTATGCTCGTAAATGCCATAAATACCAAATATATACTAATAAGATCCATGCTCCGCCAAATGTTTTACATGTTATGGCACCACTATGGCCATTCTCAATGTGGGGCATGGATGTCATTGGTCCTATCACCCCAAAGGCTTCTAATGGGTATAGATTCATTTTTGTGATGATAGATTACTTCACAAAATAGGTAGAGACAGCATCATATACAAGTGTAACACGATCTGTGGTTTTCAAGTTCATAAAGAGAGAGATCATCTGTAGATATAGACTTTCAGAAAAAATTATTTCAGATAATGCCAAGAATCTAAATAGTAAGATGATGCAAGAAATATGTGTTGAATACAAGATCAAGCATCATAACTCGGTACCATATCGTCCGAAAATGAATGGGGCAGTTGAGGCAGCCAACAAGAACATAAAAAAGGTTTTGGAGAAGATGACATAGACTTATAAAGATTGACATGAGAAGTTACCATTTGCATTGCATGCATATCAAACATCAGTTCGCACCTCTACTAGGGTAACTCCATTTTCTTTAGTTTATGGGATGGAAGCTGTACTATCAATGAAAATAGAGATCTCTTTTTTGAGGGTTCTAAAAGAAGTTGAGTTGAAAAAAGTCGAATGAATTCAAGAGCGCTATGAACAGTTAAATTTCATAGAAGAAAAGAGATTGACTGCACTGTGCCATGATCAGCTATATCAAAGAAAAATGATGAGGGCTCATGATAAGAAGATTCGACCTCGTTACTTTCGAGAAAGAGAGTTGGTCTTGAAGAGAATCCTTCCGATCCAGTACGATAGTAGAGAAAAATAGACTTCGAATTGGAAAGGGCCGTATGTGGTGAGACAAGCTTTTTCGGGTGGAGCGCTGATACTGACCGAGATGGATGGAAATGATTTAGCCCATCCTATAAATTTTGATGCTGTGAAGAAATATTATGCTTGAAAAAAAATGGAAAAAATGAAAAAAAAATGAAAAAGATGAAAAAATGAAAAATGAAAAAGAAAAAAATGAAAAATGAAAAAATGAATGAAAAAGGATGACTTAAGGCGAAAACCTTAAAAGGACGGTTTGAGTCATAGAGGGTTTATCTAAGTTAAAAACCTAAAAAGGTAGCTTAGATAAAGAGAATACAACATCGAATTTGAAAATTCGTTGGCATTGAGACTAGCAAATTCGGAGGAGCTCCAAGTTGTTAAATACATCAGATAGCTGGATTTTCAAAAAAAAAACCTTGAGATGTGTTATCATGATTATTCGATTGTTCATTTTGGGCTTTGTCCCCATACTTATCCTTGTAATTCTCCCTTGGCTAAAATTAACCAACATTTGGTTAATAAAGACATTTTATTTCATTTTTTGTGTCTCTATTCTGTTGACGGTTTCTCAACCATTCTTATTTTTTTCCTCTTAATACTCTACAATGGAAGAAATGTGCAAATGCATTCTTACTTTTTGAGTTTGAAATAATGATTGATGAATGAATAATGGCATGAAAGATTTTTACATTACATTGAATAAGTCAAGAGTGATAAAGGCAGGATTAAGATGTTCAGTTCCTGATAAGGATATTGAATTTGGAAGGAGATTTTTTACAGAAGAAATGTGAGTGGAAGAGATGATTGAGAGTTACACTAGCTCGATCTTAGAAGAGCAGCGTAATCTAGTTTTTGAAGAATCAAAGGGTTCGGGGCCCAAGAAAAGAGCTTGAGAAACTTGAGTACAACAATTGAATAGGAGTTAATTAGCCAACATTTGCATAACATGCATTGAATTTCATATGCATTGCATAGCATATACTACATAAATTCAAGAAACAGGGATATTCCAAAATCCCACATAGACAGATGTGAAGACATTTTCAAATTTGAGAAAAAAAACTCGTCAGGTAAGTTCCTAATCCTTGAAATAGGATGTCTCTTGGTATCAGGGTTGATTTATAAGACCTTTGGGCATAATCTCCTGAAATTCCTTCAAATACGATCTTCAATTCCTTTGGACATTATTGTCAAGGAGCATTTTACTTTTTCAAAAGTCGTTGAGCCTCTGATTAGATGAGCCATTTACTTTTCAAAGTCGTTGAGCCTCTGATTAGAGGAGCCACTTACTTTTCAAAGTCGTTGAGCCTCTGCTTAGAGGAGCTTTATTTATTTTTCTAAAGTCGTTGAGCCTCTGATTAGATGAGCTTTATTTAATTTTCAAAGTCGTTGAGCCTCTAATTATAGGAGCTTTATTTATTTTTTAAAGTCATTGAGCCTCTGATTAGAGGAGCTTTATTCATCTTCAAAGTCGTTGAGCCTCTGATTAGAGGAGCTTTATTTATTTTTCAAAGTCGTTAAGCCTTTGATTAAAGGAGTTTTATTCATCTTCAAAGTCGTTGAGCCTCTACTTAGAGGAGTTTTGATCAAATCTTTAACACAACAAAAAAAATGAAAAAAGAGGTCGAGTTGAGTTTTGAATGGGTGTCTACGTCTTTGCGTAATTTTTGTTTCACAAAAATATACAAAGAGAGGCAGCTGTAGACACCCAATTTAGTCCAGGCCCGAATCAATTGGGCCTGGTCTAAATGGGTAAGCCCATTTTATTTTTTTTATTTTGTATTTTGTATTTTATTTTATTATTTTTTTCTTTTCTTTTTCTTTCTTTTCTGTTAATATATATATTTATATGATTATATATTATAATTTATCTATTATTTATTTTTAGTTATCTGTTAATATTATTATTTATCTGATTTTTTTTTAATTATCTATTAACATTTTTTATTTTTTTGGCTGAATTTTGAAGAATCCTACCGTGAATGGGGATTCAATCAGAGTCCATATTAGATTTATTGATTGAATCCCAATCTAAGGAGGAGTTGGGATTGATCAGAACTCTTCTGATCAATCTCCATAAAAGAACTTATGGATCAAAGGAAAAATACACAGAAAAGAGTTACTGGCTAAGAGGAAAGAACACACAGAGAGGGTTTAAAAGTTGAAAAAAGGTTTAAAGGCGTTAGAATAGCTCTAGGGATCGGTGGGGAATTTTTGGAAAATTTTTTATGATTTTTTTTTAAATTATTGGAAAATTTTCAGATTCCGATTGAATTTTTCGACGAAAGTTAAATTTTTCGGTGACTATTCTGACCAAGTTTGAATTTTTCAGTCAGCTGCCCAATTTTCGGTAGGAATTTCCAAAAATCGACCAAATTTTCGATGAACTTTCGACGAAAAACCCAGATTCCGGTGAAAATTTCTAGAATCCAATGAATATTCAACCGGAGTTCTTCGAGTTTTAGAGAGAAATGAGAGAAAAAAGAAGGGAAGAGAGAGAAGAAAATAAGGGTTTCTGCTGAAAAAACTGACCTTCAGCCTTATATACCCTCCTCAAAACGATGTTGTTTCTGCGTTAAGTAACCCAGAGGATCCGTGCATTTTGCCAAGATCCGACTCGACTCGAGCGTCAACCCGCTTTCGACCCGCGTTCAACCCGAGTGCGAGTCATTTTTCTAGTCGAGCCGAGCTGCTTCTCCGAGCCGTTTTTCTTCCTTAAGTCGAGCTGTCAGCCGAACCGTTTTCAGGTTTTTTTTTTCATTTTATTTTTTTATATATATATATATATATATTTTTTATTATTATTATTATTTATTGATTAGATTAGATTTGTTTAATATTTATTTTCTATTTTTATTTATTTTTATTTATTTTTAGTTTCATTTTTATTTTTATTTTTTATTTTTATATTTTTATTTTCTTTAAATAAAGTTTTCTAAAAATATATTTTTGGAGAAAAGTTGAAAATATCAATTTTCCTTGAAAATAAATTTTTCAAAAAATAATTTTGGAGAAAAGTTGAAAGTATCAATTTTTCAAGTTGAAAATATCAATTTTTCTTAAAAATAAATTTTTAAAAAATATTTTTTTTTAAGAAAAAATTGAAAGTATCAATTTTTCTCGAAATTAAAGTTTTAAAAAAAATATTTTTGGGGAAAAGTTGAAATTATCAATTTTTCTTAAAAATAAGTTTTTGAAAATAGATTTTTGAGGAAAAGTTGAAAGTATCAATTTTTCTCGAAATTAAAGTTTCAAGAAAACATTTTTAGAGAAAAGTTGAAAGTATCAATTTTTTCCGCACAAAAGCAATCATTTTTTTCCTTTTTATTTTCTTGAATTTTTTTTTATTGTTAAATAATCCGACGATAGAGCCTCTGCAAGTGAAACAGTAATTTTCTTACATACTCTTGAGGTAAGGGGATTTTATCAATTTTTTGCTAAAAGTATTAGAGTCAATTGAGAATAATTTTCAACAACTAATTACTTGATAAATTTTTAAGGCTTATTGGATAACACAAAATTAAGCTGGTATTATCTTTTGATGGGCGTTGGGAGGGTGTTATAATCTTCCTTACACGTAATCGAACTCCCGAACCCTGTTTTGGTTAGTAAACCCAAACATATTCTTTCAAAGACCCTTAAACTTAGGTGTTCCTTGAAAGGATAGATTCCTTAGGTGGTCAATTGCACCTGAATAAAAAAGATTGGTGGCGACTCCTTAAGTAAATATCTAGTGACAGATCCCTGGATCTAGACGTTATGATAATATATTTAAATTTATATTTGATATATTATTAATATATAAATATTATATATTATTAGTAAATTAAATAATAATATTTTATTAATAAATAAATATTAATTTTAAAATTTATTTATTAATAAAATAATATTATTTAATTTAATTTATTAATAAAATAGTATTATTTAATTTATTAATAATGTATAAAATTTATACAATGATAATATATGAAATATAAATTCGTTACAATTTATTAATCAATTTCATTTAGAAACTCACTATTATTTTAATATATTACGTACGAAAGATGGGTCGCCATTTGCATTTGTTATGCAGTGGTCCTCATATTCGAAAATGAAAACAAATAGGATATGAATTTTGAAGTTTATCCTACAGGTAGCATTTGGCTTAATCTTCTATTTATTTGTTGAGATATATATTATAATTGAAACAAAGTATTTGAAATAATGTTTTTTTATTTTAAATGGTAAATTTTTGTTGTTATAAGTAATTTTTAAATAAAAATAATATAATTGAGATAGATTATGCAATACTAATTTTGTTATAATGCAGAAGAAAAATTTTCATTCAGTTCTTTTATTTTATATTAAAAAACAACAAAATTTAGAAAAATTATAATATAATAATAAAATTCAATATTATTAATCTATATTATAACGAAAAATCTCTTTTTAATTTCACTACAAAATTATTTGATAAATTTATCGTATCGCATAAATTATAAATCAGATAAATTAAGATGCATCACATAATCAATCATATATCTTTTAGTATTGCATCTTGATTTATCATCTCCATAATTAACGTGATAAAAAAGAAGTATTTAATCAATTTTGTAATTTAATTTTTTATCTTTTTTTTGGCCATATGTAAGCATTTGTCCTTTTGCCAAATTTTTGGTATTCATTAAATAGCAGGTAATTAATTTAATTAGTGAACGGATATTTTTGTCCTATTGTCGGCAATTTAAATTGTCCTAAACAGCAGCTTGTACCAGACACTTGCTAGCTGTAGGTTGAATTTTTCGATAATTAATTTATATTACGCGAGTGTCCGTACCTTATCACGTGCTAAAAGCTGTGATTTTGTCATTCATATTTATTGATTTTTCAAAAAAAAACAAGTTACTTAATTTTAAAAAAATAAAAAAGTAAAAGATATAAAAAAATCTAAATGGTGACACGTAAGAATATAAATTAATCTTTTATCTTGGATTAATTCGATACTAATCTTTTACAAAGAATCATGTTAAACTGAGAGGAATAAAAATTTATTAAAAATTTATTATTTTATTATTTTTATCAATCAATTTATTTATTATAAAATTAATTTAATTAAATTTTTTTTAAAATATGAAAGGAAATAAATAAATGGAGTCATGTGGGCACCTTGATTATAATTATCCTTTTATAAAATTTATATAAAAATAAATAAATAATAAAATATATATTTTTATATAAACCAACAAATAACTATAAATTCACTTTTGACTTGTTCTCATTTTTTTTATATAAAAACGAACCTGACTTAATTTAATACTAAAATTTAAAAAAAATTGCACATATTGAATTGAGATGGATTGAAATTTATTGTATTATTTTTATAAAAAAAATGTTACCAATAAAAATTTTTTTATTTTACCTTATCTATTCACTATTTTTTAAAAAATTTTATAATTAGAAAAAAGATGAAAAGTAAAAAAACCAAATAGGGGTGATATATGGATATCTAAATTATAAAAAACCAAAAAAAAATTCATAAAATGTGACGTATGAACACCCTTATTGAGTTTAAAATAATAATTTTTTAAAATTAAAATGTTAAATAATAATTTTATTAATATAATACATATTTAAATATAAAATTAATTTAATAATAAGATATATATTTTTATATATATCCCAAAATGAGTTGTAAGAAAGTACCTCAAACATGCTTTAGCTTCAATGTCATATCTTATAGAAAATGTTAGAAACATCTTAACTCAATATCTATTTAAAAAAATAATTTTCTATCAAATTAGGATGGATTAAAATCCATCAATACATATTGTTTTGGCAACTTTATCAATTAGAATCTTTTATTGTAAAATTTATCTAATTAAAATTATAAAAAAGGTGAAATCAAAAAAAGGACAAATGTGGTACAATGTAGATATCTCAATTATCCTATTTTTTATAACAAATTTAATTTAATAAAATAAGCATAAAAAAGGAAAAAAGAAGAAGTGAGTTTACTTGGATACTATATAGATACCCTAATTGAATTTAAAATTTCAATTTTAAATTAAAATATTAAATAATAATTTGATTAATTAATAAATGATAAATAATAAAAAAAAATAAATTCCACATTATCATTTTTACCACAAAAAATGATATAAAAAAAAAAATAAATTAAAAAACTAAATTAAAATCAAAAAAATAAAAAAATAAAAAATTTTGATATCACTATAAATTGGCAATATATTTTTAAAAAAAAATTATATAATTGATTTTAAAAAATAAAAAAAAGTATTAAAAAATTCTAAAAAATGAAAAAAATAAATTCTGGATCTGACATCACACCTCTATCAGTATTTTTTTCAAAAATCATCAATTTTTTTAAAATAACAAAAAAATTATTTTTTAAATAATCATCAAATGAGCTCTATTTTTAAAATGTTTAAAATATTTTTTATAAAAAGGGAAATTAAATAGCAAAAAAAGAAAAAAAAAACCAAAAAAGCAGTCAAATAACTTAACTTGTGACATATTCTTGATATTAATTGGGTCCCTCAAAAAATAAAATATAAAAAAATCATTTGTTAAATATATAAAAAAAAAGAAATAAAAATGTAAATAAAGAAAAAAAAAACGTAACATACTATTGGTATCAAATAAATTATACAAAAAAATAAATTTTAAAAAATATTTATTAATTTTTTTTTTATTTTTAAATCTGATATAAGTGATCTCACACATAAAAAATAAAATCTTTAAAGATATGTATTTCATAATTTTTAAAAAATTTATTAACTAGTTTAAAAGAAAAAGTAAAAAAAAAAAAAAAACTTGAACACTGCACGTGGCACTTTTTAGGGTTTGGCAGTGTTGATCATACCTTATCAAAATTTAAATTTTAGATTCGGTAAAATTATTACTTATATATATTTAAAACAATGTAAAATTTAATATAATTAAAAGCTGAGAAAAATAGTAAATAACTTTGATAAATATAAAGTAAAAAGATATGCCAAATTCAAATAAAATAGTAGGGTAATTGCATGTAAGTGTAAAATTTAGTTGATAATTAAAAATATATATGATTTTGAATATTGTGGATATTTTATTTTGTTTGGGTCTTTTTAAATATTGTTTTTTGAATTGATATTCCAAAAAAAATAATATGTAATTTTTTTTGAATTGAAATTCCTTTTTATTTAGACTCCTATTGGAATTGAGATTAATTTTTTTTTTTTTTTGTAAAAGATAAGAATCAACAGCAAGCTACAAATAACAAACACAAGAAAATCAACAGAAACTAAATAAATCTTTTTTAAGAGAAGGAAGAGAGAAAAAGAGGAATAAAGAGAAGAAAATAAGAAAACTAAAAACTGAAATTGAATATTTAAATAAGAGTGAAATGACACCGTTTTGAGTGAACCAAACTCACTTGTGATCCGTGTGCCAACACAGTTAAGACTAATCCATTTGTGTTAAAATGTTTTTTTCTTTATTTTCTTCATTTTATTTTATTATTTTATTTTATGTATATTTAAATTTCTAAATTAAGAACATTTTAATTATTTGACAACATAAAAAATTAAAAACTAAAACATATAAGTTAGCCAAAAAATAAATTGCAAATTTAGTTTTTTTTATTATATTTTTATTTACATCATGGGATTTTAATTCATTTTTAAAAATAAGTGAAAATTCTCCCAAATGATGAAATTAAAAAAAATTCACAAGTGATGGGTTTTTGAAAATCTTAACAAAAGTGTTGGAAGAATTTTGGGAATATTTTGATTTTTTATTTTTAATATAATATTTAATAATTAATTTAAGAAATTTTATTTTTGTCATTTACATTTTATAAAATTTTAGAAGTAAATAAAACTTTTTTCTAATAATGAAATTGGAAGGAAATCACAAGGATGATTTTCTTGAAATTTTATTTGAGGAATTTTCTTGTGTTGAAAAGATTTTAAAAATATTCTAATAAAAAGAATTTTTATTTACTTTTCAATAAAATATTAATTTAAGAAAAAATATTTTATAAATATAAATAAAGGTTGTTAAAAAATTATGAAATAAAGGTTGTGTAGAATTAAAAATAAAAAGTAAGTATTTTTTTCATAAAATATCAAATTAATATGTTGATAAAGCTTTTTGAAGAGAATAAGTGATTTTTTATTATTATTGTGGAGATGAGAAATTTTGTTAAGTTAAAATGAAAGTATTAAAGAAGACTTGAGAAAATTTTTGACATTTAAATACCAAATTAAAAAAAATAAAGAAAGATAAAATAAAAAAATCATTTCACTAAAAGAATTTTAAAATAATATATAATTAATTGGTATTATTTTTAGATAGCATTTTGGGATACTAATAAATTATTCCTCTTGAACTTAGTTTTAAAATATAGATTAAAATATATTCTTTTAAAAAGTTTTAGTCAAATTTAAGATTTTTAAAAAAAATATATATTCACTCATGTGATCAATTACCTAACAAAAATATTGATAGCAACTTTTTTTTTTGTGCCATCAAATTCTCGAACATACATACACGTTATGATAAATATTGTAATTTATATTGCACATAAGAAATTGAATAAAATTAATGTCGAACTAAAAGTGTCTATGGATCTGGTCAAGTTTCTCCTTTAAAAGCTAAAATTAACCTTGGCTCAACCAACCCATTTATCTATTATTTTATTATTAAAATAATAAATATAATTTTATATTAATATATTAAAATTAAGATAAAATAAAACTATGTTAAAAAATATAATTTAGCTTATGAAATCCAATCTTGTTAATTTGAATAAAGTCGTAATAGGTAGCCTAACCCTTACACTTCTAAATCTAACTAGTAATTTTGTTCAAAAATATAATGAGTTAGAACTAAATATGTGATTCAATAATTAATGCATATATTTTTACAAATAAAAAAAAATTGGGTTTGAATCTCTCCTTTCTCTATATAAATATATATATAAGCATTTCTGAAAAAATGGTAAAAAAAAAAATCTTTTCATAACTTAAAAAGTAATAATGCACTTTTAACTAGTTATAGGACTAAACCAAAAGAAATAGAAGAAGAAAAAAGTTGCATCCATGGATTTTGTATGCAAATTATAATAAGCAATATATATGATTAATTGGAAAGTTAAACTTATAGCTATTTAGCGGGATTTTTTTTTTTTTTTTTAAAAGTCTCCCTTTTCCTTTTTTTTTTTTTTTTGTTTCATCTTCATTTAAGGATGATGATGTCAATAAAGGTATTTAAATTTAGTTTTAACTAAATTAATGATTGAATTAATTTAATTCAATTAATTAATTAATTATAAAATTAATTTCAAATGATTATAATTTTTTTTATTTTTAGTTAATTTAGCTTAAAAACTGAATTAATCAAATTAATTAAAATATAAAATTGAAAATAGGACCATTTCATTGATAAGTTGTTAGAGTTATTAATTTAATACTTTAATCTTTAAATATTTTATTAGATAATTTTATTTATTTGGTTTCAAATATAAGATATTAAGAGTTTAAATTATAACTTAATTCTAATAATTTTTTATTTGATTAATTAAAAATTAATCAAATAATTTTGGTTAACTGAATTTTTAAAATTAATAAATTCTATTCTATTAATAAAAATAAGATAAAATAATTTAATTGGACATTCATCAAAATTGACCGAATAAACATCAAATGCGAAAGACGGTATCGTCAAATCTATTTAAGTTCGAGGTTTCGTTCACCAAAGACATAGCCTAAAGTACTTTGCCATTGTTCTTCTTTCTTGTTCAACTATATCAACTACAAAATTTACTTTGATAAGCTCAGTTCTTAACCCCACATCCCTCTGCCAAGAGAAAGAAAAAGAAAGGCCTTTGGGAGAATGTGGAGGCTGAAGATAGGAGAAGGAGGCACTGACCCGTACCTTTGCAGCACTAACAATTTCTTGGGAAGACGGACATGGGAGTTTGATCCTAATGCAGGCACCCCTGAAGAGCGAGCTGAGGTTGAAGAAGCTCGCCAAAATTTCTACAACAATCGAAACCACGTCCAGGCCAGTTCTGATCTCTTCTGGCAAATGCAGGTATAATTTTTTTTTTCTTTTGTACAAAGGGAGTAGAATAATCCTGCCATCAAACTAATCTAGGCAAGAAAACACTAAAAATATGGTATACTTTAAATGCCATCGAACTGATAATTTTTGAGAACCAAAAAATAACGTTAAGGATTATATATATATATATATATATATATATATTGTTCTCCATATTCTTTTAAAATAATATCTACTAAATAAGTCTTAAAATTTTATTAAAAAATAGAAATATGTTTATAATATTTTATTGCATGAAATAAAAGTTATAAATTTTTATTTTATTATAATTAGAATTTTTATAGTATAAAAAATTCTTGCTACAGTCTTAACTCGAAACTAACTAGTAATATTGATCCATTTTCTATTTGATTTTGTTAAGAGTTACTGAAGTACTACTACTTAATCAAACTTTCTTTCACTCACAATGAAGTACAAATTTTGGGATATTGGATAGTTTTGTAACAAAATGCCAAAAATATTAGCTCAAATTGTCAATATTTAGTCACGTAGCTTATTAATAAAGTGTTGGATTAGTTTCATTGATCATGATTTAAATTTTGATATTTTAAATATAAAAAAAATATTAATTCAAGTTTTAAATATGATATTTCGTTCGTTTTGGATCCATTTTTATTTTTTGGCTTTCTTTCTATTTTAAGAAATTCGATTGGTTTACCGTGCACTAATGCTACTACCATTAAAAAAAAAAAAGCGATACAGCTACATTTAAGTTATTATTTTTTGATATTAAGGATGGAAAGATTCCAATTCAGCTTTTTGAACTTCAAAATATATGTTATAGTAATATTATAGAAACTGTCATAATGATTTTGAGATCGTCAGACGTAATGTATTTTAAAATCGAAAAAAATAAAAAATAGTCATCACTAATCTTTGTTAGGATGTGATTGACCACCCAAAAGTTTATCTTTTTAATAAAACTATAAAAGCATGTTTAAAGTTTATCAAAAAGATAAATTTTGGTTTACAAAAAATCAGGTTGGTTCGGGAATCGGTTACGTGTGAGGAAGGATTAGCACCCTCACAATGCCCTTAAATTAGTATCATTTAATTATGCGCTATTTTCGGTATTGAATAAAAATGATTTTGACTTGAAATTTAATACTAATTCCCTTCGTTTTAAAAAATATTTTTGCTAAAATTTTTATTTAGAAATATTGAGAAAATCTTTAAGTTAAAGAATTATCTTAAAATTCTCCAACATCTAGGCAGAATTTAAAATAACTTTTTTTGCTTAAGATCTAATACAACAATCCTTAAAATGAAATAACACTTTTTATAAAAAATTATTGGTGACTCTCCAACATCTAGACAGAGTATCAAGAATTATTTCTTTCGAAATGTTATTTTTTTTATTTTGTAATATCACAATTTTTTAAAAAAAGTATTATTTTTTTTATTATAAAATATTTTATCACCAAGTAGTAAATAAAAATTAAAGACAAAATAGTGCAAATAATTACTGATAATAACATACTAACGTATGTATGCCAATGAATGTTATGTATGATGAAATGCAATTTAAAAGTTGGATTCTTAAGTATAATGAGGCCACCTCGACTCTCCAACATTTAGGCAGAACTTAAGTGCGACTGTTTATATTTAATATCCCAATTTACTGTTATACTTTTTATTCATTAATCTTATTATCAATGCGAATTACGAAATCGTATGAAAAGACTTAACGAAGTAAAGTTTCCTAAATACCCCATTATTTAAGCTGCATTCGAGAATAAATTACTTTAAATGAGATTTTCACACGTGTCTTCAAGATTTTTAAAAGGTTTTGAGTAAGGGCTTGAGTAGAGATTTTAAAGGTTTGGTTTTAAGGTTTAGAAAGTTTTAAGGCTTGAAATTTAGGATATGAAAGGTTTAGGGTTTTGATTTTAGAGTTTGAAGACTTTAGGGTTTGGGTTTTGGGATTTGGGGTTTTGATTTAAGGGTTTGGATTTTAGGGATTTTGGTTTTTGGGGTTTGGATTTTAAGGGTTTCGGATTTAAGGGATTTTAGATTTTTAGGGGTTTCAGATTTTAGGATTTTGGATTTTAGGGGATTTTACAAACCTAGGATTTTGCAAATTAAAAATAGTGTTTAAGGTTTTGTTTTTAAGAAAATACGAACATCTCTAAAAATCTACAATCTCTAAGTGGATTTTCGAAGCAAGTTCGATTTTAGTGATTTTTGAAAATTAATTAAAAATTTCTTATATATATATTTTTTGAAAATTTATTAATAATAATTTTTCAACATCTAGGCGAAATTATTTTTTTAAAAAAATATTTTTTATTCCTTCCAACATCTAGGTAAGAAAAATAATAATAATAATAATAATAATTATTTTTTGAATATTTTGAATATATATTTTTAGTCGTTTTCATTTTTATTATTAAAATAATGAGACATTTATTCTAACAAATTTAAAAATTTATCATGCAAGAATAAATGAAAAAAAACTCAAAATAACAAAAATAACAATATAAAAAAATTTTAAAATTTCAAAAAAAAAGTTTTTTTTACTTGAATCGGACCGGTCAACGGTCTAAAAGATTGGCGATATAACTAGGACGACGTTTCAAATACCATACATGAGTTACTGGACATGCCAGTTTTATGTATCCCATTTGATATCTTCGTATCCGATAATCAACAAATTCAACTCCGCATTGTTCACAAAATTTAGGGCCCTGCTTTTCATTTCCAATTACTCGATAATTTCCACAAGCGCAAATTCCACTTTTTATAGGTCCAAAAATTCTTTCACAAAATAATCCATCCTTTTCCGGTTTATTGGTTTTGTAATGAAAAGTATAGGGTTTTGTCACCTCTCCAACGGTTTCTCCATTAGGTAGGATTTTATTGGCCCAAGCACTTATTTGTTGGGGAGAAACTGAGCCAATTCGGAGTTGTTGATGTTTATATCGGTCGATCATAGAAGACAAATTCTGATTCATTCCGATTAAGCTTCCTTCCTATTAATCTGGAAGTTCTTCTCAGATACAAGGAAATGATTCAGTTCCAGAGCCAAAGATCGTAATTCTCGGACGAGCAATCGAAAAGATTCTGGAGCATTTTCAGGTTTAGGTATTGTTCCTCCAATGTCTGGTCAACTTTGGTTTGGATCGGTCTGATCGATTCTGCGGTTCAGTCAATGGTTCGGGCTAGCGATCTACAGTTCGATCCGGATCAAACCGGTTCAATTGGACCAATCAGCAGCTATTGAAAGAACGGGTCCATAGGTCAAGTTGCGTGAATCTCGAGTCAAACTCGAGTCAATGCGCGAATCCTCCTTGACCTAAAACGATGTCGTTTTGCTTCTTAGTCTTTTATATATAACTGAATTTTTTTTTCATTCTATTTTTGTTTCAAAAAAAATAAGAGAAAGCTCTGAGGAGAGCTTTAGAGCTCTGAGGAGAGCTTTATAGCTCTTTCACCATCCAGTCGTCGAACCACCGTCGGCCGCCGTCTGGGTCACTGTCAGCGATTGCTGCCGGTGGTCGTCGATGATAAAAAATTATCAAAATACTCTCAGAAGCGCTTTTAAATGTGCTATTCCTAGTTCTGACCTTCTTTTTATCGAAAATAACCTCGATTAGCGTAGATCGAGGCTCAAAGTTTCTGTTTCTCTTTTTTTTTTTTTGTTTTGTTGAAACAAGATTGACGTGATTTTTTTTGCTTTCGCAAGTAACTTTGGCGCTGAGTTCCTCTCTGCGGAGAGGACTGTTTGTCTCTGTTTTTTTGTTTTTATTTTTGGGTTTCTATTTGGGTATGGGTTTGGTGTGGTGTTTGGGATTGTTGAAGGAAAAGGCTTGGAGGTTTCAAGGGTCTGTTCGAAAGCTTTTCGAAAAGGGTCTGTTCCTCGTCTAAGAGTTTTCGAAAAAGAAGGGTTCGACCGAGCCTTCGAAAATGGGGGATTTTTAAGAAGTTCTAAAGGGGAACAGGTGGTGGCTATAGGGTAGCTGTAGGCTGGTGAGCGTGGGCAGCTAGTGGTGGCTGCAGGGTGGCTGGTGCCAGGCATCAGTCGCCCTGTTTTTTTGCCATTTTTTGTTTCTTTTTTTTTGTTTTTTTATTATTTTTTTATTTTTTTATAAAATTAATAATTATTATTTTAAAAAAAATATATTTATTATTATTATTATTATTATTATAATTATTAATATTAAACTAAAATGGAAACAGTAGACTAGGACAAAATCGGTGTCTATAGAAACAAATATATTGGTTGCATCTTTGTGTTATTATTGTTTTTTAATTAGTGCATTAAAAATTTTAAGTGTGGTATTAATTATAGTGATTTAAATTTATGATTATGGTTGAAATATTAATAAGATATTAGTCCCTTCATCCTAAAACCAAATAGAGTTAAATAGGATTCACGGAAGAGTTAAGGAGGATAAATATGAAATTTAATTTTTTTGGTTCATATAATTGTTTTTAAAAGATAATATTTAATAGATCTGAATTTGAATTTTAACACTTATAATTTTTTTTTTTATTATCAGAGTGAGACTTTTTGTGAAAAAAAAGCAAGAGGATAATTAAATACCCAGTGATCATGATGGAAAGAGATGTATCTAACAAACATTTGTAGAAATAATAGATGATTTCTTAAAAAAAAAAAAAAGGTAATGGGTGATTTAGAAGAAAATTAGATACAAAGTTTGGAGAGAAAAGTGTGGATTACAAAATATGAGGAAAAAATCAAATTAATAATCATCGAGGAGAAAATATATAAGGCAAAAAAAAGGATAAAATTGGTGCAACAATTTCATGAATGGTAAAAAATGATTACAATAAGAAAATTTTAATGTGATACTGTACTACATGTTATGTTAAAATTAATAGATACATATTAAACTAAGTAATCGCTAATTTAATTGAATGAGATATGAGTGATAATTGACATGTTTTACTAGTTATTATAACATGTAATTGATAGAAGGAAAACAAAAAGAACAGAAATAAGAAAAAAAGTGTTGGGAAATCAACATGTACGCGTAGCACACAGACATAAAATAGTAAGTTCAAAGCAAGAATAAAAACAAATAAATATATTTGTGTTGGCCGTACACAAAATGATCTATTTCAAACCTAATTTATTACCAAATAAATCTTTATAACTATGAAGCTTTTAAAATGAGAATAATCACTAAAAACTTCATATTCAAAACTTAATCGAAAATCTAATTACATTCTTTTAATAATCTACTCATTTAGTTATTCTTTTGGTGTCTAACTATCTGAGATTACTAAACTATAAAGTATCTTATTTATAAAGGTGAAATCTCTTATATTTTTACTAAACTCCTGATGTGGGATATAAAACAAACTCTCAACTTTTATAACTTTACTCAACTTTCGATGTGGGATTAAGAGATTCAAGGCAAATCGCAACAAATCCTTCATTAACTTGAATCTTCAAATACTTTAATAGTATTTGCAAAGTTGACATACCTACCCTTTTTCTTTTCTTTCGTCATAAAAATCCCAACAACTGAGCCTCTATCAAGCATGTACAAGTAATTTTTAATCATATTCCCTTGTAGAATCACATTACTATTCTTGTACACTTTACATCAATTATTTTGTCGATAGTATGTATATCCACAAGAAGCTAGTTCACCCAAAGTAATCAAATTATAGTTGTAACTCAGTACATACCTTACATGACGAAGAGTCCTAACAACACCATTAAGATAAACACTCCCAATGCCTTGAATTTATACATTTTCATTATTGGTAACCATAATATACCTATACTTCTCATTCTTTTCTAATTCCATAAAGCAACTCTTATCATTATAGACATGGACTATAGCAACTAAATCCAAAACCTAACTTTTATCACCTTTCAAAGTTTGAGTCTGATCCACACAAGTCGTTAAAAGGACTTCATCATCATCAGAAACAATAGTAGCAGTATCACTCTTTCTTTCATTCAATTTTTTCTCGTCATTCGCTCTTTTGAAAGCAGCTATATCCCTTTTCAACTTCTTGCAACATATTTGGTTATGTTTCTTTTCATCACAATAATAACATTCTATATCACTGTAATTTGTCTCTTAACTTGGATCTCCTTCTTGATCCATCAATCTTCTTTTGAGTCCTCCCTCAATCTCTTCATCCATCAACCCTTTCTTAAGTCCTTATTCGATCAAAACCCTTTACAACTAATGCTTTCCCTTAAAGTGATGAGTTTCCTTTCGTTCTCATGCAATAGAGGAATCACATCATCCAATTTCAAAGTAAACTTGGCCATTAACAAAGTCTGAATTAAAAGTCTCTAGGACATAGGCAAAGATAACAACAAAATTAAAGCCTTGTCTTCATCTTCTAACTCATCAACAAAAATAGCCAATAATTGAGAAACTAACATATTAAACTCATTTAGGTGATTACGAAAACTTGTACTTTCTTTCATTTTTAGAGAATATAGATCTATCTTCAAACATAATTTGTTTGTCAACGACTTTGATGTATAAATACCCTCAAACTTATCCCACAAACTCTTCGGAGTACTTTCAATCAACATATTACACTTTTATCTTTGGGGCTAGTGCAAGTATTAACAGTTTTCTTATAAATTCCACTCCAATTACTGTTAGACATTTCCTTAGGCTTACTACTCTCTAATGCATGATCTAACCTTATTTTACTAACATATTTTAAATCATATTTTGCCATAACATAAAATTATTTTTTTCATCAAATAAAGGAATATCAAATTTAGACATAGTCATACTACACATACTTTATGTAAACATTTTAAAATATTTGCACTGTCTTCACGATTTCTTAAACTTATCTTTTCTCACGTCTTGAATCTCGCTCTAATACCACTTGTCTGAAAATCATTACGTGCATAGCACTCACACACAAAATATCAAGTTTAAAACAAGAATAAGAACATATAAATATATTTGTTTCGGTCCAACACAAAATGACCTACTCCAAACTCAATCCACTAACAAATAAAGTTTTACAACTGTGAGATTTTTGGAATGAAAAAAGTTACTAAAAACTTTTTATTCAACTCTTACTTAAAACCTAATTACACCCTTTAATAGTTTATTCATATAGTTATTTTTTTGGTGTCTAACTATCTAAAATTATTGAATGAAAACTAACACATCTTATTTATAAGAGTAAAATCCTTTATACATTTACTAAACTCTCGATATAGTATACAATATAAACTTTCAACTCTTTTAATTTTACTCAACTTTATGTATGGAATTAAAAAATTCGAAGCAAACATTAACAAAAAGGACATCTTTTTCTCTATTTTATTGTGGCATGTGTTACAAGTTATTCTGACGTATGGTTGAGTTAGAGTCAGATTTTAAGTGATACTGTCCCGCCGACCTGGATATATATAAAATATGTAAATTTTATTATTTATATAATTTCGTCTAATGATTGCAGGCCATAAAAGAGAAAAACTTCAAACAAACAATACCCCAAGTAAAGATTAAGGATGGTGAGGAAATCACACGTGAAACAGCTACAGCCGCATTAAGGAGAAGTGTTCACCTGTTGTCAGCCCTGCAAGCAAGTGATGGCCACTGGCCTGCTGAGAATGCTGGTCCAATGTTCTTTTTTCCTCCTTTGGTGACTAATTACTTCTTTTTTCCTCTGCTGAGAATACTGGTCCAACGTTCTTTTTTTTGAGATGGATAGAATTAACAATTTTCATATAATATAAGCTATACATTAAAAATGCAGTTGTACGTAATTGACTCTTTCTAATTAAGATGAAAGTGAAACAAAATTGCAGGCCATGGCTTTGTACATTACAGGGCATCTTAACACTGTATTCTCAGCAGAGCATCGGAGAGAAATTCTCCGTTACATATACTGTCATCAGGTGCATGAATGACTGCTTTGTTAGTTTTATTGAAAACATGATCTTGCTTAAATTAACTTAATCATCCATTTCAAATATATACATTAATGTATATATGTTATCTATACCATAGAATGAAGATGGTGGGTGGGGATTACACATAGAGGGTCACAGCATCATGTTTAGCACTGCTCTCAGCTACATTTGCATGCGTTTGCTTGGGGAAGGGCCTGATGGTGGCCAAGACAATGCTTGTGAGAGAGCAAGAAAATGGATTCTTGACCGTGGTGGTGTAACAACCATACCATCTTGGGGAAAAACATGGCTATCGGTATATATTTGTCATATTTACTACAGGTACTAAATGTTGTTCTCGAACATTGTTTCTAGAGAACCAGAATTAACTAAATTTTGTTTCAAATGATTATTCTTTGTTGAAGATCCTTGGTCTGTTTGAGTGGTCTGGCTGCCATCCCATGCCCCCAGAGTTTTGGGTCCTTCCTTCTTATTTCCCCGTTAGTCCAGGTTCGCAAAATTTTCGATATGATATTAAATTATTGGGTTTTTAATTGATTTCTGCTCAACTAGTTTTAAATAAGTGCATGAGTTTCACACCTTGATATTAAAATCTGATTGCATTTTAATTAATTAATTACCCTATTCTTGGATTGATGCAGCAAAATTGTTGTGTTACTGTCGCGTGACTTACTTGCCTATGTCGTATTTATATGGGAAAAAATTTGTTGGTCCAATCACACCTCTCATCCTACAATTGAGAGAAGAACTCCATATTGAATCATATCATCAAATTAATTGGAGCCAAAAGCGCCATTTATGTGCAAAGGTTTGTCCACAAGATTTGCTATACACCAAAGAATTCATAAGTACATCATACAAAATCACATTATTTCCTCAAGAAATACACGCATTTGGATGATCTGAGTAATGAAACTTTTTATCGCAGGAGGATCTTTACTATCCCCATACTTTGATACAAACGTTACTATGGGACAGCCTTTACACATTTACAGAGCCTCTCGTTTCTCGATGGCCCCTTAACAAGTTGAGAGAAAAGGCTCTCCAAATAACAATGGACCATATTCATTATGAAGATGAATGCAGCAGATACATTACCATTGGATGTGTGGAAAAGGTAATCTAATTGGATATGGAAATTTTTTAGATAATATTTATTTGTGATGTAATGACTATTTCAACCCTCATATGCTAATTGGAACTTGGATTAAGCAGCCTTTATTCATGCTTGCTTGTTGGGTCGAAGATCCCACCGGGGATTATTTTAAAAAGCACCTTGCTAGGATTGCTGACTACTTATGGGTTGCAGAAGATGGAATGAAGATGCAGGTTGGTGAAAATTTTATCCATCGTATTCTCTAGCTGAAACATGCATAATCAATCTTACTAAAGTCGGTAATTTTAAATAACAATGCATTGTCTTGAATGTGATTCTGTAAATTTATTAATTTAAACTTAATTAACTTCATAACTTAGCTTGAAACCCGACAACGTAAGTTTTGGTTCTAGAATTTGGTATCTGTTATATACATGCAGGGTTTTGGAAGTCAAGTTTGGGATTCTGCTTTTGCTATTCAACCTTTTGCTTGCCAGTGATCTTACTAACGAAATTGGACCTACACTTATGAAAGGACACTACTTCCTGAAGCATTCTCAGGTTCCAATTCATGTCCTAATTAAAAGCATTCTCATAATGGTTATGGTGTTTGTGAAATTCTTTTGCTTGATCATTCTGTACCACTTAAAATCTGAAGGTCAAGGATAATCCTCCTGGTGACTTTAAACGAATGTTCAGACACATTTCTAAAGGATGATGGACCTTTTCTGATCAAGATCATGGATGGCAAGTTTCTGATTGCACTGCAGAAAGTTTGAAGGTAATTGATTTTGGTCAAATACAATGCTAAACTTTATCTCCATATAGGTTCAAAGGATTTAAAATCTGAACTTCAACTTGTGAGTCTCAGAATTGAATTTCTTGGATAAGCTGGTGGGGTTTATTTTATCAAAGAAAAAAAAAAACTCTGATTAAGTAATTTCTAGGCCAACATTCAGTGCCAACACTCCTAACAACAGGTATTTATTGTTCTACAGTGTTGCCTATATTTCTCTAAGATGCGACCGGAAATAGTTGGTGAGAAAATGGAACCAGAGAAATTCTATAATGCTGTCAATGTTGTATTATCATTACGGGTAATTGTGCCTTTGGATTCTGCTTTACTTGGAAAATGTACTTACAATTTCCAATAGTAACTTGAATGGCAGAAAATGATAAATGGTATTCCAAATTAATTTCCCAAAAGCTTTGACTTGTACGACTACATATCTTGATTTCAATCTGTAACAGCCTGATAAAATTATTGCAGAGTGAAAATGGTGGCTTCACGGGATGGGAGCCAGCAAAAGCTGGGTTATGGATGGAGGTAGCTATATATTCCAGCATATATTTTCCAATTTATCACAATATTAAAATATATATGTTTTTAGCTTGCTTCCACTGTGCGCCAATGGAGACATTTTTGACCAGTACATTCTTTCTTTTCTTTTTTTTTTTGGTTATGCTCCTCAGTGGCTCAATCCTGTGGAGTTTCTTGAGGACAATGTCATTGAGCATGAGTAAGGGCCATAACTTCTATTTGTAACTCTGTGAGAAATGCTAATTTTGTCATCAATGAAGGAGACCAAAAATGATCCAAAGGATTATCCATTGGCTCAATTTTAGTCTCCTGCTTTTCGGACTTCATAGCAGTTATATATCGCACAGCAGTATTCAGCCCTTAATTTGTATACCAATACCCTAGTTGACTAATAAAGGATTATGGATTGATCCAGGTACGTGGAGTGCACGGCGTCCGCAATCCATGCACTAGTTCTTTTTATGGAGTCTTACCCTGGTCACCGGAAAATAGAGATTGAGAAATGCATCAGCAAAGCTGTTCAGTACCTTGAAAACACACAAAAGCCTGATGGTTCATGGCATGTTCGCTCATAGAAATATTATTCGGTTAATTCATTCAGAAATGCAGGATATTAAAACTAATCAATTACATTCAGGTACGGTGGTTGGGGTGTTTGCTTCATTTATGCAACATGGTTTGCACTCGGTGGTTTAGCTGCTGCTGGCAAGAGTTACAACAATTGTCTGGCCGTGCGTAAAGGACTCGATTTTCTACTTGAAACACAAACAGATGATGGGGCTTGGGGAGAGAGCTATCTTTCCTGTCCAAACAAGGTAATCATTTTTGCTTATATGAATCATGTTTCTCTATGTCAAGTTTTTCTTGACAAATAGTACTCGCTGTATATTAATGGTCCAACTCCAACCATTCACCTCATTGTTTCCCAAATTATGTAAGTATAAAGAGGTGGAAGTGGAACCTGGATCATAATTTAGTTAGTTTATGCTAAGAGGTTGCGTCTATTAAATTTGGAGTTTAAATTCCAACATTTATAGTTCCTTTTTTATTGCTGAACCTTCCTTTATATATTAAAAAAAAATTTGAAGTAGCCTTGATCTCTTGAATTAATCCATGAAAAATGGAAATTCAAACTTATTGAACTAGGGTTCTAGATAAAATTAGCCTTCCTGTTTTAAAATCCCATCTTTCCGTAGAGATTCAAATCAACGACTTTCAAATTAAAATTCAAGTTTTCTTCAACTCGCAGGTATATACACCTCTCGAAGGAAAGAGGTCAAATTTGGTGCAAACTGCAATGACCTTGATGGGTTTAATTCACGGAGGACAGGTTACTTTTATTTAACAAATACTAGCTAAATATCTCTTAAGTCAGTCTTGTTAAATAAATTATTCTTACCATTTAATTATAATAGGCAAAACGAGATTCTAATCCCCTACATCGTGCTGCAAAGCTTTTGATCAATTCTCAACTACCAGATGGTGATTTTCCCCAACAGGTAACTTAGAAAATAGAGGATTAAAGACAGTTATCATTTTTTTAAAGGGAGAGATGTTTGAACTTTGAATGCAGTAGTGTTGCATGCATGAGAATTTTAGCAACTTGTAAAGGAATGAAGCACATACACAAAAGTTTGTTATCCCTTGACCTTTAAATGCCAAATGTAGTCATTTTTTCAAGATCTCAAGATAAGCTTCTTTAGAGATCTGATTCACTGATGAATTTCTACCAGAAGAGGTTGACAATGAAAAGACACCAATTAGAGGAAAAACTCACAAAATACACAGTCACGAAAAAACCGACAAAAAAAGGGACTTTTGGCCTAAAATCCATGAACTATGATAGTTACAAATGTCTACTTGCAAATTTTGATACTTCTTTGCGGCAGGAAATGACGGGAGTTTTCATGAGGAATTGCATACAACACTACGCATCATATAGGAAAAGTATCACAACCTGGGCCCTGGCTGAATATTGCAAGCATGTTCCATTGCCTTCAAAAAGCATTTGATGAAGAAGATGATATCCAGCAAGATTATCATAAATAAAGTTGCTAATCAAAATACTTTTAGATGTTTATTTATGCATATATATTATGTGCCTATGTAACTGTTTGAACCAGAGACTTGGTGCGAGCCATAACTAATTCCTTTTACGGTTACCATAGATAATGTTGGAGTTATTGGTATTGAAAATAAACTTGGCATTCATTTAAAAATATAATACTAATAAAAAAAAGAAGTTCACTCTGCTACCAAAAGAATGACAAAAAAGAAATGGAAAACTCTAGGTGGCACCAGACAAAGCCTGACCTAAGTAACACGGAAAGAGTGGTGGCTCGTCTTTTTTGGAGCCCTTAACCATGAGCTTCGTAGGCTTGGCTTTGTCATGGGCCTTAAGCCTTGGAGAATAATGGGCAAATCACCAGCATTTGTATAGAACAACAATGCTACTAAAATGGAATTCAAACTAAAATTTATTGTGAAAACAGACACATGTTTGCAAGAGAGCAAATTAACTCACAAATGCATTTCCCGTGCAGAAAAACTTGAGCCATCAAGCACACTTAACAAATGACCCCTCGAATAAGAGTAAAGTGATCTATTACAACCAACCCGCCATTCTAAATAAATCAACGGAACAAATAAATTAGAACACTGAATCTGTAGAATATGGAGAGTACCAATAGTATTTTGAATGGTAAAAGATATTTACTGTTACAACTCATTATCGAAACTCACCATACTATTACAAATCACTACTATTCAAACTCATTTCTTATTTTTCACACAAGACTACTTCACTCTTGAACTCTTCTTGTATTTGAATTTGCTACAACAGTGTATGATTTGAAACTAATAACAAATACTTATAGTTGCCTAGAACAAATTACTAGAACATGCACTTGCACACATTGATATTTAATTTCTGTGGAAAAGCTATCCTTTACGAACTAAACATCCATGGCGCAAGAAAAATTCCCTTTGGTTTACAGTAGGTACAGAACCACATGGCGGGGTAATTTTTCTCAAAGATGGCCTTGAAAGCACCATCCAAACTACAATATCTACACTCACATTATTACACCATCTCAAATTCATTTCTTTCAATGCTTTGCATTTTACAACCACACCTTCAACTCCTCTTGCAGTCACATTCAAGCAACCTTCCAAATTCAAATGTGATAGCCGACAACAACTCTTCCCAATCAAAGTCAATGCTTCATCGGTAATTCCCAACCCCTCTGCCTCTAAAACTTCTAGTTTAGGAAGTTCAAAGTCGATTTCAAGATTCTTAACCCCTTCGCATCTACTAATCTCTAAGCACCTAATCTGCAAACAACTCTTCAAAACAGCCAAGATGCCTTCTTCTGTAATACCCGAGCAATAGGTAACATCAAGCACTTCTATATTAGGGCAAACATGTGCTGCCATTTTTATGCATTCATCATTCAAACTATTATTCCAAGCAAAGTGTAATGACTTGACTCGAGGATTCACCACAATTTCAGTTGGAAATTCTTCAACCCCTAGATTTGTTCTCTCCATATTGATAGTGCTTAGCAAAGGACAGTTCCTTGTGAGATTGAAGAAGGTTGAACTCGTTAGCTTGGAGCATAGACTAAGGTTTATAAAGGTTAAATTAGCAAGAAACTTTGTTAATTCTAACATGGACTCATCATTGAGAAAATTTGCTCCTTCAAGATCTAAGTACGTAAGAAACTGGTACTTAGATAAAAGAAGATAAATCCCATCAAATGTAAAACAAACGCAACGAGAGAGAACAAGCTTATGCAATGGAAGGCATGCTTCAGCAACTGAACACAACAATTCATCAGATATAAAGGAATTGGAGAGATCAAGCTCGCATAAACTTCTCGCATATGCAAACGAATCCTTAAAACATACATCTATAGATGGAATTCCAATTCCATTCATGAAAATCGACTTCAAATTACCACTTGTACACATAGTCAAAGCAATTCCATTCTGGGTAATAAAATCGCAATCACGAATCCCAATTTCACTCAGAAACAAACAATTCAACGACAAACTAACAAGAGCTTGATCGGTTATAAAGGTATTACCAGAAAGATCAATCTTTCGCAATCTTCTGAGCGTTGAGGCCAAACCAAGGATCCCATAATCGGTAACCAAACTCGGAAAACTTTTCGAATCCACCGATCGGTTAGGGGAAAACCCGGATCCAAGGTCAGGGTAGCTAATATCCACCACTTCAAGAAAAGGGAAACAATTCCCAATCTCAATCAAATCAGAGTCTTTCAAAGACCCAATGTTTGAGCAATTCAATTCCGTCAAATTCTTCATCTTGGAACCCAACTGTTTCAAACCCAACAGAGGAAAACTCTTCTGGTTTGAAACGTCGAGGGATTTCAAGGGCAACCCAGACTGCGAAATCTGGGAAAGAACAGAATCGAGATTCCCGTGGAAGTCACGGAAAACGATCGTTGTTAGGTTCGGGAAGCGGAGGAGGAGACGAGGGAGGGATTCCAGGGTTGGGTCAGTGATTGTGAGAGTCCGACGGAGATGATTGGTGATGGAAAGAAATCGGTTGCAGACCAAAGAAAGAGGCTCGAAATAGCGATGGTGTTCTAAGAAACTGAAAATTGATTCCCAGCATTCCTCTGGTAATTCCATTATAGATTTCTTTCAGTGGTAGAGAAAATGAATAAGCAAGGCCAGAGAAAGAGAGAAGAAACAAGTGACTGTAAACTATAGAAGTAGCTGGATAACGGGCAAGATCATCGGCAAAGATCCATATAGTGCAAAAATTTTTGGGCTTTGTTCTGAATTTCAAAACGCAGTTGATGATTATTTCGTATTTGAAACCTTTTTTTTGTTAACTTTATTTGCTATTGGTGGGGTATGTATTTCATTTCTTTTTCTTTTACGCTCCATAACGGTCATCGATCCGTTAGTTCATTGCTATTAGCTACTTTTTTTATTTTATTTGAAAACAATTCCAACCTACCCTTTAAGGGGAGAAATTTTATTTTAAAATTTTCAAATTCAAATTTTAGTACAAGTAAAGTGAAATTTCTAAAATGCTAGAATTAGTTCATACAAATTATTGCTAAAAATCTTGGTATATCCAAAAATATTAGTAATTTAATTGTAATATATATTTGTATAAAATATATGGCAATGATGATATCAAAGAAAGATGTTAAAATGCTTAAATTTGAATTTTATAAGTATTAATTATTTTTTAAAAATTAGTAATTTAATTGTAATACCTTATTAGACAAGGAACTGAGGACTTTTTCTTGGTCGCCTGTATAAAGAAGGAATTTAATTTCCTTAGACATCACAATTTTCCATTATAGAAGAATCTATCTTTGCTTGTGTCTACCTTCTTACATTAGATACACTCCACGTCTTATTCAGCTTTTTCTTGCTCTTTACTCGGCCATCTATGATTCCTTTACGATAATTTTCCTGTTTATTAATAAATAAATAAATAAACAAATTTGTCTTTGGCTGCTTCAAAATAAATAAAAACATCTTCCTTCTTTCAATCATGCTTGTCTAGCTATTAGTATATTCATTAAACATGAATGATGAAACAGAGAAAATGATACGAACGACTCAAGGCAAATAAAATTAAATTAAACAAGACTTCCTTACATGTCAACAAGGAAAAGCATCAACAACTACCTTTTCATTATTTTGAAAATATTCTAGTGCCGTATGCGTTAAAATAGGAATTTAACTCTTAAAAGGAGGCGAATCAGATGGAGGAGGAAGCAGGAATGGTGGTAAAAAAGATTGGAGAGGTGACATTGGCTACACTGGCTCGACTAACGGGTATCTGGCCCTGGTGGAGTAGATGAAAATGGAAGTGACTGCTGAGAAATCTCAGCGATAGCAGGAATCACTGGACGTGGCAGAAAAGGATTTGGTGCACCAGGGTTTGTTTCAATAGGTGGTGCAAATGTAAAGGGTTCTTCTGGGGGTAGTAATGGAAGTTGTGGAGGCTCAGGTGGTGAAGAAAATATTGGGACTAGAAGTGCTGGTACAGTCACAACAGGTGGAAAATCTTGTGCTGGTGGTGGAAATGTTATGGGCAAAAATGGTGGTGCTGGTTGAAACTCAAATGGTGGCAGATTTGGCTCTGTTGGTGGAGCAAATATGGGCAGAAGTGGCGTTGTTGGTGTAAACTCATCTGGTGGAGAAAATATTGGAACTAGAGGTGGTGCTGGTGTCAACTCACGATCTGGGGGTGTGTCTCCTTCAGGTGGTGGAAGGAAAAAGTCTGGTGGTGGTGAGAAATCTGGAATGGTTGGGGTGCCTGTGTTTATACCTGGAGGAGATAGCCATGGAAAAATTGGTGAGGGACTAACATCAGATGAAGGTGGTGAAGGGACTAGTGGGGGTGGTGCGAATACAAAAGGTATAGTTGGAGGTAGGACTGATGGTGGTGGTGGTGAAAGCACTAATGGTGGAGGTTGTGACGGAAATGGTGGCGATGGTGATGGAGGTGGTGGTAATGGTGGAGGAGATGGGGGTGGTGATGAAGGTGGTGGAGAAGAGACTACTGGTGGTGGAGATGATGGAGGTGGGGAAGCGATTAAAGGTGGTGAGGACGGTGATGGAAGTAAGGGTGGTGGTGATGGGAGTAATGGAGGAGGGGATGGTAATAAAGGAGG
Source organism: Durio zibethinus (assembly GCF_002303985.1). Next base: position 1,331,867 of record NW_019167982.1, on the reverse strand, counting down.
TTGCAGAATTGGTGGTGCTGGAGACGGTATAGGCGGCGGCAATGGTGGTGATCTGCTACGAGGGGAGGGCCTTGGTGTAGGCGCAAAAGGGTTGTCCGGAGAGGGAGAAGTTGAGAAAGGCCATTGACCACAGGTTCCAAACAAGTATTGAAACAATGGATCACAGTTTGAAGATGTTCTTCCTGATCTTCTCCCTCCACCACTGCCCCTTCTACTGCTTCTTCTTCGTCTTAGTTCTTGTTGCTGTCCTCTATGATGGGAATTATGTGTCCTGGCTTCTGTTGCAATTTGGGTTGTCAAAAGCAAAGCTAACAGTACCAATACCACTCTGCTTGCTTTCATTTCTGCTTCATCTTTCCCTTATCTTTGCTTTATCTGTATATATTTCTCAAATATCAACCTCTATGTTGTATATTATCAATGAAAGTGAGGTGTTTAATATCAGTATGGTCTATCAAATTTGACCTTCATGCGCATTAAAGAAAAATGCCTTGGACTTCACAATTTATGGTCCGTTTCGGAGCTCGGGAAGTTGAGATTACCGGCCATGAACCTTCACGGTGCATTAATTTGAATTAAATACATGCATGCAGAGGGGGAAAGATTCAAGCAAGGCCTGCAGCTAACATTTACGAGTTTCAATAGATTTGGATATAATCTCTTTCCCACACACGTACATGCAAAATATAACAAATAGTCACACACAATTGGGACAAAAACAATAATTTCTTATGCAAACACATAAGCATGTACATCTGCATGCATAATCTAATGAAACTAGAAAACCTCCTTTTTATATCTTTAACTGCAGTAGTGTTTAAATTTTAAATTTAAATGCAAAGAATGCCTTTTTCCTTTTCAATTTCTAATTAATTAATATAAGTTAGGACTGACACCTATATTTAGTTATCAAGGATAATTAAAATATTATTTAAAATTTTTTGCTAAAAATATATTATTTAAAATTTTTTTTATTAAATTTAAAAATATTAAGGTTTAATGCTTTAATACGTGAAAAACTTTAACATTCACAGTTGAGGGTTGAAAGGGGCGGGCGGCTTTATCTATACCGTGGAGATGCCTAGTTCTAAGTGCCACATTTAACAAGGAAGTCAATTGGATCTTCAATGCAATGGCAGGCAATAGGCCATAGCCATAGCTAGATCTTTCGGTCATTCCAGTTGCCACTCCTCAGTATATGCAGCGGTGGTGGTATATTTCTCTTGCACTACCATTGATTACAAAATAAGACATGATACATATAGATGACTATTGCCTGGATATCAGCTCTCTCTCTCTCTCTCTCTCTCTCTCTCTCTTTATATTTATATATATATATATATATATATCTCACATTGTTAATGAAATTTAAAAACTTTACCATTAAAGTTAAAAATTATCATGTTAATGTAATTTTAAAACTCTACCATCAAAGTTAGAAATTGTCACATAGGCTATTAGAATATATATATATATAATTAATATTATATTGTACTTGAACCGAATAAAAACTCCACCTTAAGTGCATATCTTGAAAAAGTTCAGAGACTATATGATCTTATTATCAAAAAATAAAGACTGAAAAAAAAGTAGCAAGATCTAATAGCTCTTTATTCAATAGAAGTGAAAACTATAAGATTATTACAGAATGCTGCAACAACAGGTAAGACTTTCGCCCAAATTAGGGCTAGGGATACAGTTCGCAGAAGAAGCAGTATGACCAATGCTTTCACATGGCTTAATACAATCCGAAACAACACTGCATACCGAGCCCTTTACTATATCACAGTTAACAGTACTAGATGATGCACCAATCCCTGCATCAAAAACATCAAAATGTTAATTCAGAAAAGAAATAAAAAACCTTAATATACAAAAGCTAGATATATATGATATGAAAATGAATACCATCCAGTTGGACAAAGAGGAAAATCAAGAGAAAGAGAAAGGCCACGACTTGAAGCTTTGGTGATGCCATATTCTTGATGTTGCTAGAGTGATCAAGTGATTTAACTCTTATGTGAGGAAAAACGGATGTGTGTGGGTTAATATTTATACATAAGATGCTGCAATTAAGATAAATCTTTGGTATGTATATCATATCAATAAAATATAATTTGGAAATATCCAATATTTCCATAAATCTTTGATATGTAAATCATATCAATAAATTATAATTTGGGAATATCCAATATTTCCAATATAATTTAACATACCATATTATATATGTGGACCTCAATTTGTCCAACAACAAAAAAATACGAAATACATATAAATATAAATACGAAATACAATAAAAAAATACCAAAATAATACAAAGTATAAAAAAAATGAATGAAATATATAAAAAAAAAAAACAGAACAGAAAAATCGAGGATGGCAGTGGTGCCTCCCCAGCACCACTGCCACCACCCATGCCACCAGACCCACCAGACCCTACACCGCACTCTTCTGATCACTATACCCTACCCTCCACTCCTCTAATTACTCATTCCGTTGATAAAATTGCCGGATATGACCAAAACTAATAAAAGAGGCATGGGGCTCGTGCTTACACCCGTGCCGAGCCCTATGCCCTTCCCCCCAAACACATATGGCTGGAACTCTATAAATAGAGCTCCTAGCGAAGCCAAAAGAAAAAAGGGAAAAAGAAGGAGATGCTGCAAAAAAAAAAAAACAACACAAAAAAATACACAGTCTTCCCGTAGGGAGGAACCCAGCGCCTAGAGCTTCCTACACAAAGAAAAAAAAAATGGGTCAGTTTCATAAAAAGAGAAAGAGTTAGAATACACAAAAAAATAACATCACCGAAACTTTGAAAGTAGATCTAGGGAAGTGGAGACTCCTTTTGGTGAAAAGAAGGTCAAATCTGCGTTCAGAGGGTTGAGAAGAGTTTGTGAAAGATTTTTAAAATTTTTTGACACTGTCAATGGCGGCCAAAGCTCGTCGCAGGCAAGGACTGCGGCAGCCGTCATGATGGACGGCTACTGGCCCCAGGTCAGCTGAAGAAGAGAGAAAAAAAAAAAAGAGGTTTTTTTTTTGCTGAGAAACGGAGGAAATGAATGAAAATTTTTTTTTTTTAACTTTTATATAAACTGTCAATAGCCAAAACGACGTCGTTTCAATAAACGCCTAAAATGACGTCGTTTAGGCCAAGGAGGATCCGCGCATCAATTAACGACCCGACCCGGGGTCCGCGCACCCGACCCGACAACCCGTTTCTCCTTCAGCCACTGATCGGTCCATCTGAACCGAAACAAACCGAACTGAATCGGTACTGAATCGCTGAGTTACCCAAACCGAGCTGAACCGCCGAATCGAACTGGACGTTGACCGAACCGTTGATCGGTCCGGTTCAGGTAAAAAAAATTTTTTTAAAAATTTTTCTTATTTTTTATATATTATTTTATTAATATTTATGCATATTAAAATATCTATATTTGTTAGATTAAATGATGAAATTGTGGTTAAATTCTTTTATGTAATTATGTTAATTTTTAAAATAAACTTTAAAAACAATTATATAAAAATAAAATTAATAATAATACTAAACTAATAAAAAATGTAGGAAAAGGAAATTTTTATCCAATGATGAGATTCAAAGGTATTCTGAGTAGTGATGCCTACGAAATCTCTAGGTGAGAAGATTTTTTTAAAAAATACTACCAATGTATTGGAGTATTTATAAAAAAATTTTCAATACAGTAAAAATTTTCTTTTTTAAAGTAATAAATAAAAATTGATTAATAATATAAAAAATATAAGTAATAAAAATGAGAAGAAAAGAAATTTTATCCGATGATGGGATTCTAAAAGTATTTCAAGTAAAGATGCTTTAAGAAATCTCTAGGTGAGAAGATTTTTTGTAAAATATTACCTGCGTATTGAAATATTTATAGAAAATCTTCAATATAATTAAATTCTTTTTTCTTCAAAATTTCAATTTTAAATAAGAATATTAATAAAATTTCTAACAAAGGAGAATAAAATGTGTGCATAAACATAGTAATATTTTGCATTGCATGCATGACATAATTTTTTACGAAAAATAAATTCAAACCTCCGAGGATGAGATCTAAGGTATTCCGAGAAGCGATGCCTAAGAAATCTTTAGGTGAAAAAAAATTCTTCTAGTGTTACCAACGTACTGGAACATTTTAAGAATTACTTCAATAAAAAAGTTTTAATTTATTTTTTTCGAGAATAATTTTTTTCTAATAAATAAAAATCAAGGAAATTATTTTTTTTGAATACCGAAAATTAGACTATTTTTATCAAAATCAAAGGATAACACGTTGTAATTGGTACTATTTTTTAATGGACGCTGTGAGGGTGCTAATCCTTTCCCACGCATAACCGACTACCGAACCCAAACTGTTTCGCAGACCGTAAAATTATCTTTTTAATAAATTTTAATTAATTTTAAAACTTTATTAAAAGGGTATGTTTTAGTAGGTGGCCAATCGCACCTAGCCAAAAAAGATTAGTGGTTACTCCGTTATTTTTTTTATTTCGTTTCCAAATTCGTCGAGCGGACATAAAATCGTTACGACAGCTTGGTAATTCCGCTGGGGACACCTTTTGTTTCCGAGAGTTAGGCCAAAATTAACTACTTGTTATCCTCAAATTTTGATTTAACCAGTCTTAATCAATTTCTTAAATTTTTATTTTTCATTTTTAGTAAAAAAAAAATAAAAATAAAAACAAATCAAAAATAAAAAGCAAGAAATTCACACACATTTCTTTTACTATACCTCTTATGTTTTATTTTTCTGTATATATTGCTCTCAATAAATTAAGATATATTTGCACACAATGGCACAATGCATCTCATACATGAGCTCTATACCCGAATTCTGTCCTTTATAGGAGGAAGTAAAGTACATATGCTCTCGTGAGGTGATAATCTCCGCAATGGCAAACGAAATACTTCCACTCGAATTGAACCATTTTCGTTCATAACCTATAATGGGTGAGGATCAGGGTGCCTTACTAGTCCAACATGGACAACAGTGAAGAATAATTTGGGAACCTTTAGACCCTGTCAATCCAAATCCAGCATATAATAAGCTTAGAAAACCAGCTTTTTGTAGAGCCTTGTCCATCCTCTTATAGGAAATACCTAAGAATAAAAGTTATGTATAGTATAATACAAAACAAAACAAAAAAAATCTCAAAAAACACTAAAACACAAAAAAAAAAAATTTCAAACCACACTAACTCAATTTTGTTTCATTTTCTTTTTTTTGCATTAATCATATCATACAGTTTTACATCGAAGATATTTGCTCTAAGACATTTCTCCCAATAAGTTTTCATGGATCCCATAGAACTATAGATTTGCTCATCCTCAGTCAGTGTGCCATGTGAGTCATATAATGAAGTACATGTTTGGTAGAAAGAGGCTCAACAAAAGAACGAAGATTTTTTGCTTACCAGTTATGTGTCTGAATTACCTGAAAAAGTGCATTTAGATTTCACACAGAATGATTTAAAAGAGTTAGCTGCTGTTTGGGGTCAATTAAATGAGGAAAGAAAAGAAAGCTTTTACAAAAAGTATGGACAGATTGCATCTCTCATTTCAGTAGTGATCAATGAACAGCTGATCAAAGCAACTATACAGTTTTGGGATCCATCCTATAGATGCTTCACTTTTAATCAGGAAGATTTGGTGCCAACTATCGATGAGTATTCGATTTTACTCGGGATAGAACTACAATGTCCAGATAAAGTATTTACCCGAAAGCCAAAATCAAGTTATCGTAAAAAGTTAGCCAAGCTTATGGGGGTTAAAGTAGAAACCATTGATTCCTTTGTAAAGTCTAAAGGTGAACATCTCGGCATTCATTGAGACTTTCTTTGAAACTTCATTTAGGAGCATTTGGATAATGATCAAGGTATGGATGTGTTTGCTCTAGCATTGTATGGCATAGTAATTTTTTTGAAGATTTTGGGTTACATTGAGATAACTGTGGTAGATTTTTTTGAGTAAATTAAAATCCAAACAATTAATCTCGCTCTAACAGCCCTAACCGAAACCATCAGGTCATTGAATTTCTGTCGACAAAATGAGAAATGATGATTCCTAGGATGTGCATCTCTGTTATACGTATGGGTCAGAAGTCATTTCAAATGTAGGAAGAGTGCATTTTCGAAACCATATCTTTGAAATAAGGCACCACTCGAAAAGTTTTGTAAAAGCCAATGGCCGACATTAAAAACTATGAAAGAATGGGTTATTTTCTTGCGAAGGCTTACTGGAGATTAAATCGAATGGATGGCACCTTGGATGCCTCGTGTGCCCTTATTGTATCATGGAGGAAATGACCCATGGATTCCGTTATTAGGGCTATGAGGTGTTGTAAGTTACACTCCATTGATGGTACTTAGGCAATTTGGTGCAAAACAGTTTATTCTTACTACTCTTGGCTTGGTCCAAGTAAAATTCATTTATGGAGAATCGAATCCATTAAGAACCTCGAAACAGTTGATCCAAGCATGAAAGAGAACACAAAGAATGAGGTTAGGGCCTCTCATCGACAAAGTCACTTCTGATTATCAGATTTGAAAAGTAAGGTGACCTAGAGACATAGTACTCCCTCTTGATAATGGCTCATATCAATTGATTAATCTTTCAGAAGAGGTGCAATTATCAGAAGTTGAGCTTGTCAAGAAAGAATTAGAAGCTGAAAAAAAAAAGAAATAAGAAGAGAAAATTTGAGACTTCATGAGAAAATAGGGCATTTAAAATATAAAACGGAGATACAAGAGAGCAAATTAGAAAAAGTCATAAAAGAGTGAGATCTGGCTAATAGTGATTTGAAAGATCTACACCAAGAAAATAAGAGGTTACAAGTTCAATTCAAAACTAGAAAAGTTATCAAGTCTTACCTTAACCGACAATGTGAAATGGATAAGCTCTAAGAGGGAATAAACCAATGGAAGGGCAAAGCTCAAGAAAAGCAAGAGGAGACCACAAGAATTTCTCAAAAATGTTAAAATTGGAAGGGATTATACTCTACAACCTCAGCAAGATTGGTGGAATGCCAAAACGAAAAGGAAATATTGAAAGTCATGCTCGCAAAAGAGAGAAAAAAGCACTTCAAAGTACTAAACGAAAAGGAATCACTTCATCAGGTGATCCAAGGGTTAGAGATACAACTACAAGACCAAAAAAGCCATATTTTAGCAATGATAGATGAGTGGCATAGAAGGGAAAAAGATTGGATCTTTACATGTGATTCAGAAAGGGATGCTCACATGAGATGAAAGGCAGAAAGCTTAGAGAAACAACAGTACATAGAGCACTTGACTAATCAAGTTTGCAAGGCAGTGAGAAAAGCATGGGAGATGGTTGAAAAGGTAGAAGCATTAAAAAGAGAAGTCAATCTCATAGGAGAATATGGACAGCACCTAGTGAACTTTTTAGATAAGGTAAAAGATCATTATGAGCAAGTCAAACGCTTTTATGGATATAACTCTAGGATGGTAAATCCTATGTAATAAAAGTTGTATGGGATCAATAAAAATTTTTAATGTTGAAATTCGTCCAAAAGCAAATATCTCCCACTTGCATTCATACATCATATACATCATTTTTCATAAAATAAGTAAAAAAATAAAATTTTCAACACATAGCATTCTAATTTTTTCTTTCTTTCTTCTTTTTCAAAATAAAAACTTTGTGGTAATAAAAGTTCAAGAATAGCTCACCCATCAAAAATTTTAACCCACTCTACTCGTCATTCATACAATACCAGGATACAGACAAGAATCATAGAGCAAGAACAGGCCAGTCGATTTGAGAGAATTGAGAAAGCTCAAGAAGAACTAAGAGGGGATCTCAGTACAATAATGGATATGCTCAAGAAACTTGACAAGGGAAAAACAGTGGAAGAAAATCCTAGCCTTCAAGAATAATCACCAGATATGGTAGATCCTGTCTATCCTCCAGGATTTGAGCCACGACTGAACCAACCTTCACAAGAAACTAGAGTACCAATTTTTACTCCTGGTGGATATCTTAATCCTTATCCAAGAATGACATCCACACTTGCTCCAGGATAATTTCAAAATTTTGTTAATCCTATTATGATGAAAAAACCACCCGAGTCAATCTTAGTTCCTGATTTGGATGATCCCAAGGAAAGAGAAAAGCTAGGGATACAAACACCTGAAAAGGTAAAAGATACCAATGCCCGAAAGAAGATGAAATTATTAAAAGAAAAGCTTAGGGCTGTAAAGAGAATGAATTTTTATGGCTCCACAAATGTGGTTGACCTTTGTTTAGTTCCAGATGTAGTAATTTTACCTAAATTCAAGGTCCCTGAATTTGAAAAATATGATGGCACAAAATGTCCAATGACCCATATCACCATGTATTATCGAAAGATGGTAGCATATGCTCGAGATGAAAAGTTGTTAATGCATATATTTCAAGATAGTCTTACGGGTTCTGCAGCTAGATGGTATGTTCAATTAGATAGGACTTATATTCGTTCTTGGCAAGAGCTTACAAATGCATTTCTTACACAATATCGATATGTCACAGATCTGATTCCAGATCGTTTATCTCTACAAAGTATGAAAAAAAAGTAACTAAAAACTTCAAAGAGTATGCATAAAGATGGAGAGACGTGGCTACACAAGTTCAACCTCCTCTCACTGAGAAAAAAATAACTGTTTTATTTGTGAATACCCTGAAAGCACCTTACTATAAGAGATTGATAGGTAATGCAACCAAGAACTTTACAGATATGGTGATATCAGGTGAGATCATTGAAAACGTCATAAAGAATGATAAGTTCGATGTAAGAGAGACAAACGGAGCAAGAAAAGGTAGAGCTCCTAGAAAGAAAGAGAATAAAGCTCAAACAGTGAACTATATGAGACAATAATTCAAAAGTTTCACACCTTATCCTACACCAGTATACTAAACCCATTACCCTTCTGTAAACCATGTTACATCCATCCCTCATTCATATCAACCATACCAGTCGTTACCACAACCAGCTTATTCACTTCATTTTCAGTCATCCTTTCAGACATCCACCTACAATCATTCTACTGCACCTATTAGACCAGAATGGAGACCCAATCCTAATAGTGGTTTGAGAGCCTCAAGAAATACCCAAGAAAAAATCACTTTTGATCTCATTCCCATGACATACACAGATTTGTATCATCGACTTGTTGAGAAATATCTGCTTGCTTCTATTATCGTTAAACCCTTGAAACCTTTGTTTCTCAAATGGTATGACCCCAATGCACATTGTGATTATCATTATGAGAATCTAGGTCATTCCACTAAAAATTATATTGCTTTGAAGCGTAAAGTGCAAGGGTTAATCAATGAAGGAGTATTCAATTTTGATACCAACCAACAAGGAACTCCAAATGTCAATAGGAATCCTCTACCAAATCATACCAGACCATCAATAAATGCCTTAATTGATGGGCAAAGAAGTCACGTGAAGGAAAAAATAAATAAAGTTAAGACTCCGATGGCTAAGGTGTTTGAAGTATTAGTCAAAGCTGACATGTTGAAGCCAATAGAACCTCAAAATTGCTCTGAAGTAATTAACTCAACTAAAGCTGTAATTATCACAGAGGTGTTATGGGGTATTTTATCGAGAATTGTCACCAATTCCATCAGGAGGTGCAAAAATTGATGGATGAAGGTCGAATGGAGTTTTACCAAGAGAGAGAAGAGTTGGTGAAAGTGTCTACCATTGATTTAAAGAATAAGTTTGAGCATAGATCGGTAACTATCTATTATGATGAGAAGCCAACATCGAAGCTAGAAAAGCCCGGCTCTCGACCAGTGGTGACAATTAAAGTCTCTAGCCTTTTTTTCATATCAGAATAATAAAGCAGTACCTTAGAAGTACGATTATGATGTCGTAGTCAACCCAGATACTACCAACATAACGGGTATAGGTGGCATAACTCGAAGTTACAGGTGTTATACCCTAGAGGCTCTAAAAAAAGCTAGAAAAAAGAAAGTCAAGATAGGAAAAAAAATGAAAATCAGAGTGATCTTGATGCAACACCAAAAAAAGAATGTCAGAAGCCAGTATCTGATAGTGAAACATGTGAATTTTTAAAGTTAATAAAACATAATGACTATAGCATGGTAGAACAGCTTAACAAGATGTCAGCTAAAATTTCGTTATTATCATTATTGCTTAATTCAAAGTCACACCGTAATACTTTACTGAAGGTGTTAAATTAAGCATATGTGTATCACAATGCTTCTGTTGAATATGTGGAGTAGCTTGTTGGTAATCTGACGATTTCAAACTATATCTCTTTCAGTGAAGAAGAGATTTTTTTTGAAGATAGAGGAAGTACCAAGTTATTTCACATTACTGTGAAATGTAAAAGTCATATAATGGCTAAGGTTTTGATTGATAATGGCTCATCCATCAATGTTATACCTGTGACTACTCTGGCAAAACTCCCTATTGATAAATCTTATATGAAACCTAGTCATATGATAGTGAGAGCCTTTGATGGAACCAGAAGAGAGGTACTGAGAGATATAAAAGTGTCATTACATATTGGTCTATGTACTTTCAACGTGAAATTTTAAGTTATGGACATCTTTCTTTCATACAGTTATTTATTGGGTAGGTCGTGGATCCATATGACAGGTGCTGTTCCATCTTCATTACATCAAAAAGTTAAATTCATTGTTGAAGGGAAGCTAACATGTGTGGCAGGAGAAGAAGATTTATTGGTAACTCAATCGATAAATACTTTCTATGTGAAATCAACAGATGAAGCTTTGAAATGCTCTTATAGATCCTTTGAGATTGCCAATGCAACATATATAGCTGGAGGATCTAAATTGTATTCGCCACACTTGTCTACGATAACTAAAATGATAGTCAAATAGCTTACCAAGATGAAATGGTGACCTAAAATCGGACTTGGAAAGAACCTGCAAGGAATCACAAAGTCATCGACCATAAATGAAAAAAAAAAGAGATTTGGCTTGGGATATAAGTCAACAAGAGGGGACAGAATAAGAATGGTGAATGAGAAAAGGGATAAGAGAATAGCTAATCTTAGGGGATATGAGCCGGAGTTAGAACCCATAATCATTTCATACCTCTATAATTTTTTTCACTCGGGAGGATACACTTATCCAGATTTACCGAGAACCCTAAGTGCAAGATTCGTGAGAAAATTTTCAGAACTAGCCATTCAAATGATGGATGATAGAGAAAAGAAGAGTCAAAGTGAAGAGCTATTCGTGTACCCTTATCCTTCAGATTTTGAGCTGGATAATTGAAAAGTTACAGAGCTACCTGTTATTTTTAAAACTTTAAAAAAGTAATGTACTGTAAAACCTTAAATTTTTTATTACTTTCTACGAGTATTAGGAGATCTTTTATGGTGTGTTTATGTTTATCATTTTAATAAAAGACTTAAAAGATACATTCGTATTTCTTCTATTGTTTTCATTTTCATTTTACTTTTCATTCTTTTCTTTCCATCATTTTATTGCCATTCCATTTTTGTGTGTCAATATTCTTTTCATCTTACCCTTTGCAGGGTCTCAAACAATGAACACGAAGATAATCATGGCAATAATCTCAGATTTGATTTTAAAAACTTAATTCATATTGATGAACTTAATAATAAAGAAGATTTAGATAACTACACATTACCTCTTGATTTGTTAAAATTAATAGAACATGAAGATAAGCCAATTGAATCCTATCAGTAAATTATCAAATTAGTGAATTTAAGAGATAGTGAAAATAGAAAAGAGGTTAAAGTTGGTATATTTCTTTTACCAGTTGAAAAATATAAGCTAAAAGAGCTGCTCTGAGAACATGTAGATATATTCACGTGGACTTACCAGGATATGCCAGGACTCAGCACTGATATTGTAGAGCATAAGTTACCTTTAAAACTAGGATGTAAGTCGATGCAGCAAAAGCTAAGGCTCATGAAACCAGAGATGCTGCTGAAAATTAAAGAGAAAGTGAAGAAACAATTCGATGCTGAATTTTTGGAAGTGCTAAAATATCCTGAATGGGTAGCCAACATAGTGCCAGTTCCTAAGAAGGATGAAAAAGTGAGAATGTGTGTCGATTATCGAGATTTGAATAGAGCAAGCCTCAATGATAACTTTTCTTTACCTCACATCGATACTCTAGTGGATAATACTGCTAGGCATTCCACATTCTCCTTTATGGATGGTTTCTCAAGCTATAATCAGATCAAGATGGCTCGAGATGATATGGAGAAAACTACATTTGTAACCATATGGGGAACATTCTGTTACAAAGTCATGTCTTTTGGGTTAAAAAATACTGGTGCCATTTATCAAAGAGTAATGGTGACTCTCTTCCACGACATGATGCATAAAGAAATAGAAGTATATGTGGATGATATGATTACAAAATCTCATGAAAAAGAAGATCATATAGTCAATCTCAAAAAGTTATTTGACAGATTAAGAAGATTTCAGCTAAAGTTGAATCCTGCTAAATATACATTTGGTGTCAAGTTAAGAAAACTATTGGGCTTTGTGGTCAGTGAAAGAGGAATCGAAGTGGACCCGGATAAGATACAAGCCATTCAAAACTTATCTCCTCTTCGTACCCCAAAAGAAGTGCGAGGTTTCCTAAGGAGACTGAACTATATTGCTCGTTTCATCTCTCAACCCACCTATAAGTGCGATCTTATTTTCAAGCTTTTCAAAAAATATGATCCAGGAGAATGGTATGATGAATGCCAAGAAGCTTTTGATAAGATCAAAGAATACTTGTCAAATCCATGTGTTGGTGCCTCCAATCTCGAAAAAACTTTTGATCTTGTACTTAACAGTGCATGAAAATTTCATGAGATGTGTGCTGGGGTAATGAGATGAAACTGAAAAAAAATATGAGCAATATACTACTTGAGTAAAAAATTTACTGATTATGAGTCCAAGTATTCACCATTAGAGAAGATATGTTGTGCATTAGCTTAGATAACTCGAAGGCTTAGACAATATATGCTTTATCACACTACTTGGCTCATAGCAAAGCTGGATCCTATTAAGTATATCTTCGAAAAGCCCTCATTGACAAAAAGAATAACGCGGTGGCAAGTTATGCTTTCAGAATATGATATCATTTATGTGACTCAAAAAGCTATAAAAAGAATTGTCGTAGCCGAGTTTCTTGCTGATCGCGCTGCCAAAAATTATGAACCAATGAACCTGGAGTTTCCTAATGAAGATGTGATGGCCATTGAAGAAAATAAACCTGTTGAAGAGTCTTGGAGGATGTATTTTGATGGAGCTGCTAATGTTTTGGGTCATGGTATTGGGATAATTTTAATATCTCCTTATGGGCACTATTATCCCATTACAGCCAGGTTAAATTTTAATTACACAAATAATGTGGCTGAGTATGATGCTTGTGTTATGGGTCTACAAGTAGCAATTGAAAAGAAAATCAAAGTATTAGATGTGTTTGGAGATTCAGCTCTAGTCATCTATCAGTTATGAGGAGAATGGGAAATCAGAGATTTCAAATTGATACAGTACCATAAGTACATTTTTTAGTTGGTTAAACAATTCGAAGAAGTTCAATTCGAGCATTTGTCTAAAGAAAAAAACCAAATTGCTGATGCACTGGCTACTCTAGCTGTAATGATTAAAATAGATGTAAATATTAAAATTTAACCCATCAAGCTGGATGTGAAAGATGAACCGACACATTGTTCAGGTGTTGAAGAAGAAGTTGATGGGAAACCATGGTACCATGACATTATGCAATACATTAAAAGCCAGCAATACCCAAAACATGTAACAAAAAATGATAAGAGAACTATCAGAAGGTTGGCTATGAGTTTCTTTCTTGATGGAGATGTCCTCTATAAAAAGGGTCGAGATCAAGTACTCTTAAGGTGTGTGAATACAGCTGAAACGAAGAAGATTATTGAAGAAATGCATGATGGAGTTTGTGGGGCACATGCAAATGGTCATATGATGGCTAGACAAATTATGAGGGCTGAATACTATTGGTTGACAATGGAGAGTGACTGTATTGATTATGCCAAAAAATATCATAAATATCATATCTATGCTGACAAGGTCTACACTCCTCTAACAACGTTGCATGTTTTGGCTCTTTCATGGCTATTTTCTATATGGGGTATGGATGTCATTGGTCCTATCACTCCAAAAGCTTTAAATGGACATAGATTCATCTTTATGATGATTGATTACTTCACAAAATGGGTAGAAACTGCATCATACGCTAGTGTGACCTGATCTGTAGTATGCAAATTCATAAAAAGAGAGATAATATGCAGATATAAGCTTTCAGATATAATTATTTCTGATAATATCAAAAATTAAAATAGCAAGATGATGAATAAAGTTTGCACTCAGTTCAAGATTCATCACCATAATTCAGCACCATATCGTCCAAAGATGAATGGGACAGTAGAGGCTGCAAATAAGAATATCAAAAGAATCCTGAAAAAAAATGACTGATACTTATAAAGATTGACATGAGAAGTTACCTTTTACTTTGCATGCTTATAGAACATCAGTCCGAACATCTATCGGGGCCACTCCATTTTTTTTGGTATATAGAATGGAAGTTGTGCTATCGATCGAAGTGAAAATTTTTTCGTTGAGAGTCCTGATGGAGGTAAAATTAGAGGAAGCAAAATGAGTTCGAAATCACTATGAGCAGTTGAACCTCATTGAAGAGAAAAGACTTATAGCACTTTTGTCATGGTCAATTATATAAAAAAAGAATGATTAGAGCACATGACAAGAAAATCCATCCTCGTTGTTTAGGGAAGGAGATTTAGTGCTGAAAAAGATCCTTCCAAATCAACATGATAATCAAAGAAAATGGACACCAAATTGGAAAGGCCCGTATATTTTTTCTGGTGGGGTATTGATTTTAGCAGAGATGGACAGAAGTGATTTATTTGCTCTGATAAACTTAGATGTTGTGAAGAAATATTTTACTTGAAAAAAAAAGAAAAAAAGAAAAAAAAGTAAAAAATAAAAAATAATGACTCATCTGAAGCTGAAAACCTAAAAAAATGTGGCTTGGATGCGAAAAAGAAGCATTGTTCTATAATACAAGGGCAAGTGTAGTTTAATGAACTCTGAAGGATCAAGGAAGTCATCTAATTTAGTTTTAGAAAAAGAATCTGGGAATATTCTGTTCATGATTATCTTATGATCATCATTTGGGCATCTTTGTTTCAACTCAAATACTTTGCCATGCATTTGTTATCAGTTTAATAAAATATGCTATCATTTTTTAGAAATAACACTTATCCATTCCTTTATTCTCATTTTTGTTCACCATATGAATAGAAGAAATGTGTGATTGCATTTTATTGGTCTTGGGTTTAAAATGATGAAAAGAAAAACAAACATGAAATATCTTAGCATTACTTTTTAAAAGTCGACAAAGGCAAATGAAAAAGGATGAGAAAAGCATGACAAGGCATTAATGTTACAGACTTTTGAAGAAGAAAAAATATTGTGATTAGATGTTAAGAACAGATTGGTCGTATAAGAATTCTAATAAAAAAAGCCAAAAGTGAGAGATTTTGAGAACCTTTTTACTACAATGAATAATTTTGATTACATTACATGCATTGCATTTAGAGCACTCAGTACATATATCCATGAACAGTTTTAATAAGGATGGAGACTTTCCATTTCCTGATCAAATAAAAGATTTCAAAAGAGAAAAATTTACTTGTTAAAAGAAAAGAACTCAGTTTTGAGAGAAGATGAGATTTTAAAGTTGTTGAGCCTCTGTTAAGAGGAGCCATTTTCAAGATGGATTTTAAAGTTGTTAAGCCTCTGTTGAGAGGAGCTTTTTCAGATGATATTTTAAAGTTATTGAGCCTCTGCTGAAATAAGCCCTTTTCAAGATAAATTTTAAAGTTGAAGAGCCTCTGCTGAGAGGAGCTTTTCTAAAAGAGATTTTTAAAGTTATTGAACCTCTATTGAGAAGAGCTTTTTCAGATAAGATTTTAAAGTTGTTGAGCCTCTGCTGAGAGCAGCTTTTCCAAAAGAGATTTTTAAAGTTGTTGAACCTCTGCTGAGAGGAGCTCTTTTTCAAGATGAGATTTTAAAGTTGTTGAGCCTCTGTTGAGAGGAGCCCTGTTTCAAGATGAGATTTTAAAGTTGTTGAGTCTCTGCTGAGAGGAGCTTTTTCAAAAGAGATTTTTAAAGTTGTAGAGCCTCTACTGAGAGGAGCCCTTTTTAAATGAAATTTTAAAGTTGTTGAACCTTTGCTGAAATGAGCCCTTTTCAAGATGAATTTTAAAGTTGTTGAGCCTCTGCTAAGAGTAGCTTTTCCAAAAGAGATTTTTAAAGTTGTTGAACCTCTGTTGAGAGAAGCTTTTTCAGATAAGATTTTAAAGTTATTGAGCCTCTGCTGAAAGGAGCTTTTCCAAAAGAGATTTTTAAAGTTGTTGAACATCTGCTAAGAGGAGCCATTTTTCAAGATAAGATTTTAAAGTTGTTGAGCCTCTGGTGAGAGGAGCTTTTTCAAACGAGATTTTTAAAGTTATAGAACCTCTGCTAAGAGAAACCTTTTTTCAATATGAGATTTTAAAGTTGTTAAGCCTCTGCTGAGAAGAGCTTTTCCAAAAGAGATTTTTAAAGTTGTAGAGCCTCTACTGAGAGGAGCCATTTTTCAAATAAAATTTGAAAGTTGTTGAGCCTCTACTGAGAGGAGCCTTGTTTTAAGATGAGATTTTAAAGTTGTTGAGCCTCTGCTGAAAAGAGCTTTTCCAAAAGAGATTTTTAAAGTTATAGAGCCTCTACTGAGATGAGCCTTTTTTCAAATAAAATTTTAAAATTGTTGAGCCTCTATTGAGAGGAGCCCTGTTTTAAAATGAGATTTTAAAGTTGTTGAGTCTCTGCTGAGAAGAGCTTTTCCAAAATGATTTTTAAAGTTATAGAGCCTCTACTGAGAGGAACCCTTTTTCAAATGAAATTTTAAAGTTGTTGAACCTCTGTTGAAATGAGCCCTATTTCAAGATGAGATTTTAAAGTTGTTGAGCCTCTGCTGAGATGAGCTTTTTCAAAAGAGATTTTTAAAGTTGTAGAGCCTCTACTGAGAGGAGCCCTTTTTCAAGATGAGATTTTTAAAGTTGTAGAGCCTCTGCTGAGATGAACCCTTTTTCAAGATGGGATTTTAAAGTTATTGACCCTCTGCTGAGAGGAGCTTTTCTAAAAAAGATTTTTAAAGTTGTTGAGCCTCTGCGGAGAGGAGTCTTTTTTAGATTTTAAATTCCCAAAAATTATCGAGCCTCAAGTGAGAGGAGCATTTTCGATTAAAAAAATTTCATTTGGATTTCGAACAAAATTGTTGTCTTTGTCTTTGTCCTATTACTAATTATCAGCAATGTGCAAAGAGGGGCAGCTGTGGACATCAATTTGTCCAACAATAAAAAAATACGAAATACATATAAATATAAATACGAAATACAATAAAATATACCAAAATAATACAAAGTACAAAAAAATGAATGAAATATAAAAAAAAATGGAACAGAACAAAAAAATCGAGGATGGCAGTGGTGCCATCCCCGGCACCACTGCCACCACCCATGCCACCAGACCCTACACCTTACTCTTCTGATCATTATACCCTACCCTCCACTCCTCTAATTACTCATTCCGTTGACAAAACTATCGGATATGGCCAAAACTAATAAAAGAGGCATGGGGCTCGTGCTTACACCCGTGTCGAGCCCCATACCCTTCCCCCCAAACATACATGGCTGGAACTCTATAAATAAAGCTCCTAGCGAAGCCAAAAGAAAAAAAGGAAAAGGAAGGAGACGCTGTAAAAAAAATAAAAAATAAAAAACAACACAAAAAAATACACAGTCCTCCCTACAGGAGGAACCCAACGCCTAGAGCTTCCTGCACAAAAAAAAGGGGGTCAGTTTCATAAAAAGAGAAAGAGTCAGAATACACAAAAAAATAATCTCATCGAAACTTTGAAAGCATATCTAGGGAAATGAAGACTTTTTTTTGTGAAAAGGAGGTCAGATCTGCGGTCAAGGGGTCGAGAAGAGTTTGTGAGAGATTTTTAGAATTTTTTGACACCGTTGACGATGGTCGGAGCTCTCTACCTGCAAGGACTGTGGCAGCCATCGCGATGGACGGCCACCAGCCTCAGGTCGACTAAAGAAGAGAGAAAAAAAAAAAGAGGTTTTTTTTTTACTGAGAAACAGAGGAAATGAATGAAAATTTTTTTTTTTAACTTTTATATTAACTGTCCATAGCCAAAACGACGTCGTTTAGGCCAAGGAGGATCCACGCGTCAATCGGCGACCCAACCCGAGGTCCGCGCATCCGACCCGACAACCCGTTTCTCCTTCAGCCATTGACCGATCCATCTGAACTAGAACAGATTGAACCGAACCGATACTGAACTGCTGAGCCACCCAGACCGAGCCGAACCGTCAAATCGAATCGGACCGTTGATCGATCCGATTCAAGTAAAAAAAATTTTTTTTTTGAATTTTTATATATTATTTTATTAATATTTATGCATATTAAAATATCTATATTTGTTAGATTAAATGATGAAATTGTGGTTAAATTCTTTTATGTAATTATGTTAATTTTTAAAATAAACTTTAAAAACAATTATATAAAAATAAAATTAATAATAATACTAAACTAATAAAAAATGTAGGAAAAGAAAAATTTTATCCAATGATGAGATTCAAAGGTATTCTGAGTAGTGATGCTTACGAAATCTCTAGGTAAGAAGATTTTTTTTTAAAATACTATCAGTGTATTGGAGTATTTATAAAAAAAATTTCAATACAGTAAAAATTTTCTTTTTTAAAGTAATAAATAAAAATTGATTAATAATATAAAAACTATAAGTAATAAAAATGAGAAGAAAAAAAATTTTATCCGATGATGAGATTTTAAAAGTATTTCAAGTAGAGATGCTTTAAGAAATCTCTAGGTGAGAAGATTTTTTGTAAAATATTACCTGCGTATTGAAATATTTATAAAAAATCTTCAATATAATTAAATTCATTTTTTTTCAAAATTTCAATTTTAAATAAGAATATTAATAAATTTCTAACAAAGGAGAATAAAATGTGTGCATAAATATAATAACATTTTGCATTGCATGCATGACAGAATTTTTTACGAAAACTAAATTCAAACCTCCGAGGATGAGATTCTAAGATATTCCGAGAAGCAATGCCTAAAAAATCTCTAGGTGAGAAAAAGTACTTCTAGTGTTACCAACATCCTGAAACATTTTAAGAATTATTTCAATAAAAAGATTTTAATTTATTTTTCTCGAAAATAATTTTTTTCTAATAAATAAAAATCAAGGAAATTATGTTTTTTAAATACCGAAAATTAGACTATTTTTATTAAAATCAAAGGATAATACGATGCTAATTGGTACCGTTTTTTAACGGGCGCTGTGGGGGTGCTAATCCTTCCCCACGCGTAACCGACTTCCGAACTCAGACTGTTTCGCAGACCGTAAAATTATCTTTTTAATAAATTTTAATTAATTTTGAAACTTTATTAAAAGGATATGTTTTAGTAGGTGACCAATCGCACCTAACCAAAAAAAAATTGATGACAACTCCGTTATTTTTTTTATTTCGTTTTCAAATTCGTCGGACGAAAATAAAATCGTTACGACAATATATATATGTAGTGCTTTCTTTTTATAAGTGAACATACCACATATAAATAGGATGGTGTGATTAAGATAAATATTTGATTGTCGGAGATTGATTTTGGTTTGTTCTTTCCTTTTTGGCAATATTTGAACCTATAATTACTCCTTGACAAATTTATTATTAATTAGAGGTCCTTGGTTAAAACCTGGACTCAAATAATATTTACGACTGACCTAACTTATTTTTGTCAATAATCATGCAATTTTTAGTAAAATATTAAATTTTTACTTTTACTAATCAATGTTCAATTTTTTACAGCCATAATTATAATATAAAAATTTATAAATTTGTACCAAGAAGTTAGCTTAATTTTTATAAATTTGCACCAATAAATTAGCTTAATTGGCAAAGATCATTCACAATGCCCAATTCATGGATTTAAATCCAACAGATAATGAAACAATCTTAAATGCACCTTTTTCAACCATTGTCTTTTTATTTTAAGCTGTCGAGTAGAGATAGCAATTGGAGTTTTCCTACCAATTAACAATTGGAGTTTTCCTACCAAAAAATATTTTCAAACTTGTATTTAATGACTTCAACATAAGACAAGGCCTCTTTAACTTTGTATTAAATGTTTTAGTCGACAGAGTAATGGTAGAAATGTCCAAGGATTCGGTTACTAGACATGTCCATGAATTGAGCAACCCTTCAGGCCTGTGTGCAAGAATTTTTAAGCTCAGGACCCGGCCTGGCCTTCAATGAGATTTGAATGGTAGGAAGTGTAATGAATCTATGTTGAGCATTGAATCCAAATGTCGATTACTCAAACAAAATGGTAAACTTAACAGAAAGCAATATCCTCAAATAAAATGGGGTACTGCTTTCATTCATTTTGAAAGATTATTGATATCTTTCTAATTTACGATGGCAGAATTTCTGGTGTTCCGAAGAATCCTTGGAAAGGAAAAAGGACAAACTTTCCCTTAAAATGAGGACGAAACGCATTGGAACAAGCACAAAGGATCTGCTGCAGCCATTGGAAAACAATGAGAATGCTAGAGCTTTGAAATGAAACTGCTGTGCTGTTTCAACTCAGCTTCAGCACCAGTTGGTGGATGGTGATTAACCCAGGCAGAGATGAGGTGATGCGCGATTGCAAATGGCCCTCGAATAAACATGGGAGCAAGCTTCCCACTTTCCAGAATAAAATCTGCTGACAAACTCTGCCCCTTCTTAACGCCCTTGCAAATCTGATCTACTTTAGCCGCCGCTCTTCATTGTGCCTTCTTGTATTCAACAAATGCCAATGCTTTCCTCACATCTTCTCTACTGTGCCACTGAGCATCTAGACAAACATAACAGTGTCACCATTGTTACTATTTCAAACCCGAATGAATAAGTACAAAATGTATGGAAACTATTGCTTTTCAAGATTTTCTGCACCAGGTCATCCGACAGAGCAAAAGCCTTCTTTATAATCTGTCATCAAACCCACATGACTATTGCAAATTATTGAAATCCATATCCTTCATAATGATTACTGAATCCAATGTGTCATAGAGTTGCTTCCTCTAGAATTGAGTTTTCAAACTGTTTCCACTCTCCGTATGTCCTATGTATTAACCATTAAGACAGTTTTTTTTTTTAAACAGAGCCCCATTGAAAAACCATTAACAGCACTATAAAAACACTATGCTTTCTACAGTGATAATTAGGATTCAGGATGGCAAAAGTCTAACCTACACAGCACAGGTGCATTGACTACTTAATTTTCCAGGAGTGAAGAAAAAAGAACAGAAGAATTACATAAAAAAAAAAGACTGAAAATTTTGTTTTCTATGTATTACGCATGGTTTACACAGAACAGATGTAATGACTAATTAGTTTTCCTCGAGTGAAGAAAAAAAAAAAAGAAGAATTACATAGCAAAAGGACTGAAATTGTGTTCTCAAAGAATAAAGCAACCAGAAAAGAAAATTGTAAATGACATCACATTTCTGAATGTTCAAGTAGCTTCTAATTCTTCCTTATCCACATTTATTTCAAGAGATCTTGCATATGCAAAGAACCCGACCATCAATTGGCATGGTATGCTACTCGGACCAACTGACAACAAGTCAGATTAGTAATTTTAAAAAGTAGCAGGCGTAAATATGCTTCAATAAAAAGGGGGGGGGGGGATGCATAAACATTGCGCAGACTGCAGACATGTTGCAAGCAATTAAAAAAAGGAAAATAATACAAGGCTTTATAAAAATAATAAGAAGCTACCAGAAAGAAAATACAAAATAAAAAATTTTCTATGACCATTTCAAACCAGATTTTCTGTTTCTAATTTCCAAATAATGGGCCAGAATCCAGTACTCAAGTATATTGGAATGCTGGAAAAACAAAAAGGAAAAAGTGAAAAGAAGGGGAACACAAGCATCATGACCCACAGCAGCATACTGATTAAAAAAATATGTACAGAATATTAGCTAACCACTCTTAGTAGTAGTATCTGGCTGGACAATTTAAGTCTAAACTACCATCAGCTTATAAGTTTCCTATTAAGTATTACTGTATCTCCCTTGACAGTTTAAAAACAAATCGAATATAAACAACAGCACAACATAGCAAAACATGTTATTCATCTAAACAATCTTGCTGAATAATACCAGGCCATGGCTGAGAACTATGAGAGACAACTTCGCCAAATTCAATACTGGTCTCTTCATACGTTTCTCTTCTCACTGCTTCTTCCAAGCTTTCCCCTGGCTAAGGACAATAGAAGATATCAAACAATGAAATCGCAGAAATAAAGGTCAGATTGCTTCTTTTTCATATTTAAGATATTCTTTAATCTTACAAATAACAGGTAAAACCTGATTAAGGTTTGAAGTTCTACCTCTATGAATCCAACTAAGCAAGTCCACATTCGAGGTACAAATCTGGATTGTCTACTTAAAAGTGCTCGATCATTTTCTCTATCAATGACCAACATAATGACAACCTATTTTCAAGAAACATTAGTTAGAGAGATCAAAGAGACACCCTACAAATCCACTATATTAAAAATTCAAAGTTCAAACCTCAATTGTAGAAAATAAGGGAAATGCTTTACTGGATCAACACGAGGGTAAATGGACTTTTTGCATAACTCATTGGAGCATTGTTTCCTTCTCCCAGCTTCCTTGGGAACTGTTTTCTCTCCGCAATGTCCACAAAATCGTGATAGATTATGCCATTGAAGCAATGCCCGTGCCTGATCAAATGTAATAAGCATGTAATAATAAAACTCTAGCTAAAGAAAAGATGCAAAAAATGACAAACAGTATGCAAAACTTAGCAATGCCAACTGGATAGTATTTCAACTGCCTCTGTTCATTTAAAATATCAAGAATCTTTTTAATAACAATGAAGAATCAAGGGCAAAAACAAAAATTCAGAACACAAAACATGATCCAATTATGAATCTAAAATCACGGCTTCTCTCACTTACATGACCAGCAATAGCCAATTCACCCATAGCCAAAGAATCAGCCCAATCAGTGGCCACCATCAGCTCCACAAAGCACAACTATCTGCAACTCAATTCAGGAACCAATCCACCTTCCTCAGAAACATCAATAGCCCAATAAACAACACCCTCTTCGGCTCTTGAACCCAAATAAACCAAAGACTCCTCAGTCAACTGGACCCCGCACTTTCCCAAAATACCCTTACAATCAGGCAAACTCATCCAGCCCAGATGCCAACTGGGCACAACATCAGCCCCGGTAACAGAAGAAGATGCCGAAGGCCTGCCCCTTCTGAAGTTGAGATTATCGACCACGAACCTTCACGGTGCATTAATTTGGAGTAAATACATGCATGCAGAGGAGGTAAGATTCAAGCAAGGCCTGCAGCTAACATTTACGAGTTTCAATAGATTTGGATATACTCTCTTTCCCACACACGTACATGCAAAATATAACAAATAGTCACATACAATTGGGACAAAAAGAATAATTTCTTTTACAAACATATAAGCACGTGCATCTTTCACATCAAGCGCTTCAAGTAAAATAGATATGATAATTAAATCTCACATCGGATATAAAAACGTTGATGTTGCATATCTTGATAAATCGATTTTGAGGAGAGAAAATAATAATCACGTGATAAGTGATATCAAGACAAGTTTTAAATCATTCGATTCACGCTAAAAAGTAATAAACAGAATACTCCAATCTTACAGCAAACATGAAAAAAGAGGTCATTGAAATATAAAAACGTTAACATTACATACTCTAACAAATCGGTTTTAATTTTAAATGTAATGCAACTAGAAAACCCCTTTTTTATATCTTTACCTGCAGTAGTGTTTTAATTTTAAATTTAAATGCAAAGAATGCCTTTTTCCTTTTCAATTTCTAATTAATCAATATAAGTTAGGGCAGATATATTTAATTATCAAGGATAATTAAAATATTATTTAAAATTTTTTTCAAAAGATATATTATTTAAAAATTTTTATATTTAATTTATTATTTTTATTAAATTAAAAAATATTAAGATTTAATGCTTTAATACGCGAATAATAACATTCACAGTTAAGGGTTGAAAGGGGCGGGCGGCTTCATCTATACCGTGGACATGCCTAGTTCTAAGTGCCACATTTGACGAGGGAGTCAATTGGATCTTCAATGCAATGGCAGGCGATAGGGCATAGCCATAGCTAGATCTCTAGGTCATTCCAGTTGCCACTCCTCAGTATATGTAGCAGTAGTAGTAAATTTCTCTTGCACTACCATTGAATACTGAATAAGACATGATACATATAAATGACTATTGCCTGGATATCAGCTCTCTCTCTCTCTCTCTCTCTCTCTTTATATATATATATATATATATATATATATCTCATATTGTTAATGAAATTTAAAAACTTTACCATTAAAGTTAAAAATTGTGATGTTAATGTAATTTTAAAACTCTACCATCAAAGTTAGAAATTGTCACATAGGCTATTAAAATATAGATATATATATAATTAATCTTATATTGTACTTGAACCGAATAAAAACTCAGCCTTAAGTGCATATCTTGAAAAAGTTCAGAGACTATATGATCTTATTATCCAAAAATAAAGAGTGAAAAAAAAGTAGCAAGATCTAATAGCTCTTTATTCAATAGAAGTGAAAACTATAAGATTATTACAGAATGCTGCAACAACAGGTAAGACTTTCGCCCAAATTAGGGCTAGGGATACAGTTAGCAGAAGAAGCAGTATGACCAATGCTTTCACATGGCTTAATACAATCCGAAACAACACTGCATACCGAGCCCTTTACTATATCACAGTTAACAGTACTAGATGAGGCACCAATCCCTGCATCAAACACATCAAAATGTTCATTCAGAAAAGAAAAAAAAAACTTAATATACAAAAGCTAGAGATATATATATATATATATATATATATATGAAAAGAAAATGAATACCATCCAGTTGGGCAAAGAAGAAAATCGAGAGAAAGAGAAAGGCCACGACTTGAAGCTTTGGTGATGCCATATTCTTGTTGTTGCTAGAGTGATCAAGTGATTTAACTCTTATGTGAGAAAAAAAGGATGTGTGTGGGTTAATATTTATACATAAGATGCTGCAATTAAGTTAAATCTTTGATATGTAAATCATATCAATAAAATACAATTTGGGAATATCCAATATTTCCAATGTAATTTAACGTACCATATTATATATATAGTGCTTTCTTTTTATAAGTGAACATACCACATATAAGTAGAATGATGTAATTAAGATAAATATTTGATTGTCGGAGATTGATTTTGGTTTGTTCTTTCCTTTTCTAGCAATATTTGGACCTATAATTACTCCTTGACAAATTTATTATTAATTTGAGGGTTAATTACTACTGATAGAAAACTGTAACAAGTACTTATCCTTCTAAAAGATACCATTATAAGTGTAAATATACATAATTTCATAATTTGGTAATTAACGATTACATTCATTTAATTATTTGGTCATTGAAAAGGAATTATTATTTGGCCAATTAGAATTGACTTGAAATTTGAAACATTCATTTAATTAATTAGGCATAAATACAAGATTTTCTACCATATATAGCTCAATGTTGAATTTTTTTTTCATAGTACTTTAATTACGTTGAATTTTACCACCGTGATAACTTTTTAACAAAAATTAACAGTGAAAAAATATTACATGAAAAATTTTATTTGTACAATTTAAATAAACTTTGAAGAAGCAGAAAAGTGGTTTCACAGTTTTTATTTCACAATCATGAAGGGTGAAGAGAGATATGAAGTGAAATTCCATGTCATCATTCTATTTCTAACCTAAGTCTTGTCTTTACAATATTACAAAACATGAAATATGCGTTTGGATAAGGAATTTCAAGGAGGAATTTTATTTATAGAGAGTTTTTTAAAATTTTAAAAAATTTTATTTTGTTTGATAAAATAAAAATAAAAATCCTCAAAATTCATAGAATTTGAATAAAATTTTTTGAAAGGCTCAAATTCTCTTTTTAAATTCTACCCATTTAAGTAGAATCTTTAAAATCCTTTAATTATATGATAAGAAATCAATATTTAACATGTTTACTACTATTACAAAGGAAAATATGATCATAAAAATTAATTTTAAAAAAAGACGTTTCATCTATTGAGAATCAATTCGACCGGATCCAATTGACCCATAAAATTAATGACTCCATCAGATGTGCAAGTTTAAACTCTCTTAACGGTTTGGTGGAGGAAAAACAACCCTCATCTCAACAATTTATCTTAGAGATTATTGCTTTAATTTTGTAACAAAATTTCTTTCCTCTGGAAGATTTTCAATTTGTCACCCTTTGCTTTTTTGTTATCTTTTATAAATATATATATATATATATTTTATTGCAAAATATAATAATAAAGAAAGCACAGAATTAATGAATACGAAGAGAAGTAGAAAATATATACCTCAATGACTTTTTACAAGAAATTCTTTTTAATTGTTGGGTATGAGCGTCCCTCCCTCAAACTTTTGGACATAGGGTTGAGTTTTATGAATAGAAGGTAGCCCTCTTCTTCCCTTCTTTTTTTCTTTGTTCTTCTTCTCTTCACTCTTCAAAACTCCACCTGCCCTTCTCCCTCTCTCTCTCACCCCCCCTTAGTCGCCGTTGCCTGTGGTTTTTGCCGCTGGTAGCCTCCTCCTCCTTCTGTTCCTCTCTTTTCTTTCTTATATCCCTCTAGCTGACAACATTCTTTCTCACTTTGACCACTTAAGCCTCTAAAACCTCTCATACTCAAAATTCACCCAAGAATCCTTTACAAAGTTTTTGGGTTTTAGTTGGTTTCCATTTTTCTCAATTCTTTTAGGTTCTTTTTTCTGATGGATATTCTTCGTGGCTGCAAATGTGATTGAGCTGTGAATTAATGATGTTGGAAATGGATTTTGAGGAAACTGGAAATAATCAAATAAACCACGTCCACTTGTGGTAGTGGTTGCCATATGCTGGCCTTCCTGCAAAAAGGAAATATGACCGTCGTGACAGTACTTGAACTTTGAACATTGGAGCTTTTTTTTTTTTTTTTTTTAATGTTTTGTGTGGTTTTAGATGTTGGGATTTTTGTTTTTTAATTGTTGACACAAATGCATTGTATTATTTGGTTTTTAAACTTCATCTCAATTTGTTTGGTACATATGACTGGTTATAGTTTGGGCCCTCCTCTTTGTGCTGATCCTTTTCAATTTCTTGGAGTTGTTTGAGACTGTAATCTACCAAATCGTTTGTCGGTTCTGAAATTTTCCATGCCCACATTCTAAATTTTCCAATTCTCATGGTATCTCCTTTGCATTCAAGATTGTGCATTTAATCCAAATTTACTTTTTTATAATTCAATTAATTGATATACTTACTCATAAAATATAACATCTAATAAATTTAAAATTTATATCTCAAATTATAATATTTTTATAAAAAATTTAATTCTTTCAATTAAAAATAACATTTAACATAATAATTCATGCATACTTTTTTTCTAATAATAAAAACAACACTTTTTAACAATGTTAAGCGGCTCTGACAAAAAAAAATTGATAACGGGTTGGAATTAATTCAATCTCGAATATAAGCTAAAATATAAGTATTTTTGCATCAACATGCGGAAAAGCAAAAGGCGTAGAAAGCGAAATAATATAAATAGTAGTAAAGAAAAGACAAGATACCCATATCAGATTGATAATCATAGAGTTTAGTCTGACAGGTTGCTCTCTTGTTTCCAAATGTCAAAATCCGTTACCCATAGTCACATCAGCTGAATATTTTCTGACAAAAAAAATGCCATTTTCTTCCCTGAGCAATTCTTTCAAATTTTTTTCCTTTAATTTTCATGTTCTTTACCATTTTTTCCTGCTTCTTTCCGCATAGCTTTCGATCTCTAATCATGGAGTCCAACTGAAATCAAATTTTAATGGAATCCTCAATTGAAAGGAGAACTTGATTTAATTTAACAAACAACGATAAGGAAAAACAATGTTCGGAGTTTGAAGACATCAACAAAAATTTTAATTTTATCATTTAAGTGCACTCAAAAATAATAAAATAAATCACGAATATATAATCATTTTAAAAATTTATTATTATTAGATGGTTTAATTGATCAAGTCGTTTTTTTATTTAAAAAAACTAGTTTTACCAAATGTTAATTTTTCAATCAATTTAAGACTGTTTTTTTTTTTTAAACTACTAATGGATTTAATTGATTAATTTATGTTGGTTTTTAATCATTTTATACATTTTAACTTTTGTTATATGTAAATTGGTAAGTGAAAATTCAGTGTCAAGAAGATTTTATAATATAAAAATTATTATTTATTAACGCCGCTTCACATGACATTAACTAAGGGGAGGCCAATATTTAATTTCCAGCATTAATTGAGGTTGCAATTGCTTTCCTGCGAAGAAATTTAAAAGGGTATTAAATTCCCAGCCGATCGAAGAGTAATGATGTATGGTTCAAACACAATATATTTACTTATAGTCAATGACCTTGAGATGAGGAAATGGGTGCTAATTTTGGCTTTAGTTTATGTCACTTTCTCAAGCCAATGGTAATGACTACACACTGCTTATGCACCTGTTTCATAAACTATTTTCCCTCCTATGAATTTATTTATGAGAAATTATTTCATTTATTGTTAGTAAAATTTTTAAATTTTAGAAGAGAGGTTGGTTGGATAACCATACCATTTAAGATATATTTAAAATTAAAACTTTTCATTAATTATCAACCATGCCTGATCGATCCAACCCATCCCATGGACGTGTTTAGAAAAAAGTAGAGAAGCTTAAATTATCTTCATAATATTTTCTTTTGTTTTGTTTTGGTGAAAAAGTGTTGAGAGTTGCTTTAAAGATATTTCCCATTGTCTTTTGTGTTGGGGGTGTTGGTGTTGAGGTAGTTGTTTTAGGTTTAAATTTGATTGTATTGTCACTATCAAAGTGTGAAGATTGGCTTGATGTACGTGCTTTTGCCATAACCACTTTAAATTTGCTGGCGATGACATTGATCAGTTGCATGTGCATCTTAACAAATACAAAGAAAACGAATTAACAGGTTTAGAAAGATAAATAAATAAATAAATATATATATATATAATAATACCAATAATAATAACAATAATAAACGTAATTGTTATCCAAAAGTATGAGAATAATTGAAGGAAATTAATTATGAAAAAAATTATAAATATGAAAAAAAAATCCATTTCTTTGATTCATTTATTGCTTCTCTCTCTCTCTCTCTCTCTCTCTCTCTCTCTCTCTCTCTAGCACAAAAACCAAAACGTTTGGTATAACTCATAGCTAATTTTTAAAAAGTAAAAAAACAAAAAAATAAAAGGAAATTACAAAATTAATATATATATATATATAAACCAAATAACCTACTATATAGTTTTATTTTAACCAATAAAACAATGAGTTGTACATTTTTATTCATTCTATTCCATCATATTTTTATTTTCTTCCATCATTTTGTTTGAAAATTTCATACATAAAGCTTTATATTCTAGCTAATGGGAAACGATGGATCCCAAAAATCTATTGATGAGAAAATCTTAAGGGTATAAACTTACCAGTGTCTTTGGCTGAACAGCATGAGAAAAAATGAAAAGAATATAATAGAAATGAAAGAATTGAGGGAAATTAGACCTCAAATTTAATTTCTTTCATTTAATTTAAAGAAAAAAATAATATTACTTATTTGCTAACAGTAGGGTGATATATCGATAAAATATTTAACTCTTAATTTAATTTTTTTTAATCTCTTAATTTAGACTTTCCATAATTATGATTCAACCGCTAACAATTTTTAATATAAAAAATATAATTTTCTTTAAAATTTCTTTCTCATACCTCCCAATTGCCATAAGCGTCCTTTTAGAAAATGTAAATGAGGATTTGACTTTTCTTCATACAACTTTTTTGCTAAATTTAGGCATAAGTATAAAAAAAATTCCTAAACTAAAATTAAATAATTATCTAAGTCTTTATCATTTTATTACAATTAATTAAGTTGTTAAATATCTATTTTCCTTAATTAAGTCATTATTAGACGAAAATTGGTTAACTATCAACACTCTTTTCCATCTAACAAGGGCTCAATTAGGTAAAAATAAATGTTTAAGAGTTTAATTGGATGAAAATAGATGTTTAAAGATTCAATTAAATACAAATAAATATTTGAAGGTTCAATTCCATCTAATTGAGAGTTCAATTAAGTAAAAATAAATGTTAAGAGTTTGATTAGGTACAAATAGATATTTAAGAACTCAATTAAATAAAAATAAATATTTGAGATTAATTATAATAAAATAATAAGGGTTTAAATAATTATTTAATTTTTGTTTAAAGGTTTTTTTATTATTATTCTTAAGCCCTAAATTTACTACCAAAATACAAAATTTCTCCATTTTAGTTATCTCTCCTTGCCAATTCTCTCCACTTTTTCTCAATCCAAAACGCCACATATATACTTTGGATGAAAAGATCTTATCCATTATTCCATCATCCCCTTATGAATATTGACAAACACACCCCTAACCAGAAATTAATTATTAATAAGGAGAAATGTAGGAATCCATTGAGCTTTAAATATAGGGTCCTCTGAAATTTTGGTGAAACATTGAATTGCCAATTCAATTACGACCTAATGTGGAAGAACCACTACCTCTAAATGATTTTAAATTGATCAGTTGAGCAATAACGATAGTTTTTATTCTCTTCTAGCACCAAATACTTCTTTTTAATCAACCTCAATAAAATAAATTAGAGAAAATTATCTCATTTTATAATTTAAAGTAATATTGATGTTTAATAATTTTTAATACAAAAACAATTCAAAAAACATTATGGAAAATTATTACTGTTTGGGACTAAAGGAGTAATATTTTACTTTTTGCATTCAAGTATAATTTTTTTTGTGATATAATATAATGATTTAATAAAAATATCTGAACATTTTTTAGATAGAGATATGACACACATAACATATTTATTTGGTAAAACTATTCGAAGTAAATTAATGATATATTAGCTTATTTCATTTATCTATTTATTTATTGATATATCTATTTGTTTGTTTATCTATTTATCTATTTGTATGATTATTTATGTGCATATTTATTTGTATATTTATATTCTTATTCCAAATTTATTTGTGGATATATATTTATTTAGATGTCTATCTATGCATTCACCACTAGCTATTAAAGTTTATTTTGTGAAAATAGATTCATTAGAAAAACAAAATTGAATCCTTCTTATTATGGATGCGTTTTAAAACTTTCTTCTAGGAAAAAGAAAAACTGTCCTTGTTTTCTTTGTCTTTAAATCTTTTTTTAATAGTCTTAACTTTTTAATCACTTTTCAAATTCAATTTTTTTTTGACATTTTATAAACTATCTAATATTTATCTAGATTAAAAATAGAATCAAATTACTATTAATAACTAGTTTTATTAACTTTGGTGTCACATGTTAAGTGACACCAGCACAACTAACATATGCATACCTATTAAGTGAATGAAATATATAAAAAATTAATAAAGAAGATAAATTTTAAAAGAATAAATAAAAGGATGATATATACCTTTAAATATATTAAAAAATATAATATATGTTAATCTCTTAATTTTATTTATAAAATTAAAATTTACAAAAATAATATATAAAATAAAATTTTTTAATCAATATCTACAGAGTCATTGATGTAAGTCATTTAGATCAAGTAAAATAAAGACAAAGAAAATACTAATTCGTTTTGTAATCATGCAATCCTACAGAAGCTAGGTACCTATTTACTAGTCTTAACAATAACAAGTGAAATGTTTTGTAGGCAAGCCAAGGCAAAAATACTAAAAGCAGTTTCCAGGAATGTAGCTGAAAAATGGGCAACGTATCAGCCAATGTCCTTTCCTTCCTTCCTGCCACTGTCCACATCCCCAACTGTCTTTTAACTCAAAAGCAAACCCATAAAACTTAATGAACTTTCTCTTTTCCTAACTGCCACACATGATCCACCATGTCCATTTCTCCCCACGCACAAAAATAAACAGATTAAAATCGATAAAATTTAAAAAAAAAAAAGGCTCTCCTTTCTTTTTCTTGGTTTCATTGCAACATACTGTACAATAGCACTTTGTCTCCATCAGCTTACATTTTTTTTTATTTGTAAAGTTGAGTTTACAGATAGATTCAAAAGTGAAACAGCAAGATCTTTGAACAGGAAATGAAGTTTCACTTGTATTAGATTTAGTCCCTGCATCTTAAAAAACTCTCTCCTTGTCTTTTATCTTAGGAGATATGAATCTTCTCTTTCTGTTACTTCCCATGTGGGCATGTACCTTCTCTTTGTTGTCAATTACATTTCTTGCCAGACCAGAGTCAACTGTTTACCCTATTTCTGCTTCCGTTTTTCTTTCTAAACAAAACCCCATTTCTCAGTTTTCTTCAGAAATGGAAGCTGTTTCTCCAGGTATTTCAACTCTACATTTTTTTGGGCCTTTGGTGGTTCTGAATCTGTTCTTCATTTCTCTTAAATGGGTTTGTTTTGTTTCCTTGCTTTAGTTGCTCAAATGTTCTGTATTTTAGCATCACTCTAGTATTATTATGCTTTTCTCTTGTTTCCGGGTACTTTGCAATTTGGCACATTTTGTGCACTGTTTTCATAGGAATATGACCATTTCAGTACTTGGGATGTTAAGGATAATTGCTAGCTCCATTAAAGTGGCCAAATTTAACTTGTTTGGCTTAGAAAATTTCGTTTTCTTCAATAAACTAAAATAATAAAAATGTTTGAGTTTTCCCTTAATTTTCTAACAGCGGCTTCCGATTTTTAGATCAAAATGAGAGCTGTTTGTCAAATCAAGATTTTTGTGCTCAATTTCTGTGTTTTTTTTTTTTTTAAATTAACATAGTTTCCTCTGCAAACAAAAAACTTGTTTTATAAGTCAGTATATAACTATAACCTTAACCATGTTAATGATGAAGCAGGAGTTGCTGTGGTTAGAGTAGTGCAGCACCAGGATTTAAACAAGAGAATTCTTATAGCTTTGATTGTTGCCTCCACTCTCCTTGGTGGAATATTGCTCCTTTTGTTATGTTTCTGGATCCGTAGACAGAAAATCTTGAAGAATTCCAATGGGAAAAGCAAACACAACCTGGGTATCTTTTTGTCTCACTGAATCACCTTTGTTTTGGTTTCCAGTTTTCTTTTGGAGAACAAAAAGTATGCTTGGTTTTGCTTTTTGTCTGCTGATTTGAAATTTGTTGTTTATTTTTGCTTTTAATATGCAATCTGAAGAACCTACAAAAGCAATTTCATTGAGTCCAATTGTGGATCGGTTTAATTCCTTATGGATGGCTGGCAAAAAGGGTTCAGTAGCTGTTGTTATTGAGTATCAGTTATTGGAAGCTGCAACAAACAATTTCCGGGAAAGTAATGTCTTGGGTGAAGGTGGTCGTGGACGTGTCTACAAAGCTCGTTTTGATGAGAAATTTCTTGCTGCTGTGAAAAAATTAGATGGTGGAGGACAAGATACTGAAAGAGAATTTGAGGTAATATTTTGTGCATGACTGAAATTGATTTGGATATCTAGTCTTTCGGGTTTATATCTTCCTTGGGTTTCTTTGCTTAATATTCATTCCATGTGCAGAATGAGATGGAGTGGTTGGTCAAAATCCAGCATCAGAATATAGTTTCGCTATTGGGTTACTGTATCCATGGTGAAACAAGATTTCTTGTATATGAAATGATGCAAAATGGTTCTTTGGAGAGCCAATTGCATGGTATAAACTCTTTTTCTTCATTCCACAGTAACAAAGAATAGTGAAAGTCAGAGGAAGATGCTAAAATTTCTCTTTTGATCTAATTTATTGATTTCATTTTGGACATTATAGGACCTACTCAAGGATCAGCTTTAACCTGGAATTTACGAATGAAAATTGCAATTGATATTGCAAGGTGAATTCCATAGCTAATTATGTTCTAATCTCTTCATCTGTTTTATTGCTCATTTGTTGTTAACATGTTTCTAAATGTTGTCATTGATCTCTGATAGAGCATTAGAATATCTTCATGAGCACTGCAATCCACCTGTTGTCCATCGAGATATAAAGTCATCTAACATTCTTCTGGATTCCAAGTTCAATGCAAAGGTAACATTATGTATGACACTATGGTTAATGAACTCTCTTGTCTTTATGTAGCTTTGTCGAAATGTAAAATGGTTCCCTTAACAATCTTTCCTTGATTCAGCTGTCAGACTTTGGCCTTGCTGTGGCTACTGGATCCCAAAACAAAAACATAAAGTTGTCAGGAACATTAGGCTACGTAGCTCCAGAGTACCTCTTAGAGGGTAAGCCAAAGTTCTTTATACTTAATACATAAGAAAGTCAGAATGAGATCCAATGCATTATCTTGTGTTATTCATCTTTTCACAAAATAACATTCTTAAATGAGGATGTATATTTCTCTTTTAGCTTCTTGAATATTTTTCTTCTGGTACTTTCCTCAAGACACCAAAGTCTTTGCCATTGTACCCTATGATTTTATTTTATGTTGTTGGCTAGTTGCCTGACTTTACCTGTGGCCTCTTCATCTTTCTGGAGTAATATTAAATGGAACATATCATTTGAATAACCCATAGAGTTACTTATCAGAAAAATGGAACGTATCATTTGAATAAACCATAGAGTTACTTACCAGAAAAGAAAAAAAGGAATAAACCATAGAGTTGGCTGTCTGATTTTCATAGCATATCTGTCTTCGCTGGAATGTTGTTGCAGAAGAACACTTTTTTAGCAAGTGTATGCTAAAACTAAATTCATGTAACTGCAACTTGCCAATCAGGGTGGTATTCTTATAGTCAAGTGTCAGTGACATTGAATGGGATTCATGAAGAGCTTGAGCAAATGCAGATCTCCCGAGCGATGAAAGAGACATTATGTTCCTACCTGCTGGGAAAACCTCTCAGTTAAATATAATTGTTCCCCCTCCCCTGCCTCAACCAAGTGATAATTGTCTTAAGAGATTTCTTAGCACCAAGTTTAGTCTCAGTTTTGATTTGAGCAGTGACAGCATTGCTTTTCTCAGGAAAATTGACTGATAAAAGTGATGTATATGCTTTTGGAGTCGTCCTTTTGGAGCTGCTAATTGGAAAGAAACCACTGGAGAAAATGTCATCAACTCAGTGCCAATCTCTTGTCACATGGGTAAGCTCTTTCGACCCTAGTATTTACCTCAAGGAGGTCCAGTTATCGTTTAATTGTATCTTGAACTTAGTTTATATGCAATTTTGACAGGCTATGCCCCAGCTTACTGACAGATCGAAGCTTCCAAACATAGTGGATCCAATAATAAAAGACACAATGGATTTAAAGCACCTATATCAGGTACATAAAAAAATATTTTATTTGTATCGTCGTTAGCCCTTGTTAATGGTTTTAAATTTGAATTGTATATAGGTTGCTGCTGTTGCTGTGCTGTGCATACAACCTGAACCAAGTTATAGGCCACTTATAACTGATGTCCTGCACTCCCTCATCCCTCTTGTACCTATGGAACTTGGAGGTTCATTAAGAGTTACATAGTCCGTCCCTCTTCTCTTGCCCCTCTTTTGCACTGGTTATACAAATCGGAACTTGGATGGTGATGTCCTCACATTCACTTGCATCTGATCTTCTTTGCTACAAGATTGCATTGATAGCCTCGTCTCTTATGTGCTGCTCATTCATTTCCACATGAACTTTTCCTCTGGGGAACTGCAGCAATTCAATTATGCATTGGTGGTGCTTTAACGCAACTCCTATCATAGAGCCACTTCTGACTTCACTAAGAAGGTTATCCTCCCTGATCTGTAGTATTGTGATCATTGTACTCATGAGAGGGGAAAAAAAAAGAGATTAGAACATGAAATTCTCGATGTAATATCTAAATTAATTAAATCTTATTACTATCAATCGAAGCTGATGCAAATTGCAAGCATTATCCTCTTACAACTTTGTACTTATAGACATGTCAAGGACGACAATAATCTTTGTTTAGTAAAGTTATACTATCATTACTGTGATGAAGCTGATAACTAAAAGCATCTAGCTTGAAGCATGCTTTAACTGTATGCATGAAGGCTTGAGGTTGATGTTGTCTGGTTCATCCTTTTATTGCTAAAGTTCATCGAGTCTCATTACATGAGTCATGAATTTAATACCCTAATAGTTGGTAAACTCTGTCTATCTGATTTGATACTTATTTTTTTGTGGCCAAATTTTCATTTGATTCTTCAAGGGTTCCCTTATTTTTACTTTCAGGTCAGCAAAGACAGGTAAAGAATTCATGATCCATCCATTATTTTTTCAGACAAAAGATTCAAATCCAATTTCAGATGAAGAGTGAACGCTCCTTTTGGTGTTGTGCCATTAATATCTAATAAAATAGGTTGTATGTTTATGGGACCATGGTCTGGCTTTGAAACTCAATAATGACTAACGAGTCCCTACATCTGCCTCCGTTATTGTTCTCTTGGTTGCATTATCTCCTCTAATTGCAAGAACATGTGCACTTATTTTGCCCAAGTGCATGAACACAACAAAGCATTCTCTGCATATATCTCATTAATAAAAGATCAAAACAATTAGAATTTGAAATTTATGTTGACTTGAAAATGTTACATTTCATATAAAATTTAAATTGGTCAAAAATGAATGAACTCGTTAAAATCGAAATCCCAAATGATGTTAATTTGAATCCGTTTCAACTTTATCCGATTGTTATCTCTAATCACTCCTATCTGCTTTGTATATGACATTTAATCACTGTTAAAATAAAAAAAAATGACATTTTCTTCTATAGAATCACTTCATCGATCCCCTTGGCGCAAAGAAGGGGAGAAAATGAAAGCAAAAGTATAAAACCAATGGGGTTGTGCTAAAGCTAGAATCTGACCCTTGTGTTTACCTTCCTTATGGCTTAATTCTATATGGGTCAAGCAGTAAACTTCATACGGTCTAGATTGTCTAATAAAGCAATGCCAAGTTGCTTGAAGTTTTCGATGGTCGATATTGGCCTGATGAATGATTTCAGGTTCAGCCATTGTTGATTACACTGCAGACAAAAACATTAATATATGTAGAGTATTTTTTGTGCATATCGATATCCATCTATGAATATATGTAGTGGTGGGGTCAAAAAATTTACTTAGTGAGCTTAGTTTGAAGATACTATATTATAAAAAACGATTACAAGAATAATAGTTTAATAATATTAAAAAACCTAAAACTTTTATATCCAATTTTTAAAATTTTACAATTGTCTTTGATGCGATTTTTATTTTGAAAATGTTATACAATAGATTTGTTATCAATATTTTTTAATATAAAATTCTTTTCAATATACGCAATTAAGTTATTTTTTAACTATTAACCTTTCATTAGATTATGTAGACGAGTTTTTACAATATTTATGTGTTACTGAAAATACTCTCTATAAAATTAACATTAGTCTCAACAACAAATAAATTTGATCAACAAAAACGTTTTAAATTTTTTTATATCAATTGTAGTTCAAGTCTCATTGCATCTTGTATAACTCTGTCCTTATATATATATTTACATTTAATCATTTCTATCTAAAAGTTAAACAAAGAGTTTAAGCTTGTTACACAGGTGAATCTGCAACTGAATAAACACTTTTTTCTGATTTTCACCTTCTTAATTTTTTGTGTTATTTCTTCTTTCACATCTCTCCATGACTGAAAGAAATTGCCAAGGGTATTTTAAATGCTCTACGTATTTGCAAATTAAGATTACAATTCGTATATCCTGATTGGGCACGATGCCTTCAATGAAATATCATTGCTTCATGATCTCAACCCCTGCCCTTCTTCTTGGCTACAAAAAATTTAAGACTTTCAGCTTTTGCAGACAAAAAGTAAGAGAAAACAAAATTAATTAAAACAGAACTACTCATTACCAGCTAGACTTTATTGGCATGACATTTTTGTCATCGTTAAACGAGGCAGATATTTGCGTCTTGGCCAAACTAAAATTGCAAGATGCTTTGAATGTAACATCATTGCCACGATATTATCAATGAATCAAGTAAAACAAGAAGCAAAGAATGAAGAATAATACAAAGCTGTTTATATTAATTTGATGGATATTCTCAACCATCCCGAAAAAGCAGCCATGCCTTAAAATACTTCTCCACTAGAATTATAATCATTCTCTTCTCCTTCTGCAGCTTTTCCAAAATATGGCATTTTCAAAATGGATTTGCACTAGGAGCACCAGGAACATGTTTGTCAAGATTGTTCATCCTGGAGGTCATGCCGAGCTCCATGACAGGCCTATCCTTGCATCTGAGATAATCTGTCGGAACCCAAGATGTGTTGTGGCTCATCCACATGTTTTCCAACAACCATGGGCTATTGTTGCACCAGAGACCGTGCTAATGCCTGGCCAAAAATTTTATGTTGTGCCTGTAAGCACTATCAGGAAGCTTCAACGGCACTCCAACAAGTATTCTCCTTCCCCAGTCCGCCAAACCCAGAAAAGCGAGGAACAAGATCCTGATAGTGATAATTCCAGTACTTGTTGGTTCTTTATGAACAAGAATAAAACTCCATATTCCTGCATAAACGATCATTTGGATGATGAAGGCGCGGATGCAAACAGTACAGATTCTAATGGAGGAAAAGGTGTTCCCGAGGATATGGATATAGAGAAAGATGGGTCATGTTTCTCTGAAAAAAATTGCTTCACATGCATGATAACGTGTGCCAAGACATGCGATGATAAGCCTGGTGGTGATGATTCTGGAGAGAAAACAAGATCATCTAGCAACTTGATATCACCTGATAATCAGACAAGGTATCGACATACCAGGAAGAGAACTAAGGGCCATCCAAAAGGGTCTCCAAAAAGACATGCAGAGTTTGACCAATGGCAACCAAGTCTTGCAAGCATCAACGAAACTGAAGAATAAAGAAATTATAACACACGTGTGCGCGCCTACACACATATATATATTTATATGTTAATAATTGTCTGCACTGGATATGTAATCGATACATAAGGGATCTATTGCTATATCATTTCTTTGAAATTTTCTAAAATTTATTTCACCATAGCGTCAAAAATTTGTTGATTCTAACCGCAATGACCAAGATATATATATATATATATATATATATATATAGGTGTTGCGTCCAAAAATAATTTATAGAATATGGGCTAAGGATTTTAGCCACAAAAGTTCAATTAGGTCCAACCCAATGTAATTAATTCATGTTAATTGGATTAAAATTGATTAATTAGTAATTAATTGATCAATTAAGAAATATATATTCAATTTCAACATTTTCCCATACCAACTTTTTTAACCTAATTTATACTTTTATGGCCATGAGTTAGCAAAGTCTCACTATATATGTTCAAGTGTGTTTCATGATATTACAAAAATTATACATTTGCACGTAAGGTGAGATTTTATCAACTAATTAGGATATGTTTAACTTTTTGTTTATTCTCAACTCTTTTATATATAGTTGTGAATTGAATTACTTAACTTCACAAATTTCATATTCCATTGTTATGCACTGATTTGGTAATTCCTTTTTATATTAATCTTGATTGTTCTTCTATATTAACAATATTTTTGAATTTTTTTGTTATAATTCGTTCTTCAAGGCATAAGCAAGAAAAGGATCAGACCATCAAATCTCATGAATATTATATACATATATATATATATTTTTTCTTTTTTCAATGAAAAATTAAGAGATTTTGTTTCAAAGCATGGGTAATAGAAAACAGCAATAATTGAAATCAATACAGAGAT
Organism: Durio zibethinus; assembly: GCF_002303985.1. The sequence goes on along the minus strand of NW_019167982.1, from coordinate 1,291,795 downwards.
AAGCATACATACTACATTTTCAATGAAAAGAGTAAAATCCAAAAATTAATATCATATATTTCAGTCATTTTCTTAACATCATATTTATGAGCTTCTTTTCCCTTAATCTCCTCTCAAATATTTTATTTAAATTAAAATTAAAATAATTTGCTTATCCATACATAACACAGGCTTAAAACTAATTATTAATTATATTTAAATTATTCTTGAATTCAATTGATTTTTGCAATTGGTGACATCTTGATCTAGATTAAAAAATTTGCTTTTGAATGAGGCTACCGACTGTCACGTGATAGTTATGGAGTTACCTTCTGACTTAATAATCTATCTGTGTTATTAACGTGTAGAGTCGGCGAACATTAATTAATGTTGAGTATTCTGATATTAATAAATGACTATCGAATAGGAGTAGAATCCGATTAGTCGAATGCTGCCAAGTAGAAAATTTGAAAAATGAAATATAAAATCTTTGCTTTCTGTTTCAGCTTCCCTTAAACTTATATTTCCTTTTTTTTTTTTTTTAAATTCCCACTAATTCTCTAACCAAAACACATGCATCTATCGACCATATGCTTAACAAGAGCATGTGAAATTAATCTTTGGACTTAATAATGTATAGTTCTTGTATGCTGTGCCCATCAAAATGTCATCATACATGCAAACAACATATATTTCATTTTACTTTCTTTGTTTCTTAATGTCGTTAAATCACGATGACTAAGGAATAATGATTGTATCATATTTTAATATCCAAAAAAAAAAAAAAACACAAGATTAATAAAATTGCCTTTTACTATTTTTTTTTTTTTAGTAATGATAATTCTAGACTATGCTAGTACCTAGTTCAATCCTGAATCCTGGCCCCAAAATTGCCTAATATCTCATTGTCCCTCTTGCATTTTTGAATCCTTTGACCAATAAGTAAAAATGGGTATCGAAGTTGGGGCTGGGGATGAAGAATCAGGCACCCAATTGTCCACAAAATCAAGATTCAGATACAACTCCCCACTTGTCCAAGTAACCCTGATAGGCCTGGTATGTTTCTGCTGCCCTGGAATGTTCAACGCCCTGGTTGGCATGGGAGGAGGAGGCCAACTCGATCCAACCGCAGCCAACAACGCCAACACCGCACTGTACACAACTTTCGCTGTATTCGGCATCCTGGGGGGTGGCATTTACAACGTCCTTGGACCCCGTCTCACTCTTGCTGCTGGCTGCAGCACTTATATCCTTTACGCTGGCTCTTTCCTTTACTACAACCATCATCAACAACAGGCTTTTCCAATTGCAGCTGGTGGTCTTCTTGGCATTGGTGCAAGCCTTCTTTGGGCTGGTTAAGGCGCCATTATGACTTCTTACCCTCTACAAAATCGAAAGGGCACTTATATCTCTCTATTTTGGAGCATTCTCAAGTAATCTCAACATGGGTGGAGTTATTGGTGGACTTATTCCTTTTATTCTAAATTACCACAGACACGAGGCAGCTTCTGTAAATGATGCCACCTATATTGGCTTCATGTGTTTCATGTCAGCAGGAACTCTTCTATCATTTGCCATTTTGCCACCCCACAAAGTTGTTCGTGATGATGGCACTCGTTGCACCAATGTTAAGTACCCCAGCGTCTCCACAGAAGCAACCGAGATTCTCAAATTGTTTTTAATTGGAAAATGCTCCTTATTGTCCCTGCGGCTTGGGCCAGCAATTTTATCCACACCTATCAGTTCAATAATGTCAACGGTCTTGTTTTCAATGTGAGGACTAGAGGCTTAAACAATGTTTTTTATTGGGGCGGAGAGATGTTGGGCTCTATTGGGATTGGTTGCATCTTGTATTTTAGTGTCCAGAGTAGGAAGATGAGGGGTTTTGTTGGGATTGGTGTAGTCGCTTTGATTGGCAGCGCAATTTGGGGTGGTGGTCTCGCCAATCAACTTCCTTATTCCCATGATCAACCACCTAAGAAGTTGGATTTCAAGGACTCTGCTTTTGCTGGCCCCTTTGTTTTGTACTTCAGCTATGGATTGCTGGATGCCATGTTTCAAACCCTGGTTTATTGGATCATAGGAGCCTTGGCTGATGATGCACAGACCCTTAGCAGGTAATGCCTTCTTGTTTTTGTATGCCTTCTTTTTTTGAGCAATATTAATCTGTCTGCAATAGAATTTCAGATATATTGGATTTCATAAGGGAGTGCAAAGCGCAGGAGCAGCGGTTGCTTGGCAAGTTGATAAGCACAAGGTTCCATTGCTTTCCCAGTTGATTGTCAATTGGTCGCAAACCACTCTAAGTTATCCATTGCTGGTGCTTCTAGTCATGCTAGCTGTAAAGGATGACAACAAGACCGAAGAAGAAACTGTCAAGAAGGCTATTGTTCCATCTTTCAATCAAGATATCACCACTGCTAAGTCCACTTAGCTGATATTTATTTTACTCCTTCCATCTCGTATATAATGTCGTAGTTTGGACAAATTTAACAGCACTCTTGATTCGCATATGTAATAAAAGAGAATGGAATAATTACTCTGTAGGAATAGAACAAAGAGATAATAACTATTTCATATATAGTAAAATTTGAATAGAATAATAATAGTTCGTAGATATTTTATTTTAAGGTTAATGGTGTGATTTAATTTTTGAATTATATCATTTTTACGATTTAATAGTTATTAAAAAAAAAAGTTCAGGATTAGACATCCGAATTTTATTCTTGAACTTTTTTTTTATTAAACATTTTGCTCTTGTACTAATTCAATTAGTAGTAAGTTGTTACGGCTAAGAAAATTCAATAAGATATGACATATGGAACTGTTTTATAGATCAATATTTATCACATTAACATTTTGATTAACAATAAAAAATACTTAACGAAAATAAAAATTAAGTATAATTTAATCATAAAATTTTTTTGGGGTGTCAAAAGTATAATTCAAAGGTCAAATTATATAATTAATCTTTTATTTTATTTGTTTAAATGTTTTAATAATTAGGTAATAATATTTTACATCGATAGAGGTCGATTTCTTCTCGTACTTCTAGTTCACAATAAAAAAAGTCAATAACTTTTACCAATTTAAATCGTGGAAGAATTCTAAAAAAAAAACCATTTCGATAAGCCTTTTCCTTCACCTCTTAAACCCATTTCTAGATCCTTTTGCCCAAGTGTAGGTTTGAATTTAATAACTTGGGTTTGTGATAATTTGTAAAATACATATGCTTGTGAGAGGGAGGATAAGTCACAAAAAGCTTTTGCATTTTTATTTCTAATATTCGAAAGTGAGTTTTTTATATTTTTTATAGTTGAAATAAAATGAATTGTATTTTTATTTGGTTTATTAATTCTTTCTTGATTTGCTTCATTATTGTAAATGAATTTTTCAATCAATTTTTTTGTTGATTCAAGAAAAAGTTGTGGATTATGTCTTGGAATATTAATGATATATTTATGATATATAGAAAAATATCTATTTATATCTTTTGAATAAAAAGTTTTATAAATAAATAGAATTTACGGATTAATCGAATATTTTTTTTTAATATTTTCCAAAATTTTTTGATGATTCTAATTTCTTGACTTTTATAATTTTTTTTATTTGATTTTTTATTGTGTTGTTCTTTCAGTCAAATCTTTTATCTTTTTTTTTGTTAATGAATAATTTGTCCGCTCCATAGATTGAAATTGAAGGAATGATTCGTCAAACATATTGATCTCAACAAATTACTATCATGCTATTCATGTATTATTCATGTAGACACCCAATTGGGTTTAGGCTCAGATCAATTGGGCCTGACCCAAATGGATAAGCCCAATTTAATTTTTATCTTGTATTATTTTTATTTTTTTGTATTTTATGTATTTTATTATTTATTTATTATTATTATGTATTAATATGTGTATATCTTTATTTATCTATTTATTTATTTATTTTATTTTTATTTTCATTTTTTTGTTAATATTTATAGGTATTTTATTATAGTTATATATTTATTATTATTATATTATTATTATTTTGTAATATTTTGGATTTATCTTATTTTAATTAATTATCTGTTAATTTTATTTTTATTCATTTATCTGATTTTTTTTTTTCGATTATCTGATTATTATGATTTTTTTTTAGGGCTGTGATTGAAAGTTGAAGAATCCCATTGTGAATGAAAATTCAATCTGAAGAGTCCAGATTGGATTCAAAGATTGAATCCCCGTCCAAACAGGAATTGGGATTGATCAGAAACTCTTGATCAATCCCTATAAAAGGGACCTCCTGGAATAGATGCAAGAGACAGAAAACAGTAAGCAAAAGCTATTGATTAAGAGAATAGGGACGTATAGAGAGCTAAGAAAAAGGTTTAGAAGTGTTCTAGTAGTTAGTAGAAATTTTTTGAAGTTTTTTTTGACAATTTTTTTCTGGGAATTTCTGGAAATTTTAGATTTCGGTGAATTTTTCAGCGAAGTTTGAATTTTTCGACGAAAATTTCGGTCAACCTTGAAGTTTCCGACGACCTGCCCAATTTTCGACGAAGAATCCCAGAAATCGGTGATCATCCGACCAACTTCCGGTAAAAAAACCCAGATTCCGGTGACAAAACCCAGAATCCGGTGAATCTTCAATCGGAGTTCTTCGACCTTTTAGAGAGAACGGAGAGGAAAAAGAAAGAAGAGAGAGAGAGGGGAGGAGCGTTCTATCGAAAAACAGAGGGGAAGTGCCTTTTATACCCTCTCAAAACGACGTTGTTTTGGCCTTAAGTAACTCAGAGGATCCGCGCGTTTTGTCGAGATCCGACCCGACCCGAGCGTTGACCCGCTTATTGACCCGCGCGTGTCTGCTCCCTCTAAGCCGAGCCGAGTTGAGCTCCAAAGCCGCTTCTCCGAGCCGTTTTCTCTTCTTTGAGCCTAGCCGAACCGCGATCCGAGCCGCCTCAGGTTTTTTTTTTCATTTATTTGTTTATTTGTTTTTTTTATTTATTAAATTAGGTTTATTTAATATTCTTTTTATCTTTATTTTATTTTTATTTTTGTTTTACTTTTCTTTATTCTTTATTTTTATTTATTTTTTATTATTCTATTTTCTTTAAATAAAAATCAAAATTTATAAAAAAGATATTTTTAGGAAAAAGTTGAAAGTGTCAATTTTTCTTAAAAATAAATTTCAAAAAGGGTTTTTGAGGAAAAGTTGAAAGTATTAATTTTCTTTGAAAATCAAAATTTCTCAAAAATATTTTTAGGAAAAAATTGAAAGTATCAATTTTCCTTAAAAATAAATTTTCAAAAAAAGGGTTTTTGAGGAAAAGTTGAAAGTATCAATTTTCCTTGAAAATCAAAATTTCAAAAAAAATATTTTTGAGGAAAAGTTGAAAGTATCAATTTTCCTTAAAAATAAATTTTCAAAAAATATTTTTGGAAAAAAGTTGAAAGTATCAATTTTCCCTACACGAGAACAATCATTCTTTCCTTCTTTTCTATTTTGATTTTTCTTTAATTAATCCGACGACGGAGCCTCTGCAAGTGAAACAATAATTTTTCTTGCATACTCTTGAGGTGAGAAAATTTTCTCAATTTTTTGCTAAAAGTATTAGAGTCAATTGAGGATAATTTCTAACAATTAATTACTTGATAAAATTTTAAGGCTTTTTGGATAACACAAATTTAAGCTGGTACCATCTTTTGATGGACGTTTTGAGGGTGCTATAACCTTCCTCACACGTAACCGAACTCTCGAACTCTGTTCTGGTTAGTAGACCTGAACCTATTCTTTTAGGGATCCTTAAACTTAGGTGTTTCCTGAAAGAACAGATTCTTTAGGTGACCAATCGCACTTAAATAAAAAAGATTGATGATGACTCCCTTAAGTCAATATCTAATGATAGATCTCCGGATATAGACGTTATGACAATTCAAATTTAAGTACCATGCATCCTTTTTAAATTTGTTCTCTTTTTCATAACTTTTCAATTAGCGTGTTAAAATGAATTTGAGAAAAAAAATAGAAAAAGATGATTTGTTTGGATATTGCAGAGAAATTAATTCTTTGGTGGGTGATATTGATACATAAGACTTGAGATTTTATTATTGCTGTCCATTTTTATATCTTTCAATGTAAAAAATTTAATTAAAATCAAATTATCAAACCGATTAGATAAAGAATTAATGATTTGTCCAATCTGATTTGAGAAATGAAAAAAATCGATCTTTCATTCAATCAATCAAAATTCGATTAAATTAAATTTGATCAAGGTTATTAAATCAATTTTAATCAATTTTAACCATTTTTATTATTTAAAAATATTTTATAAATGATAAGATTTAAACTCTTATTTTTTATAATTTTGATTAATATAATAACTATTAAGTCAAACATATTTATTTGCTAAGTATTTACAATGTTGAATATAAGATTAACAAATAATGCATTTAAAGCCTAATTAATGCTTGTAATTTAACCGACCAATTAAACCAAGAAGCAGATATCCAACTGGTTCAACCGCCCTTCGGTCATAAAAAGTTGCAAGTTTTGAAACTAGGGAGGGGGAAAGTGTAATTAAGCGGTTCTTTCAGGGAGATTATGTAATTTTCCATTCACTCAAAGCCAAACTGGGCAACGAAATTAACACCATTGTGCATCCCACCTCACTTGATAATTTTGGATATAGACAAAACAAGCTGAGCGTTTTCATTTATTATCGTGCCACTTGTCTTATTTGCCATCGAAGATATGCCAATAAATTTAGGTGAGAGAGATCGTTCTTGCAATTGTCTCCCTCCGCTCTCAACCGAAAAATGGAGCAGGCAAAAAGCAACAAAAAACATCACAGATTTCATGTCAATCTCAAGAACCTTCCGCCTATAGATCCTTCGATCATCCCCCCACTCTATCAGGTAAATTACCCTAATATAACACAATTAAGGTTTCAATCAATCAATTTGTCTGAAAATTCTCTTTCTTTTGTGCCTTTCCAGGATAAATATGATAACCGCAGTTCCAGAAATGAACCAAATGTAGTAAGACTGAGCTCCAGAGAGGGAACAGAGCTGGTAGAATTTGACCAGTTACCCAGGAAAGCAGATATGGCTTACGGAAATTTAAGACTGGATATGGAGGTTGAGGAAGATGTTTGTTTATCCTCAACCAAGTTAATAGACCCCAACAGCACCAAGAACTTCAACAGGGAGAGTGAGATTTTCCATAGTAACTTGGCTGTTCAAGGTAAGGATATCCTGTCAATTCTGAAATTTCCAGGGTTACTTTTTTGTTCAATTCCAATCGTGTTTCCTTTTTTTATTTTTTTTTCTAATCTAAATATAATTATGAAAGCATTAATCTATCAGCCAATTAGCTTTCCTTATTAAGGGCAACTAAGTAAATGAACTTGAGTCTCAACAAAAGACAAAAGTACTATGCAGTGTGCATTCTTTCTTGATTATTACTAATTATTTAAATTTGATGAATTATAATTATAGATTTCATACATTATTAGTAAATTATATTTTTATAAAATATAATTTTAAATGTATTTTTAAAATTAATTTTTTATGAATAATTATGTGTTTTACTTTCATCTATATACTTGTAATACATCAAATATAAACTTTTATTTTAAATATTAATTAGGAAGATGAAGGTTCTGTCGAAGTCTTTATGCAACTTAATTAATTCAATAAATCATGATTGGAAGACGTTATTTCCCACAGATTGCTTCAACATAGTTGATGAGGGGATTTTTTTTTTTTTTACCTAATAGCAGTTGATTCATGCAATCATCTTAAAAGGTAGCACTTTATAGGTTTGGGTTTGAATCCTAGTAACTACAACCCCTTTCTCTATTTGGCAGATTCTTTTGTAAAAATGAAAGATTTTTTTTTCTATTTTTGGATGATAAAAGTAAGGAGAAAAGAGATAAGATTAATTACTACCTTCAATTACTCTGTTAATGCTTTTCTTAGTCTTTGAATTCAAAGATATAAAGAAAAGAAATGAAACCAAATGGTAAAATTCTTTATAATTTCTCCAATTATCTATTAAATTAATAAAGAATTATGCAAAATTATGCGACCTTATAGTTTACCTTGTTGCTCACACTGTTGCTTTTCTCCAATCTAAAAACTAAAAGCAGATTGATTTTTAATTGACATTGAAATTTACTTCTAGGTTCTGATATGATCTTGTTTTCCCGTTAGATGCTCCGAAAATGGCATCAGCCAAATCACAGTTGCACGAGATATGTGCTGCAAACAATTGGAAATTGCCGTTGTATGAATGCTGCAAGGAGGAAGGCCCTTCTCACATGAAATTGTAAGTAACATCAGCTGCAGTTCTTGAGCCACTCACCTTTTTTATATCCTTCTCCCAACTGCTGAAAGAAACAAAAGAAAAAGAGGACAAATTATATTAAGTTATAACTAGAAAAAGTTATTTTATGAGCCATGGGATTCATAAATCTCAATGTCACTGAAGCCCCGTTTGAGAGGCTGGTCGATGGAGAGCCCCTTCCACTGCACTAGCTCGTACTCCCAAACGGTTCCTTAGTGGAACAAGATTACCGATTATATATATGGTGACTAATTCATGTATTATACAGATTCACCTTCAAGGTTGTTGTTGAGATACAAGAAGCATCAGCTACCATTTTGCAGTGCTTTAGTGATCCTCAGTCCAAGAAGAAAGTGGCAGCAGAGCATGCAGCTGAAGGGGCATTATGGTATTTGAGACATCTTGGGTATTTTCCACCCAACAAGCTATCAAAAGCCAGTTCGCTTGACTCATAGGATCAGGATAATCATACCATTGTTTGTTTCTTTCCTTTTCTAACAGAAGGTAATAACAGGGAATATTCAACTTGTACCTATTCGTAATGGTGATGATATAAATATTTTGTTATTTTTTTTCATTTTTAGTAACAATATATTGCTGAAAGCATTGTAAATGTGTGTAAATGGTTATAAATGTTTGATGTAATCAAACAAAAAGGTAATAAAAGATCCATATTTATTGTAAAAACCTTTTGGATTCTTGAAAATACAAACTTATTAGTTTTGTTTATATCAAGTTGATTAATGAAATAGACCTATATGTATTTGAAAGCCATTTAAATCTTGCGTCTTATTTTATTTTTATTTTATTTTATGATCTTAAAAAGTTGTGAAAGTTGATAGTGCTTTTTATGATATGGAAAACTATTGGGCTTCATCGATATAATATGAGTTTGCTAGGGCAGGATGGTTCGGGTCTGATGTTGCTTTGCTAATTGATTTGTTTGATTCAAAAAATATTTTTGATTGGATTAAATCTTGGATCATAACAATGGATAAAATAGATTACAGTAGTTGTTGGTTTGCTTGGAGATTTGCCTTCACTCTGTGGAACAGGAGTACAAGAACATTTTTGAGGAGAAAAATCCAAATCATGTTGCTGCAATTTCCCTGTTTAATGGAAAAGAAAAGACAAATAGGTCATGGAATAGCTGTTATTATTAAATCCTGGGAAGGACTGGACCAGCTCAATAGACAGCCTCGACAGCTCAATGGACCAGCTGTTACTACAGCATCTTTGCTAAATTGTTCATCATACGTGAACTTCTCATCAGGATTGTCATACTCCATCTTCAGCCATGCTGTATTTGGAAACAAGACAAGCTCATTCACAAAGCGTTTACAAATCCCAAGCTGAAACGACGTTGGAATATCACCCCCTTTTCAGACATTGAAGTTCTTAAAAACAGCATAAACGGTTTGGATGTCTTCACCACCAGCCTGCCGTTCCAAACGGAAGCCATGAACTCTGATGTTCTTATGATGTTGTGGAGAACTTTAATGTTGAAATTTGGAAGATATACGGATTAGCAAATTTTAATGGAATTTTTGGATTTTCGCAAATTTTCAAATTGTGACAAATGAAGTTAATGTTACTAATTAATTATCCAAAAAAAGAAGCGTGGAAATTGTGTACAATTCTTGTATGCTTGAGTTTTGAAGAAAAAATCGGATCATGCAATAAAATCTTGGCATAACTCCAACCAAGGATTGTCTGAATCAACTACAAGACAATCTCTTGTGTTGGATTATTCAAAGCATTACTCCAATACCATGTCGCCTACTACAAAATCATAATAGGATAGATGCTGATTTCACAAAGCCTAATTCTCCCTCATCTCTTCTAGCTTTCATGGCATTAACAATCAGCTACAACAACCGCAGTTCCATTCTTTTCCTCAAACAGTGTAGTGCTGTTGGATGGTGTCAATGTCGAGTCCTTTGAGTTTGACTACAGATTCAACATGTCCTTTGAGTGTGTGAAGCTCCCGCAACCTGGTAAACCAGAAGTTTTAGATAAGTTTTAGAAGCGGCTTTAAAATTGAACTAATGAAAGCAAAATTTGCTTTAGCCATTTGATAGATTATCACCTTGCAACTTCCGCACGTTTCCTGGCTTGTTCAGCAATCTCTGACAGTTCTATAGAGTTGCTCCGCTCGTTGTAGAGCTCTGTCATTTCAGGAGATGTCAAGCCATGAAGGGTGCGTTGAGCCATGGCCCATTGTGCCTCCCTCTCTCCTTTTCCATAATCCTTCTTTGTTGTGAAGGCAGTCTACACATTGAATGTAAGACAAACAGAGCAAGTAAAACATCAATAGCATCTTTAAAGAGGAAATTACGAATTATTGTTATCAAGAAAGTACTGATTAGATACCTTGTTTTGAAGCAAATTATCCCAAGCCTTTCCACTCAAAGAATAGCGGATCAAGAACTTGATTACATCAAGTGGGATGTAGAAGACTAGACTGTAGATCCAGATAACACCAGCCCAACCCCATCCAATGCCTTTGATTCTGGCAAAGCCCCAGTTTGCATAAACAGCAAGTATTGTAGCCGCCTAAAATGTTGAATCAAAGAAGAAAAAGTTTATAAAACTTACAGCAATTATATTTCGGCAAATTGAAGTGATTTTATACGACTCACCAGTTGTGCTAAAATGAAGGCAGTAACTAGCAGGAGACCAGGGCGTTCGACAAAAGACCAGCTCCGAGAACGAGTGACAAAGATGAGTGCCTGACTCACAATACTCACTTGGAGGTAGACAGCAGCTGTAAGCTCCTCTTTATTGTTCCTGATGGATCTTACCCCAAACTTATCCTGCAATTGTTATCAAACTTTAATTGATGCTTTGTGGTTCCTATTACGGTTGTAAAGAGAATGTTAAAGAGTATTTTTCTTACTGGAAAGAAGTTAGACTCGGTAGCAGCCCAGAAGAAAACAACAGTCATGCAAGCAAGATAGGCACCAAGGACAATGCCAGTGGCAAAAATCTCCTTGAGCTTCCATGAGTCAGGCATAGGAGATGGCTTAACCCTGTCCTTGGAAATGGTCATAATTGTTCCATCATTCAGTATGGCTATGATCAAAACCATGAAAGGCGAGAAATCAAACTTCCAAATAAGAGCAAGGAGCGTAAAACCCAGCACGATACGGATAGTAATAGAGACAGCATAGATGGTATAGTTTTTCATTCTCTGAAAAATAGCTCTGCTTGTCAGAACAGCACTCACAATCACACTTAGTCCTGGTTCTGTTAATACTATGTCTGATGCACCTCGAGCTGCATCAGTTGCATCAGCAACTGCAATTCCAATATCTGCCTTCTTAAGAGCTGGTGCATCATTCACACCATCTCCAGTCATGCCACATATGTGGTTCCTTTGTTGTAGCCTCCTCACAATCTCATACTTGTGCTCTGAATGGTAGCCATTAGTAAGGGCAATAGTGACAGTTTTCAAAGCACACTAGCTCTAAGATAAGCATCAACTTAATGCCAAAATGATATTTCATTTGAGGAAAATTAACACATAGCTAAAAGGAAAATCATAAAAATTCAATAAAAAAATATGTTAAATTAACCTACCAGGGAAAACGCCTGCAAAGCCATCAGCCTTCTCAATAAGCTCATCAACGCCAATTGTATCGATTGCATCACCCATATTTTGGCCAAGGAGAGCAGATGATGGATACATGTTGGTTCCCATGCCGAGCCTCCTACCAGTTTCCTTTCCAATGGCTAATTGATCACCAGTGATCATCTTGACATTGACACCAAGATTTAGAGCACGGCGAATTGTCTCTGCACTATCATGCCTCGGGGGATCAAACAGAGGCAATAAACCCACAAATTGCCATGGATCCCCCTGGCTCTCCTTGGTTTTCTCTGACACAGTCTACAATATCAAAAAATTTATTCCATTATAAGCTTTTCTTTCCATTTACTTGCTAATTCAAATAAAGTTAGGGAGAAAGTAGCGTAGAAAAGTTACTTGTTTAGCCACAGCAAGAGAGCGAAGCCCACGATCAGCAAACTTAGCGATGATATCATGAGCTTTCTTCTTCACATCTTCTCGGAGGTTGCATAGGTCAATAATCTGATAGGGATGTCAGATATTAAGTATTAACAAAGAAAATAACTCTGTTGATAAGAAAAGCATTGGTACAATGGAAGCCGATCCATTTACCTGTTCTGGTGCACCTTTGCTGACTCGATGCCAACTACCATCAGACTCAATATATGTCATGGCTGTACGCTTGTCTACTGGGTTAAAGGGAAAGAAATGAACCTCTGTAACACCTGCTCTGGCCTGCCAATAAATTGAAAATTAAATTTTATGTCATCAGTTATCATGATACGAGGATAAGCATATAATATCAAAATTTTAACTTACTCCTTGAGACACGCAAGTAGCAAAAACAGGTTAAAAAGATTCGCTTTTGTCAATCTTAACTCACCTCCTTGGGATCACCTAGCATTTCAACAATGCAGGCATCAATAGCATCTTGATTCTCAACCCTGGACGCCCTAGCCGCTAGTAGAATAACCATGTCCTTGTCAACATTGTTTGTGAACACCTGAAATTTCACAAGATCATTATCTGTCTTTGCTTTTCTTATTTGACCCTATTTTTTATGGTGTGATATGATCAATGCAACATCAATCCTTAATTAGTTTTTAACCTTAATTCAAGAACCAACCTCAATCATGGTCTTGTCTACAGTAAGCTTGTTGAGAGTAAGTGTCCCAGTCTTATCACTGCAGAGTACATCCATTCCAGCCATTTCTTCAATAGCTGTCATTCTCTTAGTGATAGCTCCTTGTTGTGAAAGCCGGTGAGATCCAATGGCCATTGTCACGGATAAAACTGTTGGCATGGCAATTGGAATCCCTCCAATGAGAAGCACCAATAGATTATCGATTCCGTCTCTGTACCTACGGTGCTGGATTGGATACATCACCAATATCTCGATAATCATCCCTACTGCAATTGAGCATATGCAGAAGTTCCCAATTGCAGTCAGCACCTAATAAAACAATCACCATTCAGTGCACATCAGGTACAAGTAAAAAACAACTGCAAGTTCCGCACTTAGAAATACCGCTTAGCTTTAATATTCTTGTTTACCAGAAAAATCATTTCAACACAGCTCCTGACGTTACCTGCTGGAAGTGCCCTACGTTATTGGTGCTATCAACAAGGTGGGCAGCTTTTCCAAAGAAGGTGTGGACTCCAGTGGCAATAACGACAGCCTCAATCTCACCTTGTTTAACAGTAGAACCAGAGAATATCTCATCACCCGCGTTCTTGGTTACAGGCAAAGACTCGCCAGTAAGGGCAGACTGATCAATCTTGAGTGCATCACCTTCAAGGAGACGTGCATCTGCAGGTATTATATCTCCCAACTTAATGCTGATGATGTCTCCCGGTACCAAAATTGCAGCTTCTTGCTCGCTCCACCTTCCATCCCTTAGGACCTTCAATCATTCAAAAATGCATAACGGGTTAGAGACTTTGTTCCCCTTATCATGCAACACAAGTAATTTCTATTTTACATTTAAGTTAGTGAATATTGTATTTGCAATTAGTTATTCATAATCTTAAGCACCTTGGTTTTAGGAGCAAGACCAGCCATAAGTGCTGCAGCAGCATTGCCTGCATTATTTTCTTCGATGAAGCTAATAGTTGAGTTGATAAAGAGCAATGCCACAATGCCAACAAAATCTTGCCAATCTGGGGGTTTGCCCTGCATTTATTCATAGAATTAGAGATTGCTTATCCAATCTATTAATTCAAGTAAAAGAGAAAGTAACAGAATAGAAACAGAAGGTGAGAGATTAGCATACTCCTCCGTTTGCCAAACAAATGGCCATAATAGCGGCAATCTCCATGACCCATGAGAGGGGATTCCACATAAATCCCAAGAACTTCAAAAACTTGCTCTCCTGTTCAATGTAGTTTTTAGTTTTGTACACCAATCAGTATCTCCCCACATTTTGTATTAGATACCAAAATGGAGAGAAGAAAAAAAAAAGAGGGTCTAAATTAAGAAATTTGCCTTTTTCTCTTCAAGCTTGTTTGGACCAAAGATCTGCAGCCTCTTTTGCCCTTCCTCACTTGATAGCCCTTCCTTGGTGCATTTCAACTGTTGAAACACTTCTTCAACAGGAATGCGCTCCTGCAACCGCCACATACCAAAAGCTAACACTCAAAATTTCACAACCTTGAAATCAAACTCGGAACTAAGCAAGTCATATTACCAGCTTTTATATTTGAGTTAAACATAAAAAGAAGAAAGAAATAACCAGAAACAAAGAACACTTTGATGAACACGAAGAAAAAACTTACAAGGTCGACTGTCTCATTCCTGATTTCTTCCAAGCTGATGCTTTTATGCGCCATCTTTCTCTCTTCTTCTAATCACTTTCCCAGAAAAAAAAAAAAAGACAAAAAGATATGTAGTCTCTTTATTTATCTTTGCATGCAAAGCAAAAGTACGTTATGAAGTGGAGCTGAGGCTTGTCTCATATTAACCCACTTCTGCTACTTCTTTTTACTTTTCTTCTTCAAAGAAAAGCAATTAAGAACAACTTTTTCTTCTTTTCTTCTATTTCTTTGGGTTTTTTTAAAAGTTTATTCGGCTTGCTATGGTACAAAATATACAAAGCGAATCTGTAAATTTGAGTGTATTGGTTGGCATCTATATAGGAGAGTTTTGGTCAATGTGTTGGGAAAATCAAGTGTAAATGAGCGAAGGAGCGGAAGCCTCTTAGTCGACGCAGCCCTGGTCATTCGGCTATCACCTTTCACCATGTCTATCACTCACATTTTTCTTAAACCATCAAGTGCCCAATTAATTTGTTACTGCTTTTTTTGTACTTTGAATTGGGTTTACTGTTGTGTGGAAGATGCTTCAATGTAGCCCCATGAGATGCAGACATTCATGGAAGTGGTGGAAACAACTGACACTTGAAGTAATTTTAAGCATGAAAAGAGAGAATTTTGGGGCCTCTTTGAATTGGGAAATGATAATAAGAACAAAAATATTAAAATTTTCTTCAGTCTAACTGTTTCATGACCATTGGCAACAAATGAATGCAAACATGTAAAGGTAATTTCTTTTATAATGATTTCAAATTATAAAAGAATGTTTACTTCAATGTTGATAACGAAATTGTTGGACTCTTTGAGATAATTGAATAAGTCTTTTATTATCAAAGATAAATATAGAGTTTTTATCATTTAATTGGGAACTAAATCTTAATTAATTGTATAATAATGAGAAAAAATGATTTGGAGCCTTCTACTAGGGGAAAGACATCTATCTCATGTAGATACCCCAGGTTCTAATTGTTTTTGTTAATAAATATAAAAAAATAAAAAAGAAATGAAAAAGAAAAAATTAAGAGGTTGAGTTTGTGTGAAATTTGTTTGTTTGAATTGGACTTAAAATTTGGAGTTGAAATTTAAAGGAAATTAAAACCCTTTTTGGTTTAGGTTTTCTGTATTTAAACTTTATAAATATAGATACACATCAAAAAGCAAAACATAGATTATCGAGGCAGAAAAACTACACAAAAGGCAACCAAAGAGTATGAAAATTTTTTGAAAGATTTTTTGGTTTAAAAGAAATTAAAAAATTTTTTTTTTTTGAAAATCTCAAATTTCGATGGAATTTTTCAACAACCATTGAAGATTTCATTTACTTTCCAGTAACATCCAAGTTTCCCACAAGATTCTCAATTTTTCAAAAATCAATGAATTTTCAACAACTCAAACTAGATTTCGACAAAAATTTTTAGAATCTAGTGAAAATTTAATCGGTGTTCTTGGTTTAGAGAGATAGAGAAGAAAAGAAATCTAAAGAAAAAAGAAGAAATTTAGCCTTTTTATATTCAAGCCTAAACGGCAGCATTTTGGAGGTTAAGCAACCCTCAGGATCCTCGTATTTTTTAGTAGGTGACCCGACTCGTAGCGCCGTGAATTGTGACCCATTTCTAGCAACAAAATCCCGAAGCCGAGTTGAGCCACACCGAGCCATCAAGCTGCATCTTTAGAACTGTCATCTGTGTCTTTCACCGAGCCTGTTTACCGTTGGAGCCAAGCCGATTACTTGGTATTTTATTTATTTATTTATTTATTTATTTTCTTTGTGTATTTGTTTTTTAAAGTATTTTTGCATTATTAAATTTTTAAAAAAAATGTAAAAAATTTAAAAACAAGAAAATAAGAAAAAACACAACTTTAATAAAAATTTTTGAAATTTAAATACTAATTACCCAACAATAAGATTTATAAAAATTTCAAATGGTAACTATTCTAAGAAATCTTTAGGTTAGAAATTCTCTAAATTTATCTCAAATAATAAAATAATTTAGATAAAATTTCAATAAAAGTAATTGTATTTTTTTCAAATAAAAATATTAACAATATAACTTAAAATTTTTAGTTGAAAATATTTGACAGTTATCTAAAGATGAAGATATTAGAAATTTCAAATGATAAATTTCCTAAGAAATCTCTAAGTAAGAATTTTTTTAAAATTTGTCTCAAATAGTGGAAGAATTTAAATTAAACTTAAAAAAAATAATTTTTATATTATTTTGTTTCCAAAGATTAAAGAGAGAGAGAGAGAGAGAGAGAGAGAGAGAGAATTTCTAAATAGACTCAAATGATGAAAAATTTAAAAATTAAAAAAAAATTCTAAATAGGCCTAAATGTTGAAAAATTTAAAAATAAAAAAAATTTTCTAAATAGGCTCAAATGGTGAAAATTTTAAAAATTAAAAAGAAAATTTATAAATAAACCTAAATTGTGAAAAATTTAGAAATAAAAAAGATCTAAATAGTCCAAAATGATGGAAATTTTAGAAATAAAAATAAAAAATAAAAACAAAATTTGAAGATGAAATTTTTAGTAATTACAAATGATTGATTATTTAAAAAAATTTTAGGTAAGAAAATACTTCTAATTTGGCTCAAATTATAGAAAAATTAGATATATTTTCAATATAAAATAACCAAAATAAGAGCTCATTCAAAGAATAGATTCATTAGGTAATCAATCAAGCATTGATAAAAGATTGGTAGCGATTCTTTAAAGTTAAATCTAGTTATAGATTTATAAATTTATATGTTTTGACACCTCACAACTAAAAAAATAACTAATTGTTGACTATCATTTGAATCAGTTGGCATATTATTGAAGTTAGCATTTAGAGATTATCTATTTTAAAGAGTTTAGACACGTAACGTTCTCATCAATCAAATATGTAATAAAATAAAAGATTTAATAATAAATTAAAAATTTCAAAACATAAATAAAAAAGGTAATTAATTCTCTGCTCGAAAGAAAATTCTCTCATTCTCTCTATGGATATTGATTTTTTTTTCATAATAAATTCTCATAATGAATTTTAATTTCACAATTTAATCCTAATAATTTTTATTATCCTACATAAATAAAAAAAATAAATCATATCTTAATTTAATTAAAATATCATTAATTATAAAATAGTTAATCTAATAAATTATCGAAAGTATATATATAGTGCATTATTTGCTCTTTTGAAATTGATACTTTTATAGATAAATATAAAATATTAAAATATTGATATTGATCTTGGTAAGTCTAATCATCATTAGCATTTTTATGAGTAATTTATTCAAAAAATTTTCCAAAATTTCAAGTTTATTTATTATTAAGTTACAAATATATAAATAAATATTCCAATATTTGATTAAATGATCAATAAATGTATTTTCTACTCAAAAGAGTTAAGTTCAAAATTAAATCCTCCTTTCCCTGATTTAAAAAAAAAAAATTACTTCGAAAAAGAAAGTCACAAACATATAGTTGATTGACAATAATAAATACCAACTCTCAATAAAAAATCATTGTTCATTCACTCACATTTCACTGTTAGAGTAACAGTACCAACATATTTGTCTTCTTCTATGTTTCTTAAAACTATTCAAAATTGACCAAGAAAATTAGAAACTCAATTACCTCTCTTTTAGAAAGGTTAAAAGTTCTGCAAATCTGAATAGTGCTCATAAATGACAGCAAAAAAGAAATAAAAATACTGGAAAATCATCATCAGAACTCAAAAGGAACAAAGATTATTTGGAATTGATAAGCATTCCTTCTACCATTTGGAAGAATGGAAGAATACATTTTTTTCTTAATTAGATTGATGCTGACAAGAACAAGCTGCTGCTGTATGAAACTCCAGTTGGTTCAACCTACAGGTAACTTAATTGGTAGGAAAAAGTTTTGCTTTGCATAGCACTCTGTTATTACAGAAACAACTAATAAAGAAAAATATTTGGATATTTGTCAATTTCCCATGCTCAAGTCCTGCCCTTTTTCATACGGTGTAGTGTTGTTGGATGGTCTCGATGTCAAGTCCTTTGAGTTTCACAACTGATTCAACATGCCCCTTGAGCGTGTGAAGCTCCCTCAACCTGTTAAATAAGATGCGGACATAAAGGTTAAAGACTGTTTCAAGAATACAACTAGCAAAACAAAAATCACAATCACTAGTCACCTTGCAATTTCAGCGCGCTTCATGGCTTGTTCAGCGATCTCTGACAACTCTCTATAGTTGTTCTTGTCATTTAAGATATCTTCTGCTCCAGGAACCTGTAATCCATGAAGGGTGCGCTGAGCTGTGGCCCATTGTGCCTCCCTCTCTTCCCTTCCATAATCCTTCTTTGTTGTGAAGGCAGTCTATGTATGAAGAACAACATTAAAGGAAAAGTCAATACAGTGGAAAAAACAAAAAAAAAAAAAACACTACTTTATAGTTTTCATCAGGATAATGATTTCCAAACCTTATTCTGGAGAAGATTATCCCAGGCCTTTCCACTTAAAGAATATCGGACGAAGAACTTTATAATATCAAGTGGGATGTAGAAAACTACACTGTAGATCCAAATAACACCAGCCCAACCCCATCCAATGCCTTTTATTCTTGCGAAGCCCCAGTTTGCATAAACAGCAAGTACAGTAGCCACCTTAAAATGTTCAACAGCATAAATATATCAGTAAGTTGCTCTTGTACATTAAATTCTGCAATGATGTCAAGCAGCTGGAACTGAAATTTTATGCAACTCACCAGTTGTGCTAAAAGGAAGGCAGTGACTAGCAGGAGACCAGGGCGTTCGATGAAGGACCAGCTCCGAGAACGAGTGACAAAAATGAGTGCCTGACTCACAATACTCACTTGGAGGTAGACAGCGGCTGTAAGTTCCTCTTTATTGTTCCTGACGGATCTTACTCCAAACTTATCCTGCAAATTGTTATCAAACTTTAATTGATGCTTTGTGGTTCCTATTATGGTTTAAGGAGAATATGAAGAGTATTTTTCTTACTGGAAAGAAGTCAGACTCGTTAGCAGCCCAGAAGAAAACAACAGTCATGCAAGCAAGATAGGCACCAAGGAAAATGCCAGTGGCAAAAATCTCCTTGAGCTTCCATGAGTCAGGCATAGGAGATGGCTTAACCCTGTCCTTGGAAATGGTCATAATTGTTCCATCATTCAGTATGGCAATGATCAATACCATGAAAGGCGAGAAATCAAACTTCCAAATAAGAGCAAGGAGCATAAATCCCAGCACGATACGGATAGTAATAGACACAGCATAAATGGTATAGTTTTTCATTCTCTGAAAAATTGCTCTGCTTGTCAGAACAGCACTCACAATCACACTTAGTCCCGGTTCCGTTAATACTATATCTGATGCACTTCTAGCTGCATCAGTTGCATCAGCAACCGCAATTCCAATGTCTGCCTTCTTAAGAGCTGGGGCATCATTCACACCATCTCCAGTCATTCCACAAATATGGTTCCTTTGTTGTAGCCTCTTCACAATCTCATATTTGTGCTCTGAATGGTAACATTGGTCAGGGACAATATTGACAGTTTTTATAGCACACTAGCCGTGAAATAATTATCAAGTTAGCACCAAAAAGATAACCCATTTCGAGAAATTATTATATGGTCACTCTTACCATAGTCTTTATAATCTAAATAAATCAATATGTGGCATGTCATTAAATTGTTTAGGGGGAGCATACATAGAAGGAACTATTTAATAATTTTCCTTCAACAAAATTAAGAATCAGGCTCATCGATGCACAAGTAAAAAACAAAATGCCATAATTTCAGAAACAAATCATCTATCAACTCAATTACCTGGGAAAACTCCTGCAAAGCCATCAGCCTTCTCAATAAGCTCATCAACACCGATTGTGTCAATTGTCTCACCTTTATTTTGGCCAAGGAGAGCAGATGATGGATACATGTTCGTTCCCATGCCAAGCCTCCTACCAGTTTCCTTAGCAATTGCTAATTGATCACCAGTTATCATCTTGACATTAACACCAAGATGGAGTGCACGACGAATTGTCTCTGCACTATCGTGCCTTGGAGGATCAAACAGAGGCAAAAGACCCACAAATTGCCAGGGACTTCCAGGGCTCTCCTTGCTTTTCTCTGGAATAGCCTACAAAATCAAAAAGTTTATTCCACAATAAGTTTTTCTTCTCATTTGCTTTTCAAAAGAAACATAGTTATGACGAAAAACGCTTGCGAACTCACTTGTCTAGCCACACCAAGAGAGCGAAGTCCACGATCAGCAAATTTACCAATGATATCATGAGCTTTCTTCTTCACATCTTCTCGAAGGTAGCAGAGGGCAATAATCTGGTAGCAATGTCAGGTAAAAATAATGAGCATAAAACTGCAAAGAAAGAAAAATATGGCATCAGCTCCTGCTGATATTTTACCTGCTCTGGTGCACCTTTGCTGACTCGATGCCAAGTGCCATCAGAGTCAATGTATGTCATGGCTGTGCGCTTGTCAACTGGGTTAAAGGGGAAGAAATGCACCTCTGTGATACCTGCTCTTGCCTGTAAACCAACACAAAAAGTAAGGTTTATTGCATATCATTCATATCAGATATGGGCCACAATGATCAAACAAATGGCATGCTCTATAAGGCAAGTAAATTCCATCTTGAGAAAGGCTTCATGGCTCCCAAACATGAAGGAGTCAAAAGATATATGGAAATGGATTGACATGTGCAAGAGAATTTTACCTCCTTGGGGTCACCTAGCATTCCAACGATGCAGGCATCAATAGCGTCTTGATTCTCAACCCTAGAGGCCCTAGCCGCAAGTAAAAGAAGCATTTCCTTGTCAACATCCTTTATGAACACCTGAAATTGCATTTTCATGGTCAATGATTTATGGTTTCCCAACAAATATATGATTTCTTCGATTGACTCCTATATTAAAAGTATGATATGATTATTGGTTAATGACTGCTTTAGAATCCCAAATCATTAAAATAACCTATTTACTATTTATTTTTGTCATTCAATTTAAAGACCAACCTCAACCATGCTCTTGTCTACAGTAAGCTTGTTGAGAGTAAGTGTCCCGGTCTTGTCACTGCAGAGTACATCCATTCCGGCCATTTCTTCAATGGCAGTCATTCTCTTGGTAATAGCTCCTTGTTCAGAAAGCCGGTGAGATCCAATGGCCATTGTCACGGACAAAACTGTTGGCATGGCAATAGGAATCCCTCCGATGAGAAGCACCAAGAGATTATCAATTCCATCCCTATACTTTCGATGCTGGATCGGATACATCACCACAATCTCAATAATCATGCCTAATGCAATAGAGCATATGCAGAAGTTCCCAATTGCTGTCAGCACCTGATTGAACAATTACCATGCAGTGCATATCAGATACAAATGAAGAACAGGTGTAATTTTGAACTTCACAATATTGATGAAGGACAGTGATTTAGCTTTAATATTTATATCTTTACCACAAAATACTTCTATAAATTTAGCTTGTGACATTACCTGCTGGAAGTGCCCTACATTATTGGTGCTATCAACCAGGTGAGCAGCTTTTCCAAAGAAAGTGTGCACGCCGGTGGCGATAACAACGGCCTCAATCTCACCTTGCTTGACAGTAGAACCAGAGAATATCTCATCACCTGAGTTCTTGGTTACTGGTAAAGACTCACCAGTTAAGGCAGACTGATCAATCTTGAGAGCATCACCTTCAAGGAGACGTGCATCTGCTGGAATGATATCCCCCAACTTGATGCTGATGATATCTCCTGGTACCAAAATTGCAGCATCTTGCTCACACCATTTTCCATCTCTTAGGACCTTTAATCATTCACGCATGCAACGAAACATAAGTTTCACTCTCATAGATGTGGTTGGTTGTATTAGTCTTTCACCGCGTGTGTGTGTGCAGCATGATTTTATTGTGTTGGACAGTTATTCATATATTATATATATTCTTAAGCACACCTTGGTTTTTGGAGCAAGCCCAGCCATAAGTGCCGCTGCAGCATTGCCTGCATTGTTTTCTTCAATGAAGCTAATAGTGGAGTTGATAAAAAGCAATGTCACGATTCCAACGAAATCCTGCCAATCTGGCGGTTTGCCCTGCATTTTATTTATTGAGTTAAAAGATTGTATCCAACAGCAATCAAGTACCAAGATAGAGAGATAGAGTGGAAGATTAATACTCCTCCGTTTGCCAAACAAATGGCCATAATTGCAGCAATCTCCATGACCCATGAGAGAGGATTCCACATAAAACCCAGAAACTTGAGAAACTTGCTTTCCTGATCAAAATTTGTTCAAACACTAATCAGTTTCTCTCCCTCATTAAATACGGAGAATCAAAAATGGGGAAAGAATGGGACTGAAATTAGCAAACTTACCTTCTTCTCTTCGAGTTTGTTTGGGCCAAAGATTTGCAGCCTCTTCTGCCCTTCCTCGTTTGTCAAGCCCTCCTTGGTGCATTTCAACTGCTCAAACACTTCTTCAACGGGAATCCGCTCCTACAACCACACACAAAAAAGCCATTTTTGATCAGTTAAGTATCTAACAATTAAATACTCTTCAGAGCTGCATACCCAACACTATATTTTTCACTTTTTTAACGCAAAAAAGAAAGGGTTTCCATTCAAACTGGCAAAGGTAGCCAATGTCAGCCTTGTTATCAAACTACTTATTCAATGAACTAAGAGTTGGTTCATAAAAAAAGTATTCAATACATCTGAGGTTTAAATCTATCCGTCCCAGCTGCGAACTCTTTGTAGAAAAAAACTACTCATTCAATCAATGCATGCAGAAATGAATAGTAGTACTAAAATCATAAAAATAATTCTCTTTCATCTTATAATGAACAAAACTATGAAAATGTAAAGGTAACGTTCTTACAAGGTCGACGTTCTCGTTCTTGATTTCCTGCAAGCTGCCGTCTTTGTCCACCATCTTCCTCTCTTCTTCTTCTCCCCCAAAAAAAAAAAAAAAAACACCAACAAATACTTAACTAGTGTTCTCCTATAGCTCTTCTTTTCACAGTAATCCCCTTGTGTTACATCAAAGCGATGCTACACTGTTTCTCTTCCAGAAATGAACTGCTTTATTTTTTCTTCGGGTGTTGCTTTGTTTGCTTATTAGTACGAGTAGATCTGTTCAACAAATCACAATGAAGAGCAGAAGTGCTAGCTTGAGTGAATATATATACAACGTTGTTGTTTCCCTAAAATAAACATGTTTTGGTTAGTGTTTTTTTTGGAGGGTAAACTCAACTCCATGCTACCAAAATGAACGAAGGAGCGGGTTTCTTGGTCTTACGCTGCCCAGGTCATTCGGGAAGTAACATCCCTCACTTTGCTACTCTCTCATACACGGTCCCTCGATATCCAATAAGATTCCACCATCTGTATTCAAAAATATGACGTGGCGTTTTGTTGTTGGTTGTGATCATGGAAATTCTTACAATTAAAATTTACAATTTTATATATAATTGTACTATATCAAACTATTTATGAGCTTGTATTTCAAAAAAAAAAAAATTATTTGTCGAGTAATTTGCTTGTACCTTGACCAAAAAAAAAATATAATCTACAATTTATATCATTAAAGCGAGACATTACTAAATCAAATCATGTTTGGGATATGAACATTTGGTCTAAAAGTTTATGACTAATTTTAATATTTTTAATTTAAAAAGTCGAATTTGAATCTTAATATTTTTTTAAAAAAATCATATATCATATATTTAAAAATTCCCAAACTGAAGGCCGAAGGCCCAAACAATTGATATACGCCTTCCAATGACAAAGCAAGTTTGTTTGCAAAAAAATGTCTTGATAGCCCAATAACTTATTCAATGCGAATTGCTTCATAATTAAACGGGTTAACATTTACTACTTCAATTACGTGACTTCTATTAAATTTGTATTCAGAAAATATACATATTAATGGGCCGAATCTACCTTGGTTTGATTGGCCTTTTGAGTCTCTTGTCCTAAGTCTCTCTTGACCCTTTAGGTTCTAAAAAACTGAAAATATTTTTTAAAAATTAAAATATTTAAAAATATATAAGATATTAATATTTCAATATTTTAAATATATTTTAAAATTAAAATTAGATAAAAATATTTTTATCAATTAAATAATGCTTGGGTTAATTTGAGTTAGGACTTAGAAAGATTATTTAAAACTTAATCTAAATCGAACCAAACTCATCGAGAGGGACGAATAGTTTAACTCTTGAGTAAATCTATTAAAATATAAAAATTTACAATTGACTAGTCATAATTTATTTCTGTTAATCTTATTTTCTTTTTCTATCCTTTTCAACTTGGATTTGTTAATAAGTATAAAAAATAATATTAATCTCTCCTCACACTTTTTTTCCTACTAAGCCATAAGCAATGGTAGTAAAAATTATTTTCTTTTTTTTTTTTTTTGACGTACCACTTTTATCCTTCCTCTCTTCAACCCTACCAAGCAAAGCTTAAAAATGTCCACTTTGATTAATCCATTTTAGGCATAGACTATATTTTCTATCTTTACATAATTTTTTACTAATCTTTACCATTGTTATTGTGGTTTAGTGGATGCTTTTACATAATTTTTTCTATAGGTATTTTGGGGATAAAAGATGAGAAGGAGGTGTGAAATGGAGAAAGAAAATTTACATGCAAAAAATAATACCTTTTCATTTTATATTTTGAAGAATGAATGCTTTTCTAAGTTCAAGTGTTTTAGGTACAACTAATTAAATTGACTATCACAATGTTTTGGCGAATTAGGTAAATTGATTGGTTTAAGAACTCCACAATCCCCTAAACAATTTTAACTTTAAGAGACGAAAACATTATCATGATAAAGATGGGATAATGAGGTAGGACCCCTATCCTTCTGCGATGGCAAATTTTGATTTCAGCAGAGATCGATGAGGACAAATAGAGAAAGCAACACTGATTGCAACAACCAAACCTAAAACCACATGCATACTTCTTCACTCCTCTGGATAGGATCAAATTCTCCTTAAACAACGTGGCCTGCCCCATGTGATGATGCACTTGACATGAGGGAGTTACGGGAGGGCGCTTTGACAAGGAGAAAAGAAAAGGGATGAATCTAGTTCATTCAATGACAATAATATCAATTTTGTGAAAAAAAAAAAAAAAAAGCTATGTTCATTATTTTTACAATGTTTAAATTAAAAAATAACTTTTATTGGTGAATCTTCTGAATTGAGAAATAAATAAATCAAATGTTCGGATACAAATCTTAGAAAAAGTTAATTTCATAATTTTTTATTATTTTTTTAGATATAAATTTATTTACACAATCTTAACGAAATTATTTTAAATAAAATAAATTTAAAAAAATTCAAGAAATAATTAAACTTTCCAAATACATAAATAAAGAAGTGCTACAATGGATTGTTCCATGAGTTAAAATAATTAATATACTTGCATTAGATTTTTAGTAAATTTTAAAATGTTATTATCTAATTTTCATTTGGATATAATCTGATTGCATAGAGTGGAAGTGAGGGAGAGAGTATTGTTGTTTTTTTTTTGTACAAAGAAAGTCACAGTATAAAAAATATATATATATTACAAGTACTAAAACTTGAACCTCGTATATATTAAATTTCACTTTTTAAAATAATTATACAAATCAATTAAATTAAAATTTGAATTCATTAGCTCTTCATCATCGAAGATGTAGCTAAAACCAGTGAAAGCTAGCATGCATGAAAATGGGGCCCCACTATTTGGGTAACATGCTTGATCACGTGAAGGGATGGAGAAGATGGAAAATAATAATAAAAAAAATGAAAACAAGTATACATGTAATGAGAAAATTTTTGGTTCTAGTCTTGTGCATAAATTCTATTTGGTTCCCAATTATAGCACGCATTTATGTACACCGTACATAATCCACAAACTCATATCTTAAATCAAATTGTTCTGGCAATAACAAAAAATCAGTAACAAAGTAAATAAGGACAAACACGATATTTGCTGTGGCTTAACAATGATACATGATGAGAAAGAAAGAAAAGTACATTAATCTTTTTTTGACTCTCAAAATCCTAACCTCAACTACACCCAAAACATAATGGAGCTTGAAACTTAAATAATTCAAAACATACTCGATACACACGTACGTATGCATAATGCAATAACCAAACTTATTTTATATGTCAAAGTAATGTAAATTATCATCTATAACATATATTTTCCTTGCTCAGTACACTTTGGAAAACTATACAATTATGACTCTTTAATTATAAAAATTTGCAAACCAAAATTTTTTTACAAGGCCATAATTAAGGGTTTTAATTGAATTTTAATTAACACCCATTCAAAGCATTTTGGAAAGGGGTTGGAATCCAATGGATTGGTGAATTCAAATGGAAAACTTTTTCCTTTATTATTGATCCATAATTTTTGCAGTATGATCAAGACTGGAAGAGAGAGTTCTTCAGCGTTTCAGATATACAAGCCACATTAAGCACAAAAAGAAAGGCTTTTTGTGGATATATAATTGTATGGTTCACTCAATTACAAGTATCTAAATCCAATGATTAGCAGATCAAGTTAATTGAACATAGGACTGACATTAAATATGATTTAAGTGTTTTTCATGCTGAGTGCCTCATAATTGCCTCCCTTCATGATTGGGACACTAGATTCCATGTGCTATGATTGATTGTTGACTACTTTTTTGTTTTTTTTTTTTTGGCCCCCTTAGGATTTGTAATGAGAAAAACAAGCTACCTCACCTTCTAGTGATCTTTCATGATTTTGTCATTTTATAATAATCATAAATTTAACTTATAGCATTCAACATTCAATCTCGTTTCCTTCATTTTATTGTTTTAATTAAAAAGAATATGACTATCGATTACTTAACATGCATGTATTCACTATTATTTTAGGAAAAAATTGTAATCCAAAAAAAATATTAAAATTTAAATTTTAAATTTACGATAATACTCTCACTTTAAAAATGAGAATATAAGCAATTGAACCAAATCATGTTTACAATATTTATGTATGTAGAACATTAACAGTGTTTGACTGAAAATGAGGAAATAAAAAAGGTAAAAAATGCAATCATTTGCATTTAATTTATGGTACTTTCATCAATGGATGGTTCAAAGTTATTGTTGGTTGATGTATTAACATTACATCATGAGATATTCAAATGCATGCTAAGCTAGCTAGGTAAAAGAATTAACATAAAACAAAACCCATAATTTTTAAACTCACCAAGTATATTAACGTGGGGGACAAAATAATTTCCCAACTAAGATGATTAATCATGGAACATGGGGCTAGATTATAGGAATGGAGCCCACCAACATTTAATTTTTTTAAAAGATTATTATTATTATTATTTTCAAATGTTTACCATTTTGGAGTACTATTATCTAAAACTTATTTTGATAATTTCTGATTGTCCAATAAATTAATGCTAACTACTCAAAAATGAATTAATGTTAAGAATTTTCTGTTTTATATTAAAATGAAAAATTGGAATAGTTTTTGAAAATGAAATGCATTATCCATTGTGAAAAAAGATTTTTTTTTTCAAGAATGAACTGTATATCATTCCTTGAATCCACCTAAGAAAAGATATTCTGAGATAAAAAAAAAAGGAATTATTAAAAAAATTAAAGCTATATATATCAATTAATTATTTTAATATTGACAGTCGACATGATTTTATATTTTAAGTTTGTTGGTTTGATATTTGTTTGACGAGATTGATTGGTATTCTGTAATCCCAAAGCTTAAACCTGTTTGAAGCCAAAAAAAAAAAAAAAATCAAATGAAGAAATTTTGACAATTGAAGGCCACCAGCATAGTGACATGTGGGTCCAAAAAATGTTGGAAATTGCACGCATGAGTGATTTTTCCATGCACAACAAATAAAATCAGTCTTCCAAAAGGTTAAGATGAGAGATAAAAAGTGCTTTTTTTTTTTTTTTTTCTATAATTAAAATGATTGATGATGAGTCGGAGCAGATTTTTCTCAAAAGAACAATGCTTTACTTCTTCAGGAATTATTCTTAAATTTCGTTAGGCCATGTTTCAAGTGCTGGACAGTTTGCTTTCATTATAATATAATAAAATCACTTTCACAACAAGGTTGAGTAACTTTAAATCAACCATGATTTCTAAAAATACTTGTATAAGATTTTTTTTTTTTTTCATTTGAAATGAAAAAAGAAAAATTATAGGTGTTTACGTTTTTCTCAATGTATATATTGATGAAATTAAAGACTATAAATAGCAAGCTCTATGAGTAAACACCAAAAAGATTTCAATATAAATCAATTAAAATGGAGGGATTCAAATTAATTGACTAAGTTTTGTTGTCAGGGGAGTCAAAAAGTGTTGCTTTTAAAGAAATCAAAGAATCTGTGCTGGATGGATATGGCAAAGCTTTCATATTTCATATCAGATTAAAAAAAAAAAAAGTAGTAGGAAAACAAACGGAATGTTCACTGACAGAGACAATGCATCATCATGTCTCCAAGAAACTCATATCTCTTTCACATTGGCAGCCCATCGCATTTCTTGTTCTTTGGAAAAACAAAATAATAGGACAAAAAAATCGTAGAAAATATTGTTGTTTATATGTGCAGACTTTATTGAAAATGATTGGTAATCACCTTGAATTTGAAATAATAAAAAATTATAAATATTGAAATTAAAATTTGTAAAAAATATAAATTGGATTTTCTTAAGTTAAATTGGTGACTCTTCTTTTTATTTCTCGAACTTTAATTAAAATGAGATGATAGGTTTAACCTGAATCTTATAATAAAAAATGTTAAATATAATGACATCTTGATTAAATTGGTACAAATTCTACAAATAAATTGCATTTTATATTTTAAGAACCAACTTTCAATTTCTTTATTGAAGTACAACACCCTTGCATTCACACCCAGCGGGCCCAAATCAAGCAAAGTAATATACTTTCACGAATGTCTCCAAAGAACAACGAGGAAAGAAAAATGAAAAAAAAAAAAAAAGGTTTATCTAAAAAGAAGCATTGAACCTTCGTTTCCTCTTCACTTTTTGCACTTTTCCAAATTTTATACTATTCTTTTTTAATTCATCAATCAAGCTTATCACCAAGAAAAAATATAGCATTATTATATTCATCACTACAGCCAAGATAAATCATATCTGCAAACTGATAAACTTTTTACTCAATGGTCAGGTATTCCCATTTTAATGGTGGGAAGCCGCATTATTGATTTTGATCTATATATCCTAACTTCAGAATTATGTTTATAGAAGAAAAGAATAAAAAAATAATGCTTCATGCCTTAATATTTTCTATGTAATTCTTATCATATGCTAACTTACATTATTTCGGTAATGTATTCGCACTACTTCATGAAAATCAACTTTTAGGTAGAGTGAGAAGTTATCATATGTTAGAGGCAAATCTAGTTTTAAAATTAGTGTGTTCATTGACACTTTCAAATTGCAAAAAATAAGAAAATTTGGAAGAAAATTTTTTCTTAAACATTTTCAAATTGTTTCTATGAACACCCCAAATATTGAAAAATAAAATAATTTAAAGAAAAAATTTTCTTGTGAACAAAGTTTCCTTTTACAATTGATAAATCCATTCATAATTTTTTTTATATATATATCACAAACGGACACCTCCAAGAAAAATTTTGAAGCCTTCACTTAACCTTATGACCTAATAAATTACCAAGAACCAGAAAAATGAAACAAAAGGAAGCTGCATCAACATTTGGAAGATGCTTACATTCTAGACCTTAAGTTGAACTAGCAGAACAAAGTTCAATAGAACCATAATCAAGCAACTCCTCTATCATCTGGTCTATATGATCATCTTCTAGTGGAATGAACTGCTGTTCACTCCCCGCCTGATTTTCCTCTCCTTCCCATTTGGTCTCCGGCTGCCGCAGGCAATCCATTTCTTCAATTTTAACCCCGGTAATGCCACAGCTGGGGGCTAAAGGGTGACATTGTGCTGTATAAGTCTCTTTTACTGCATTTTTTTTAGCCAGTTGGAGTGCTGCCATGTGACATTTATGTAACTTAGCTGCCAAGGTAGCTGAGAGAAGCTTTGATGAAGAAGATTGAGGCTCATTGGGATTGTATGGAAAATTGGTTCGTGCTTTTTGCGGACACATTAGCCTTGCCGCCTCATCATATGCTCTTGCAGCATCCTCTGCTGTTTCAAATGTACCTAGCCATATTCTAGTCTTCCTGTAAAAACACAGAGACGTTTCTCTCGTTAAAAAAAAAAAAAATGAAATAATCATATATAAAAACGTTTCTCCTTTAACTAAAAAAAAAACCAAAAGAGAGAAAAGGCTGAAATGTTTGAAGGAGATTACAAGACAGGGTGTCGAATTTCAGAGACCCAGGAGCCCCAATGTCTTTGACGAACGCCACGGTATCGCTGTTGAGGTCTTCCCATGGTGGTTTTTAATGAGAAATGATTCGAAGGATGTTTGGAGAAGTAAGGTGTTTGTTATATGTCTGAGAAAGAACAAAAAAATAAAAAAAAAACAAGCAGAGAAGGAAGGGTGCAAGGGAGAGAAGTCCTGATAATCCTGAAATGGGAGAGTCAAGGCTTAAAGGGGGCTTATATAATCGTCTTTTGCGGCATTCTGAACCTGGTGAATATGATCACCAACGATCAATATAGAATAGGGTCCCACAAATTTTTACTAAAAAAAAAAAATCCTTTTACATGAAAAATTGAAAATTCAGGAACAAATTTTTTCTTCTTCTTTTTCATTTTTGGCTGAGCCTTTTCAACGTGGCCATAAATAATGTCACTAGAAAGGTAGTTTGATACCGCTGTTATTTTTCATTTTCCCTTTTAGTGATGCGATTGGCAGGGCAACAATAGGAATTCATTCATATGTTAAGTGATGTGGGAAATTTTCGAGTAGGGGCATATAAGTAATTTTGTAGATCTTTCATACCATCGTCATTATTATTATTTCTATTATTAGGAAAATGTTTGTTATTATTATCCAGATACATATCAATTACGATTATTACATTATAATTAATTAATAATAATTTATAATTATATAAGATCTAATATGAAGCTCATATTCTATCATATAATTTTTTTCTTTTGCTAACTTTTAATTTCTTTTATATATAATTACAATGCATTTGATATATTTGCATAGTAATAATATACATAATGATCAATTTAAAAATGGGAGGTGTTTGGATTTGTTGTAGTAGTTAGTGGACATAAGTAACGTGGCTCACGTCACATTTACTATATACATAGGAAACCTACCCATATGCCATATTCTAAGGCAAGGACAAACAAACGCACGTTTCATGTAATCTTCAAGCCTCATTCCCATTGCCATTCCTATTCCCTTTTATTCTCTATCTTGCATAATCATGACCATGATTATTATTATTTGAATTAGATAATAAAACTAATTTAATAAAATCACAATAAAAAATATTATATATATAATTAAAAAAGTAACTAAAAGAAAGCACATAAGTTATTTTTGAATTTATTATAATAAATATTAATTTTAAAATATAAACATTTATAATAAAATAATTATAATTTTAAAAATTAATTTACATGTTAAATGAGTAATATTAAATATTATTAATTTTATATATCACTTCACCATAGTTATATAATTTTTTAACCCAATTTTCCATTTTAATGAAAATTGAAAGTGCACTTGTTATCATGAAAACTTTTATTAATTTTTAAGTAATGAAAATATCCTTTAAAATTTATAGTTTTTAAAAGGTAAATTTAAAAAAAATGAAAAACATAAATACTTTAATTTTATTTTGTTATTATAACTTTATGTTGGCTTCTGTTAATTTTCACAACTGATGTCAGACAGTAACGCCAACTTAATCGTATACTAATGTTAGTGTTAAAGCTAGCACTAATCAGTTGGAAGTATTAATTTGGTTTGGTTTATTTAATTTAGATATTAATCGACTAAAAAAATTATTTATTCAATTAATTTGATAGATTATCTATTTTAAAAATTAATAACTGAACAAATCAAACTAATTGGTCTTATTAATTTATTTTTAAATATATTTTTATATAACATAAATACAACATTATTTATATACTATCATTTATTTTATATAATATATAATATAGATGTTAAATAACTTTTATAATAATATAAATAGTATTTTTTTAATAATTAAAATCAATGAAACCAATCTAATTTGATAAATTATTTTACATTCGATAAATGGTTTCAATTAAATTGATTATTTATATATTATTTTAAAATCAATATAAATTCGATAAATGGTTTCGATTATTTTAATTAATCATTTTAATTCATTTAAATTCGATAAATTATTTTAAATGAAATCGATCAATTCAATTTTTAAGAGCAATGCTCTCCCCTAAATAGTACAGATTTTGAATAATAACAGCCGATAACGAGCTTTTATAGATGGACCGGGCAAGCATTTAGCAGTGTTAACTTGGCGGCACGGCCCGATCCTTGTAGCAGAAAAATGAAAACAATGTGTTAAGTGAACAGTGAAAGTTTTTTATTTTTTATTTTGTTTTTTAGATTGATTTGAATGTTTTAAGTTTTCAAAATTTTTAAAATTTTTTTGTGAATTTCTTAAAAATTTATTTTATGGTTTTCATTTTCATGATAATGTAATGATAAAGATTTTTTTTTACATGTTATAATTTTATTGAATATTAATATTACGTTGATATTTTAATTCAAATATTAAAATTATTACAAAATAAAAATTTAAATACTTATGGGTGTTTGTTTTTGTTTTTTTTTTATTTTTGTTTTTAATTTTTTTAAAAATTGAAAATAAAAACATGTTAGATAGGTTATTTTTAATTTTTATTTTTAAAAATTGAAAACAAAGTTTAAAAATTGTTAAAAATAAAAAACTTATTTTTAGTTTTTTAAAAATAATTTAACACTATTATTAGATATTGTTCACAAAAATTACAATTAATAACAGTACAATTATTATATTGACAAAATAATATTTTTATTATATAAATATTATATTAATAAATAATATATTAATATATTGATAAATAAATAATATTATATTATTAATAATAAAAGAAACCTAAAAACTTTAACCACTTTTTCTTGCATATTTTTTTTTATATTTTTAAAGTTCAATAAATTAAAAATAAAATAAAACAAAAAATTTTTAAATATAAAATATAAAAAAACATAATAATTCCAAACGATCTCTTAATTTTAAAATTTATTTTTATAAACATCAAATTGATAAAAATATATAAAATGTGAGTATTTTGTATTTATTCAAAAATTAAATTCATAATAATAATATTTGACCGGTTTATAGAATCAGAATCCGTCACTGCTTCACTGTCTAAACTCCAAACCCCAGATAACCTTTCCCTCCCTTGCCTCTCTTGCTCCTTTCACTTCAACCTTCTTTTCTTTCTCTTCATTTTCCCTCTCGTTTTAACTTCACCAGCTTCTCATTAAAGTGATTGAACCCGAAGCATCCAAAACTGCCGCTAAACCCAAACCCCCCATCAACCCTCACTATCCAATCATGGCTTCCGCTTCTTTGCTCCCGCCTTCAGGTAATTTTCTCACTCTTTTTTAATGCTATATATATTTGGGATTTAAACTTGGGATTAATTCAATCAATTCCCGCACTTTAGCATGGATCAATTGTTGAGGGGTTTTAGTTAACTATTCTGCTTGGATTAGATGAAAAGATGGTTTTTTTTTTGGTTTCGTGTTTAGAGTTCAAAGTTTGTTTTATTTGTTGTTCTTGAGTTCAATTAGCTATTAAGTTTCTGGGTTGTGTCTGTTTGATACCCAGTTTTTGTTGGTTAAGAAGTTCTCTTTAGGTTAGTAATAGATCTACAAAGTTTAAAGATTTTGAGGTTTTTTTTGGAGAAATTGGAGAGATGAAAATGTGGGTTGGTATCAGCCTGTGAATAGGTTTGGGTTTGAACTGAATTTTGTTCCCCAATAGAGTATCTTTCAGGTTCTGTAAGGTTAGTGTTTTTAGACTGATTTTACTGCAATTGTTTGCTTGGGCTGGTTGGTCAACATGGGTTATTTATTTATTTATTTGTATTTTTGGTCATTTTTTAGCTAATTAGAGATGCAAGTTAGATTATGTGAAATTACTCAATGTCCAAGTTGTAGTTTCAGGGACTTCCAGTGAAATTCGTAGTGCAGCAAGTGACATTTCTAGAAGTGGGACAGACCTCAATGCAGAAAATTGTGATTTACATGTTACATCACTGTACAAGAGGAGAAGGATATCTGCCACTACAGATTTTTTGTCACATGATGTTTTGAGAAAGATTGAAGAATCTTTACCTAGTTTTAATTCCCCTGATTATTATATGGAACCTTGCTTGAAAGATATGGCAACAATGGAACTCTTGGATCCTGGTTATTGCAGCCGAGTTCCAGATTTTGTTGTTGGAAGATTTGGTTATGGATGTGTAAAATTCTTTGGAACAACTGATGTTAGAGGGTTGGATTTAGATCAAATTGTGAAGTTCCGTAGGCATGAGGTAATTGTATATGAAGATGAACGTAATAAGCCCATGGTTGGTCAAGGCCTTAACAAAACTGCCAAGGTAACTTTAAGACTTAAAATTGAAAATATAGACTTGGAAAAGCAGGAGGTAGATGGTATTGTTAAGAAATTAAGAGAGAGTATGAGGAGGCAAGGGGCACAATTCATTACATTTGACCCTGCAAATGGTGAGTGGAAATTTTTGGTTGACCATTTCAGCAGATTTGGATTGAGTGAAGATGAGGAGGAAGATATTTTAATGGATGATGCAACAGGGGTTGTCCAAGATCCTGGGGAAATTAATGGTGGTGGGAATTCTGAGATTGATGAAGAAATGCAAATGGATACTAATGGACCACTGCTTTCTCATTCTCTGCCTGCACATCTTGGGCTGGACCCAGTGAAGATGAAAGAAATGAGAATGTTAATGTTTCCTGTTGAGGAAGAAGAGGAGCTTGAGGATTTTAGAGGGACAGTTTCTAATCGGAAACAAGCCTTTGCCAAAGAATTTATAAGGTCTCCTTTGCTTAACTCTAACCAAAGGATGGGCCATAGGTCTAGCCCACCTGTTGTACGGAAAACTCCAGTTGCTTTGCTTGATTATAATTCTGGTACATTTGGTTCAAACTCATCTGGAACCGTTCTGATGACACAAGAAAATAAGGGTATGCCACTAAAGACAATAAAAAAGGAAGGTTTCAAGCTGGACATCAAACAAGAGACACCTGTCACTAGAAGCCATTCTCGCAACATAGTTGATGCGGCATTGTTCATGGGCAGGTCATTTCGTGTAGGTTGGGGCCCAAATGGCATTCTTGTCCACTCTGGTGCACCTGTAGGAAGTAAGGACACCCAGAGAGTATTATCTTCTGTAATCAATATAGAAAAAGTGGCAATTGATAATGTAGTTAGAGATGAAAATAACAAAGTAAAGAAAGAACTTGTTGACTTTGCTTTTGATTCTCCATTGAATCTTCACAAAGCTCTAAACTATGAAGAAAAAGAAGTGGAAGTTGGATTCTTTCAGTTGAAGCTTCTAAATGTTGTCTGCAATCGCTTAGAGCTTTCAGAGATTTGTAGAAGCTATATAGACATTATTGAGAGGCAGTTGGAGGTTCCTGGTTTATCTTCTTCTGCTCGCTTGGTTTTGATGCATCAAGTAATGGTCTGGGAATTGATAAAAGTTCTTTTCTCGGAAAGGGAAAATACCAGCCAACTGAAATCAATGGGTGCTGATAATGAGGAAGATATGATGCATGATATCAAGGAAGGTCTTCCAGAAGTTGACCCAGAAGCACTTCCTCTTATTAGGAGAGCAGAGTTTAGTTGTTGGCTACAAGAAAGTGTATGTCACCGTGTCCAAGAAGAAGTAAGCTCTGTGAATGATTCAGGTTACTTGGAACACTTATTCTTTCTCTTGACTGGGCGACAACTGGATGCAGCTGTGGAGCTGGCTGCTTCTAGAGGAGATGTGAGACTGGCTTGTTTACTAAGCCAGGCTGGCGGATCAACAGTTAATCGTTCTGATGTTGCACAGCAACTTGATATTTGGAGAATTAATGGACTGGATTTCAATTTCATTGAGAAGGGCAGGATTCGGCTTTATGAGTTACTTGCTGGTAATATTCATGGTGCTTTGCATGGTATTAAGATTGACTGGAAGAGATTCTTAGGATTGTTAATGTGGTATCACCTACCTGCGGATACTGCATTGCCTGTTGTGTTTCAAACTTATCAGCACCTTCTTGATGGTGGAAAAGCTCCATTTCCTGTTCCTATTTACATTGATGAAGGACCGGTAGAAGAGAATGCAAATTGGAGTAGAGTGGAAAGATTTGATCTTTCATACTATCTTATGCTTCTGCATGCCAGTGAAGAGAGTCAATTATGCTCTCTGAAGACGATGTTTAGCACCTTCTCTTCAACACATGATCCACTTGACTATCATATGATCTGGCATCAGCGGGCTATCTTGGAAGCTATTGGTGCTTTCCATTCTAATGATCTTCAAGCTCTTGACATGGGACTTGTATCCCAGTTACTATGCCAGGGGCAATGCCATTGGGCTATCTATGTAGCCCTTCACATGCCTTACTGTGATGAGTATCCTTACCTTCAAGCTATTCTTATCAGGGAAATTTTATTCCAATATTGTGAATCTTGGAGTTTACATGAATCACAACGCCAATTTATTGAGGACTTAGGTATTCCATTGCAATGGTTGCATGAAGCTATGGTATGTTATTGGTTTTCTAGATGTATTTTTGCTCTAACTTTGTGTATCTGAAGCCTTTTTTTTTTTTAAACTTCTTATTGTTCTAGCCTGATTGGTATTCTATGTTAACATTCAGAGCTTTGCGTGTACATTATATGCTCTATGTGGGTTAGATCCATCACTAATTTTACATTCTTAGCTTAGTGGCAGAATATCAGTATCCTGGTTGAGTGGCATCTTTAAATCTAATCTTTTTTTTGAAGATGAACTCTTTTTAAAATTACTAGCAATCTTGATTTGTCCTGCTATATGCTCATCTTTGTATCTGTGTCCATGTGTGGATGTATGCTGTGAGAGAGAGAGAGAGCTCTGAAAGTTTCTTTGGAAATTGAGTTTTGTTTCTCATTGTGAAAACTTTCCTCTTATGATGCAGGCAGTTTATTTCAATTACCATGGGGATTTGCCAAAGGCTCTTGAGCATTTTCTGGAATGTGCTAATTGGCGAAAAGCTCATTCTATTTTCATGACTTCAGTAGCTCATACATTGTTCTTGTCTGGTAAGATCTTATAGCAAATTAAGTAATTCATATGTGCCTTCTGAGCTTTGTTATCCTGTTATCTCAATTTTTATGCCTTGTTGATTGACTTTAAACCAAATTCAAGGCCTCTCCTTTCTGCAGTAAAAAAAAAAATGATATTAAAATTTATAATACATCACAAATGATTACCATGTTGTGGTCTACCGAATTTAATTTGTTTAGACCTCAAAGGAATTTTGTCTATTATGGATATGGTGAAACACAGCATAGCATGATAGAATCACATCCGAATCTTCTTTTCTCTATAAACATTATAGACGTATGGCTCCCTCAATTTGCACTATTTTGAGACTTAAGAGTCATGTACATTATAGATGCTCACTAACTTTTGGGATCAATCTTAGTCATTTAAATTTGTTTTGAAAAACCAATTTACATTTGAATTTTTTTTTTGGGTTATTCATACTCGATTAAAGAATGTGAATGCACAATTTTGGGCCATTGAAGAACTGATTAGTCTCAAATACTGTCGATATTGTTGGGCCAAGTCTTTTATTTTTTCTTCAATGCAGCCAATCACTCAGAGGTATGGAGGATTGCAACATCCATGGAGGACCACAAGTCAGAAATTGAAAATTGGGACTTGGGAGCTGGAATTTATATTTCATTTTATGTCCTAAGAAGTTCATTGCAGGAGGATAACAGTACTATGGGTGAACTGGTAAGAAACTGATGCCAATCATCAAGGCCATAGAATCTAGATCTGAATATAGGCTAAAGCTTGTTGGATGCTTCATTTATTATTGAATCATATCCTTCCCGTTAATGTATCAGTTGTGAATTACAGCTGCCCGTTTATGGGTTTGTGATGAGTGCAATCCTTAGCCTCAGTCATGTTTTTCCTGCTAGATCACTTCTAAACTATGGCTTCATCTTAATGGGGTAGCCACTTCAAGCAAAGTGCAGCATGACTAATATGCAATACTTTGCCTTCCAATACTGCCATGCTAATAAGCATGGATCTGCCTAGTTAAACCTTGGTTCCAGAGGCATTACTTCATTTGCCTAAAGGGACTGGTGCTACTGCATGATGTGTTTTGGGGGAAGTGAATTTTGAATTATGGCTGCTGGTCATGTATACTCTTTTTCTTTGATGCTTTTAAAAGAATTTTTGCTTAAAGGCTACATTGCTGTTGGACAATGTTGCATGCTAGAATGTTACTTATGTTAACATAAGTGATAGTTGAAAAGCTTAAAGTTTGTAAGCTGAAAGAAAATTGTGTAATATCATCAAACTTGATTTGAGCTCTTTCTTTTTACAAGTGAATGCTGATGATTATGTTGATGCATTTTTCAGGATTCCCTTGACAGCAAAAATGCAGCTTGTAGAGATTTTCTTGGTCGTTTGAACGAGTCTTTGGCAATTTGGGGTGGCAGGTTACCTGTTGATTCAAGGTATTTATGTTAATATCACTTCATATTTTTGTCTGTAGATAGATAGATAGATAGATCACGTTTGAATATAGAATGGAACTGATCACATTGCCAAGTTTTAATTCAAAATCTCAGCTTGTGATTGCACTAAGTTCGATTATTATCAGCCAA
Source organism: Durio zibethinus (assembly GCF_002303985.1). The sequence continues at coordinate 1,252,178 of NW_019167982.1, read as the reverse complement.
AATCAAAACACAAGGTACCAAGCAGATAAGGACAAGCTTAAGGAAATAATTCCATTCATTTTTAATCTTCCTGTAATTAAAAGAGGTACAAATGGAGAGACTCAGTTCTTGTATTGAAAGGTATTAACTAGCTTAGCTGGTAAAGTGACTAAAATATACTGCCTAGTGCCTGAACGATCTGCCTAGGCTGGCTAATTCATATAAATACCTTCCCTTTGAATATATCCGGAAATACAATGACACCAAAAAAGTTCACATGAAATTATTAGAAAGCTAAATTTAAAAGAAACGTGAAGTGATTCATAGAAACAATAAAAGGGGTTGTGCCTTTAATTTCTTTTTACATGTAGCATCCCACTTGGGGAGCATATATGTTCAATGCTTTATAGTGATTGATATATAACCTTTTTTTTTTTTTAATGAAACTATGGTGCAGGGTGGCTTATTCAAAGATGGCAGAGGAGATGTGTGATATGCTGCTTTCTGATATGAGCGAGGGTCCAACGCGTGATGCCCAGTTAAGCTGCTTTGATACCGTCTTCAGCGCTCCCCTTCCTGAAGATCTTCGTTCAAATCATTTGCAGGATGCGGTTGCACTTTTTACTTGCCATATTTCAGAAGCCCCTTGATGTTGGATTGTTGTGATTTTGGCTTTGTGTGCGTGTTGTAAAAGTTGGGCATTAATTTCGTAGCAACCTTCATTTTTGTATTTGTGTTTTAGTATGTAGTTCCATCCAGTGAATAGATATAAAAACCGTGTTGGAAGCGCTAACCTAGTTGAACTTGAAAGCCAGTTGGAAAGTGAAAACATGTACTAGTATAGATTTTTCATTTTAAGCTAACTTTTGTTATCTTTGGCAAGATCATGGTAATGTAATCGTTGGAAAGATTTTAATATTTTTTATTTGAAATTATTTTATTTAGTTAATAATCATTAATTATTAAGAATTAAAGATTATTATATTTGATATTATTAAAAATAAAAATTATTTTGTTTTAAAATATAAAAATAATTATATATATTATAATAATTACATATATTAATAATTTTAAGATTGTTTAAAGATAAAATTTTATAAAATATTGATAGTATTTATTTATTTATTTTATAATAAAATATAATTAAATAATTAAATAATATATATTTATTGATAGATAAATTAATTTTTATAATTTAAATTATGTAAAAAATATTTAAGTTAAAAAATAAAATTAATCTACTAATTTTATAATAAAAATAAAAAATTATATTATATAAATGTTAAAAATAAAAAAAGAATTAATTATTTTTTTGAATTTATTATAATAAATATTAATTTAAAAATATAAAAACTTATAATATAAGATATAATAAATTTTTAATTCACATATTAAATAAATAAAATTAATTATTTTAAATATATATTATTTTATCTGATTAAAAATTAAATTATTTTTTAAAATAATAATTTAATCACTTTCAATGATATAAAATTATCATATAAAATCACTTAATGCATATCAAATATAATCACTTAATCATTATACGAATATCATTATAATTTTTAGAGTGACCCCCGATTCGAAGTACGTGCAAAAGCAAAAGGTGGAAAAGTATAAAGTAAAAAAGAATACAGAAGAGAACAGCCGTCAGCCAGCGGCCAAGGTGGGCAAGTTGCAACCTCCTTTTTAAGTTTTAACAGCTAAAGTCAACAGTAATTTTCGTTTTTTTCCTTAACAAAAGAAATTAAGACGGTAGTACTAGATTTCCTTTCACACTTCAAATCCTTAAAAATACCAAACCAAATCAACCAATCAAAACAAACCAACAAAGCCAATTTGTTTTCATAAAAAAGTAGTAATTATTATTCTTTAATAAACATTCTCTTGCTAGGAGGCTATATAAATAGTAGAGAAGAAGTGGGTGAAAAAAATATAGTAATAAAGGCCAATTGGCGTTAGCCATATTATTAAGCTAATTGTTCTTTTTTTTTTTTTTTGAGCGACGAAGCTTCCATTTTTTTGTTTATGATGCGTCGCTCTGCATCCAAGAAAGCGGGTCAACCCAATTCAACCAATCCGATTCCTTATTCTCCCTCCGATCTCTTTCGCACCGGTACTCCCCCAACCCCTCCTCTTTTTTTTTCTTGCTTTTCTTTATGTTGTTTCAAAATTTTGATTGCTAAATATATTATTTTTGTTTTTTAATTCTCTGGTTGATTTTTGTAAAATGATTTAATTTTTGCATAATTTGTGTTCATAATTAAGATTCTGTAATTTTGGTGGATTTAGTTGATAATGATTAGCTATCAAGAAAAGTGAATCGAGTAAAAGGATTGGGGGTTTAGTTGTGAAATTAATTCTCCAAAAAAATGATAGACAAGAAATGGAAAATGAAGGACAAAAATCCTTAGATCCTTAGATAGGATACGAGGAGATAAAAGTTTGGCGTTTGAACTTTGAAGAGAACACAACATGTCAATCTTGAGGCTAGGTAATAGGTTAAGTGCATTCTTTAAGGTAGTTAACTCTTAAAAGCGTGGTGGAAAATCATGGTTTTGTAAGAGAAGTTGAAAATTCGAAAGAAAATCCTTTAGCATAATTGAGAAGAAATTCTGTTGCATCTATGATCTACCTGTTGAAAGATGGGGCTTCTAGGCTCGGATTCAACATAGTGGAAAATCTTCCTCTGCCGCGGGTTCATTTTAGAACTATAGGAACGTTAGAGTTACAAAATCTAATCTGTTAAAGCAAGCATTTGCTCCAACCAAGGATGCCAATCATGATAACCCTAATACATTTTCCTCAAGATACTACTAACCATAGTTCAACTTGGTCTTTCATTAACATGTAATTTACCTAAGCCTACCCTAAATGATGATATAAAGCTCCTAATCCTTGAATGAAAGTTGAGACCTCATTGTAGAATATGTAGTTAGAATGCTTTCACATTATTTTTCAAATTTATTAGCTATGCTGTTCTAAGATAGTGTAAGTAATGAGTTGACACTCTGTTTTATATTTCTCAGCTTCGAGTAAGGCATCTTCAAAAGAGATGGAACGGATTGACAACCTATTTTATTCTTATGCCAATAGGTCTTCTGGTATGATTGAGTAAGTTCTTAGTGGAATATGCAATTCAATTTGTAATTTCGTAGTTTTGGTATTTACCTTGACTCCTTGAGTAAGGGCCAATAGGTCTTCTGGTATTTACCTTTGTAACTATGGAAAATTTCATTGGTATCATATGGATTTTGATGTTTACTAGTTTGTTACATCAACCATTTTTCAGATAATTTTGCTTCTTAAAATTTTGTAAATTTCAGTCAATATCCTCGAACTTACAAATTTTTGTGTGTTAATTTTATTTAGTAGAACTACTAGAGTGATCAATCCATATGAAATTTTGTTCACTTATATTCCATATACATATCAGCGATCCTAGCCCGTCTGAATATATGGGCTTTTGCAAGTATAGTCCAGTCTGACTGATATAATTTACATGACATGGGCCACTTCCCCGTTGATGAAATCTGAAATTATTGCTTGTATCAATTTATGTAGAGTGTAATTTTGCTTGTATCAATTTATAGAATGATTGGATGATCAACTACTCCAAAAGCTAACAATTCAAGCTAACTGGTTCTATGCACTAGCTAAGTCCCTCTGTTGCTCGGACTCGGTAGAGAGTGCCGAATATGGATATGCCTCCAAGCTCCAGAAAGGATAAATACCATCCTTTTTAAGTTTTCCCTTGCAAGGTTGGAACTCTGTACTTATTTATGTCCATTAGATGTGTCAGACATTGATACTTTAAGGATGTTGAAGAGTTAGAGCAACATAGAATAGAAGAGCCTAGATAATGATGGATAAGTTGTGGGGGTCATGCACTAAAATTAGTTAACTTTACTCTAGAAATCCGTAATACTGTGTAAAGACTCACTGCACAGCTAAAATAAGGATGTTGAAAATTGAATTACAATTTTTTTTAAATTTATAAAGTGATGGTTATTCATAATTAGTATCATCATTACAGAAACTAATGTTTTTCTTGACTATTTTGAAAGCATTATAATATTATGATATGTTATTTGAACAGCCCAGAAGGGATTGAAACTCTATGTTTCAATATGGAAGTTGATCACACAGATGTTAGGATCTTGATGCTTGCTTGGTAAGTATCATATAAACTTGTTTGATGACTCAATTTTAACTTTTATCCTAAGCTTTTGAGTTGAAGCTATATCTGCATTTGTCAGGAAAATGAAAGCTGAAAAACAAGGATACTTTACCCTGGTAAGGATTTTTGTTGTACCATCTCCATTTACTTGTATAATTTTAACCGTTAGTGTTATCTATTATATTTCCATTGAACAACATTGCTATTAGGTTCCATGTCCTCTGATTTTATTTCTTCTTTGTCAAGGTGCAGTCATATAAAATAATCAAGTTTATATTCTCTCCTTTTAGGTTGACTTCAGCATGTAGGTTGTATGGGGATGCCTGAATTTCTGTTTTCATCTATTATTTTGTTAATTGCCATTTTTTTGGTCTTGAGTGGAAATCATTTTCATAAGTTTCCATTCTCTGTGATTTGGTCATGATATTTGGAGTTGTGAAAATATGTTAAGTTTTAGTGGAAAAAAAAAAGTTTTGTAACATGACTTTCCTTTTTTTTTTTTGTGAAATGAAAAAACATTAAGTTTTGTAGACAGGAGTTTCTTCTTCCTAAGACAGTTATGATCCTCATTGAGAGTATCATGATAGCTTGGATATATGTTGGCTGATGCATTATACTGTGTATTGATTAATTATTGGTTCCTTAAATCCCAAGCTCTCTCTTTATATATGTGTATATGTATTTGTATGTTTTTATACATGTTTGTCGTTAAATTATCTGTTGAAAATGACATTTAAATCTTATCTTTATAGGAGGAATGGCGCAGAGGATTGAAAGCACTGAGGGCTGACACTGTAAGTAAATTAAGGAAGGCCCTCCCAGAGCTAGAGAAGGAGGTAGAAAATTGAGAACATCTTGATATATGAAAGCATGTTTAATATGAATGATAATTATGCTGGAAAAGTCCGTAAAAGTGCTGATGTTCTCTTTTCATATTCAATAGGTCAGGAGACCATCAAACTTTGTGGATTTCTATTCCTATTCATTCCGCTATTGCCTGACAGGTATTTCGATAATATCGTGGCTTGTGTTCTGGATGTCTAAACACTCTTTTTTTCTCATTGAGCTCCTGCTTACTTTCTCAAATTTATTGCTGCAGAGGAGAAACAAAAGAGTATAGACATAGAGAGCATATGTCAATTGCTGGATATTGTTTTAGGATCCCAATTCCGTGCGCAGGTTGACTATTTTATTGAGTATTTGAAGGTGGGTTGCGAGAATTATAGCATTTTACGTCAGAGATTGCAGCTGCTTATGTTTTATGTTCTTGATTTCCTGGATGTTACCATTTATACATGCACATCTTCTTATGTTATTTTGGGGAATGAGTTCATTTCAGTTTTAGCTGCGAGGATTCTGTACTATAAATGTTAAAAAAAATTCTTTGTAGTCTATTTTAAGATTGGGCAACATTGCTATACTGATGGGCCTTTCAACATTTGCGGTAGAAAATAGGGTCAATCTTCTGACTTATAGGTTTGTAGAAATGAATCTAACAACTTGATAGGCTAGATTACAGAGAAAAGTTGCTCATTATGTGATGCTATATTTCTAAACTTACCCTTCTATCTTAACCTCAAAAAGAGGAAGAGAAAATATTTCTCCTACTATGCTTGTGTTGTTATTGCAGATTCAGAGTGATTATAAAGTCATAAACATGGATCAATGGATGGGCGTTTTCCGATTCTGTAATGAGGTACATCACAGTTTATCCTTGTTATGGAATTTCTATGGTGTTTCTGAAATTTAAATGCTCCATAACAAAAAATAGGGTCAGTGAATAATTCTGTACACATTTCATAAGGTATGCTCACACAGACACAACCTAATGAAAAAAAAAAAAAATCTGGAGTGAATTATACCAATATCTTTCAAATAACATACTTCTTAGTAAAGGGGTAACCGAGAATGTGATGCCCTGCTCACTGCTTGACAACACAGAGAATGACTTTCTTTGGCATAAAAATTGGGACAATATAAATAGTAGAAACTATTGATCTTTTCAGTTCTATATGATAAATTATGGGTCGATGCAAATTACAATTCAATAGTTAATTTAGATAATACAGTAATTTTTTTTTTTTTAATTTATCATCTGAAAAGAGATGGAGGACAAGAAAGGAAAAGGATAAAATCTTGTAGTTCTAGCGAAAAATTCTCATTCATCTTGTACACTCAATTGCTACTTGCATGCTTGAACATTGTTTGGCATAATAACTTAGTTATCAGCCATTTGTCTTGTTGGAGATCCACCTGTTAATAATTCAGCCAGTGTTTAACTTTTTTCCTTTTTGATATTTTGACAGATAAGTTTCCCAGACCTTAGTAATTATAATCCCGACCTTGCTTGGCCGTTGATCCTGGACAATTTTGTAGAGTGGATGCAGGCGAAGCAGAGCTAAAATCTTATTTGGTTTAGTCAACTTGATTCTCAGCAGTAAACTCCACCAGTATCAAAGCAGGTGCTTTTTAAAGTCCAAACCCTCTTCCTTTTCTTTGTTCCCTTCTTCTATAGCCTTGCATGAGTTTTTTTTTTTTTAGGGCAGGGGGGGTGGGGTGGGGCATTAATAAGCCGACTTGAAAATTTGTCTAAGTGTGCCATTCTTTAATCAAAATTATTGTGAATAATTTTTTGTCAGGAATGTTCAAATTGTGGAACCATGCTTCTCCAGCTGCTTTTTATATCATTTTACTTCAGAATGTTAAAGTCTTCTCAGAAACTTGCCTTCCAAAATTACATCTTCTTGTTACAAATATTATGCAGACACTCAATATATTGAATTGTATTTCTGTTATGGTGTTCATCATTAATACTTCTAAACTGTGCCCAACTAGATTTATTATAATAATTTGCCTTGATCTTCAAAGCAGATGGATTGTGATATTATATTATGGACAAAACTATTTATTAGATTACAAAGATGTTAGATTTGTCTGATTTTTATTTTGATTTATCTCATTTATATAAATTCAGCCACACTTTCGAAGGGGTGCTTTTTTCTTGCATAGAATATCTTGGCCGAAATAACAACAATTGAATACATGACAAAATCTCCCTGCAACTGGTTCCCCTGTCTCCCCAGTCTGTTGTAACAGGTGTTGGCTTCATTGCAGTCATGCCTGAGCTAATGATGCCAAGCACCTACAACCATTGAGGATGATCCTTAAAGGATGGATTGTAGCAACCATTTTCTCTTTTATCATATCATCTGCTCTTTGAAAGTCAATTTCATCAACCAAATTGGTAATATTCTTTCAAAGAGCTCTGTAAAGACCATTCTCATTGCCAGGTATATCACAAACGCTGCTGTTTATGTGCCTGTATTGGACAGCCATCCACAGCCAGCATTTTAAGTTAAAAACAAATTTCTTAGGGCACCACCAAGCAATCTGCTGGACATCAAGTTTGGTAGGCATGGTGTGGATTTGAGCAACTTCATCAAGGAAATGTACTTTTTAAAGTGTGTCATTGTGCTATCACTGTTCCTGTATTGGATTAGCTCTGCCAATTCTTTGCATGAAACGTATCTGATAGAAACAGCTCTGTCTTATGCTTGATAGTTACATATCACTATAAAATACATATCATGCCTGTGAAAAGGGCCTTACATTTGTCATGCTTCTCATGGACAAGCAAACTTTAGGTAACCTTTTGGAGCATATGATTTGGATTTAACCAAATGCAAAGTCATACATAAGTTGGATGCTTTTCCTTGTTGCCATATATCTGCATATATCCATTTCCTTTTAGACAGGTGTGGTCATCTCACTGGGACTAAAATCTCATGGTCTACTTGTGCTGGAAAGTTTGCCATTTATTCGTTTCTGATGAGTGTTTGATGTTTGAATGAAAAGAAAGAATTTATTTGGAGCATTTGGGTGGTTGGAATTTTTTAAGGCTGCATTTTCTTCTAAGCCAACTAACAATCAAGCAGAAATCATACTATGAAAAAAGTAGGTCATTAGCTCCTAAGCATGTTTTGGCTAAAGATTTTTCCTTTGAATAAAAGCTTGACCAGGGACCTATGGCCAATTGGTGGAATCGGTTTTCGTTTGGTGTTGAGTTGAGCCCAAATTATATCTGTTTGCTTGTAACCGTAGTTTTGCCAAAATAGGGCAAATGCTATAGCAGTGCTGAAGTATTGGTGCTGGTATAATAATGTTATAAATAAGCTGAAGTAAAAGGGTACTAATATCCTTCAATTATGAAAGTGTGCAATGGTATAAAAGTGTTTGTTGGACTTTCTTTTTTTCTGGTTATGGAATTTTGTAATTAAATTACATTAATAAAATCTCTTCAAACCTTTTTAAAAAAAAAAAGAAAAGAAAAAGAATGTGATCTTAGTACATATGGACATGAGCAAATTATGTGCCAACTCCATGATAGGCACTTTAGAAAAAAGATGATTCCAAGAACCTTTAATGATGCTAAAGAACTATTCTTCCCAACAAAATTTTACTGATCTCATTAATTTTTTTTTTTATATAAAAGATCAAATTATAAAAATTTTATAAGTATTAAAATTTAATTTTTAAATTTATTGAATATTATTTTTAAAGATAATTAAATGAATTAAGTAAACTAAATGTCGTATTCACAAAGCGCTAAATCTTGGCGAAGAAGTCAATGATTCCAAAGCATAACGTGGGTCGTGGGATACATGTTTGAGGGAACTAAAGTTTGGTAAGATAACCTATGCTTTGGGAAAAAGCTAAAGAGACCAAAAACAGCTATGAAAAAGCATAAAAGTAGAAAAAAAATGAAGAGTGCTTTGTCATCAATGAGTCAAATGTTGCTTTCAATTTTGAGCAGTATCCAGAGAGAAAAAAAAAAAAAGAAGCTAAGTTCAACATATATCAAATCAAATAAAGTGACAACAATAGATTGAAATTGATTCGATGCTTCCTTCTTTTTGCCATCTAAGCATACGAGCATCGCATGTAATAATTGAGTACAGGGTCAATCAAAATTGAATAAAATATCAAATCAAGATTTACATTTCACTTTTCAGCAAATTGAAATCTCCATTGATCTATTATTATTTAGGAGCAGGACTCTGATTTTCCTTCAAAAAAATTGAACTTCACATAAGGTGCATAGCTCATAGACTTATAGTGGAAATTAAATTGCTTTTTTTTTTCTTTTTTACCCTTATGCTTCTGTTTGTTTTGGTAAGTACCAAAATGATTAAAGAAAATTGAAACATTTGGTTTGAAACAATAATATTAGCGACTTGGTTGATTGATGACTGGATCAAATTACATAGTTTTGCATTGGAAGAAGAAGGGGGTGTAGGGTAATGAACATGCCATACTTGAAGGGAACAATATTTTGTGGCTACAAGAAAAGCAAGAAAAGGAGATGATGTTAGATGATATTTGCGGACACGAAACATCATTTGCCAAGAAAATTGATAACATACACATGTGATGTACAGATATCATGCCTGCAAGATTTCTCAAGACAATGTTAGCATCATGAATTCACCAAGAAAAAATAATGCAAAAGTTAAAAAAAAAATGATTAATAATTTGCTTTGAGCATTTGATTCAGTAAAAGCTGTCCCAAATGTAGATCATCATCAAGGTGATGAAGGAGCAAGAATCATAGGTGAAGGTGGGGGAAGTGAACGTCTGCTTCTGCTTCTACCCCGAGTTTGGGTGATTGAGGGAGATGAATTTGAAGAGGAAGAAGAATTTGAAGAAGATGTGAATCTGTTAGACTCGCTTGTCAATTTCTTCTTTTCTCCTTCACATGGCTTATCTTCAATTCTATGGTGACGCTGGACTATTTTGGTTGCATTTAAAGTCACTGGAAGAACACAGTTGCAGAAGAATCCTACAATTAACAACACATGACAACATTCAATTATACATTATCCTTTAAAATGAATGTTTTTACATAAATCAACAGAATTCAGGTTCTGCATTGGCTCAATTCACTTTCAACTATCTCATTTACAAAAGAAAAAGAGAAATCAAATGACAGTTGGTATGCTGAAAAAAATGAAATTACAAAAGAAAAAAAGTTACCAATTCTAGCAAGGCGATTAACCCAACTTGGGATTGGATTGCCAGTCAACCTGATGCAAGCATCATTGCAGAAATGGTTACAGTTTTTGGTGATTAAATTGTAGGCATTTCCTTTGTACTCCTCTGCTAAATCCTCCATTACTCCCCTCACATCTGCAGGCCCCAAATCCGTTTTTCCAATCAAAATTGATTTCCTAAACGTGAACCCATCACAATGTTTTGGTTCTGCTTCAAATATTCCAGTTGTTGGATATTCATGAGCTCCATACGCATACTCAACCCCATGAACTGCCCCCAAACAAAAACAACAAAACACAAATTCAGCAGATTTGTATAAAAAAAAAAAAAAAAAAAAAAAAACTACCCCAAGTCTTTTTCTTCAACCTCACTTCAGTCAGCTAAGGTTTCTGTTTTTTCATGGATCTAACATCATACATAACTACCCTTTTAACATCAATGAACACCAAACCAGATTTCAGACAACTTAAGTACCGATAGATCTAACTTCTATAAGTAGAAGAAGTACAAAAACATATAAAACAAGTAAGAAACAGAAGGAATGTTCATGGTACCAAGAAAACTAACCTTGAACACCAGAATGATAAACCCCAAGTCCAAACCAATATGCATAGCCATTAATTGGTGTTAGATCATACACATTGAGATACACTGGTACTGATCCTGTCTCCTTGCAACTCGAATTTTTTCGACACAACATCTTTAACTTCTTCAAACAAACCAAAATCAACCTTAGTACTTAGGCTATTTTTTTTATGTGATGAAAATGATAGTTAATGAATAAGATTGCTAACGGAATATAAAAAAAAATTAATGTTTCTTCTTCAAAAAAATTTTAATATAAGGTTTTGATTTTTAAAACTCTGAAATCTGGGAAAGAGAATGAGAATCTTCTGATTATGGGCACCATCGGCGGCAGACAGTGCCGCACCGGAATTTTTTTATTTAGGCTAAGGTTGATATATAAAATCCTGGGTTTGAATAATAGGGCTTGGAGTTTTGAAAAAATTACGAGGATTGCCATTGTGAGATTTGTTTAAGAAAATGAAAAAGGGGTATCATATTATATTATTATGGTTATTAATTTTATGTTCTATAGTTTTTTTTAAAAGAAAAGGAATGACTTTTCATGATTTTATTTTAGGTGCACACATGGAAGATGGGACCTGCCTCATGAGATGATATTGATTAACATATGATTCTAATTAGGATCGATCGATTAAAGATTTAACTTAATTTGTTAGTTTGTTTGGCTTGACAATAATTTTTAATATAAATTTTACTAATAATTCTTTGTTGGTGATAATTTCAAAAGTATGAAATCTTTGACGTGAGATTTGTTTATGTCATCTCGAATTTTTATATGAAAAACTTGAACTTAATTTTCTTAGTTAGAAAGACATAAGGTACAATTTGTAATTTTTCATAAGGAAAAATTAACTCCATAAAAATAAATGGTTGTGATAAAAAACATAATTGGTGGATATGGTCAAAGATAAGTAAAGCATAAGAAAGTAAAGAGAATAAGGAAATGGTTGCATATATGATTTAAATATCTTTTTCATATTTTTTGGATGATGATATGACAAGTTAAATAGGTAATTGAGTATATTGAAGTCATGTGTGGACATTGATAATCTGATAATCAAAATGTTATCAATGATGAATTTAAAATTTTTTTTTGAATGTATACACTTATAAAAAAATATTAAAAAATTATAAATAAATTTATCAATTTTATATACGTAAAAAGCATTTAAAAAGTTTTTTTAATTGTTCAAGAAAAAAATTTCTATTAAATTTTGTTATTTTTCAGTCTTTCAAAGTGTTCATGAACTCTAATTCAAAATATGGATTTACCTTGAGTGATGATGACTGACCACTCAGGTATAACAGTACGAAAAATCAAGGAAAAAGAAAACCTTGACTATTGGGTATTTATTGTGTAAATGTGTTGCTAAAGTCATATATGGACCGTTAGAATGATTTTGCCCCAAGACTGAGGTAGCTATAAGTCAAGCAATAGCGTGCTTTACACTTTAAAAGGCTAATTTCCAAGACATTTGGTAAGAATTAAGAAATAACTTTGAAATTGTAATGTTGACTTGGTTGCGTCATTATAGGCTGCCATGGTATACATGAGCAACAAAGTAAATCACATAAAAATAATTAAAGCTATCTACTACTACAATGATTTAAAATTTTAATCTTAATTTTATGGGAAGGAAATTTTTTGACCAAATTTCTTTATTAAATTTACTAATCCTATATTGATTTTATTTTTCCTTTTTTTTTTTTGAATAGGATTTGACTTTTCTTTTATTTGATTAGTTTAGAGTAATTAGTATTTAAGTTAGAGTATTAAAAAATATATTGTTATATTATCTAGAATACAAAATAAGTCTTACACTATTCCAAATTTCTGATAAAAATTTTTGTCATTTTATTATATTCATATAAACTTTTATTTTATAATTTTTACTTAAAAAATACTAAAAAAATTTTATACTGATAAAAAGATATCATACACAAGTATGACTTTGAAATAATATGTCTAAGCTTTAGCTAATTATTTTACAAGCTTTATACTAAAAAAAAGTTTAAAATTATCAAAGCCTACACTTGCAATTTCTAAAAAAAAAAAAATCACAAAACAAAAAGGATGAGAACGTTGACAATCAAAGTTACATGTCTATATTTTTATATTTGATATATTATCAGTAAATCGAATGATATCAATTCATTAATAAACAAATATAAATTTTTAAAAGAAATATATAAAAATTAATATTTTTTAAAAATATTTACTCATTAATAAGATAATATTATCTTATTCATTTTATTAATAATATGATATTATCTTATTTACTGACAGTGTATAGAATTTATACACTAATAGTGTATCAAATATAAATCCTTTATATGTTGCATTTAGTAAAGGTATAATTACATATATATATATATATATTTGATACTCAAACTATAATTAAATATTTGATTAGGTAATTAAACTTTGCCTCAATCTATTTTTGAGAAAATAAAGGCTTTTTGATTGCTATAAGTAAAAGTGAATAAAATTGCACAATATCAAGTCAAATTTGCTTAGTTATCAATTAGAATTCACAAAACAAAAAAGATAATATTGAGACTCAAAATTACATGTATATATATATATATATGTATGTATGGGTTGCATTTGATAAAGGGATAATTCAATACTTGTCACTCAAATAATTATTAAATGCTCAATTTAGTACCTAAAAGTCTAAAGTATATTGTGTTAACCATATTATACATCTCTCTAACTTCATGAAGCTAAAGTATAACGTGTCCCTAATTTAACAAAAACAAAAATTGAGCACTTAATTACATATTTTTAAATTTAGATATTAAATTAAACATTTGATTATAATTTAGATATCAAATACATAACTCACCCTTTAGTAAATGATATTCGAGAACCAATTTAAATTGCGAGCACATAATTATTTATTCAATTAAAATAAAATATTGAAACTTCTTAAATTTATTTTGCTGCTAAAGCATACTCTACGAAGGAAATCTCTTTTGTTTTTAGTTGATAAATTTAGGTACCATTTCGTAGCCGACACTTTTTTTTTTTTTAAATTTTTAGAAATAAAAAAATGGATACATAACATAAATAAATAGTAATATTTTTGAAGGTATTATACGTAATATATGTGTTTTTTTAAATGATAAAATGCATGATTTTATTTTTATAGAATTAATTATACTATAATTGGCTTAATATGAGCACAAGTTTTCCATAAAAAGGGTGAGAATGTGGTCATGTCATCTAAATGAATCAACTTTCAAATGAGAGTAGTTTTGTTTCAATCATGGAGCCGAAAAGGGTATAAGAGAGAGAAAGAGATCCTTCTAATTTTGGGTTGGTTAGTTGGTAACCTAACTTGGACCCAAGTGATGAATAGTCGAGCCATGCATCAGCCCCAATTTAAATGGTCCTTAAAACATGGGTCCATACTGCAAATGCTTTCAATGACTAAAAAAAGTCTAATTTTCTTCATCGGTTCCTTGATTTGAGATCAATTTGCCTTTTATTGCCGCTACCAATTCCAACTACTCCTTCTATCTCTGTTTTTTTCTTTTTTTTTAATATTTCAAAATTATTTATCATTTTATTTTTTGAATATTTAAAATTTTTATTTTTTTATATTTTAAAATTATATTATATTATTTTTTGACACTAAAAATTTTGAAATTTTAAATTTATAAAAAAATTAAATTTTAATATTAAATATATTAAAATTAATTTTTTTAAAATTTTATAATTATCAATATATAATAAATATTTGAGACGAAAAGAATAAAACTGGCCCCGTAGGCTTGCAAGTTGTACCAGGCTTTGGCCTTCAAGTCTATCAAATCAAAACGGTAGTGTTCAAAATTTTGTCTTTTACCAGAGTCAACCAATCAAATTTATTTAATTCAATCAATTAATTAATTATTAAATTAATTTTAATTATTATTAAAAATAATTTTAAATAAATTTTAATTAATTTAATTTAAAATTTAAATTAATTAAAATTTTAATTAAAATATAATAAAATTTAAATATAAAACTCAAAATATATATTTATTTTGGAAATTATTAAAATTTTTAATTTAATATTTTAGTATTTATATATTCTGTTAAAAATTTTATTTAATTTTTTTACATATAAAAAGTTTAAAATTTAAAATATAATTTCATTTAAATATATTTTATTATTCAAGCAATAAAAAATTAAGTGAATCAATTTAATTAAATTTTATAAATTAATTTTTAAAATTAATACATTTAATTTAAATAATAAAAATAATTTAATTTAATTTAATTTAGTTAATTCGAGTAATTCAATTAGAAATTTATAACCGACAAACGACGATCAAAACCACTGACATGTATTTTCCAAAATCACGACATTTGGAGTAGTTCTCTGTTCTGCCCTCAGATCTTGTATTACATTCCTGAAGACAGCTAGTCTCCCCACGGCCATCCACCTCGGTAATCACCCATTCGTTTACATAATCTAAGACAGTTAAACAAGTCTGCCGCTGATTTTGTTTTCGTACTAAGAGTATATCCTAATCCTAGGCAACTTACTTGTTTTTCCTAATGATAATAAGTTACTGTGAGTTTGCAAACCATCTGTTTGATTTAATGCTTAAGAGAGGTTCTGTTTCTCCACTTTAAATTGAATCATAAAGGGTTTTTTTTAGGGTATTGAGAGGGTTTTGGGTATTTGCTATAATCTTGTTCGTTCTTTTGCTGATTAGAAGTTAAGCGGGTATCCAAAGGATTGTCTAAGCAACTGCACTTAGCATTGCTTTACTGTGGAGGTTTAAGAACGAAAAACAAAAGACAATGTTTCGCACCAAAAATGCTTGTTCTCGATTCTTAACCCATTTCAACCTCCTTAGAACAAGACCCTTCTGCAGCACTATCAAAGACTGCAAAAATAACAAGAACAACAACAAGGACAACGTTAATGGCAAGATTGAATCAAATGTGAGCACTTACAACGAGTCGTATCGTCAGCTAGAAAATCTCGACTTCATGACTGCTGCTAAGATCCTCTTCACTCATCCTCCTAAGAAAAAGAAATTTGGGTATTACTTTTATTTTCTCCAACGTTAGTTCTTCATTTTTAAATGGGTTTGACTTTTTTTTAACAATGGGTTTTGGGACTTTTTTGACTGATTCTTGGTTTGACTTGTCTTTGCCATTTCATCAAACATGCTTCCTTCTTTAGTGTTTGCCTTCTTTATTATGAGATTTGATGCTTAAAATGGTTACTTTCTGTTTTAGCATTGGTTGCTTAGTTGATTTAGTGGTAAAATATAAAAATCAAGAATGCTGCTAGAAAAGAATAGTTTTAAGTTCATGGTTATCAAAACTATTCATTATACAATTGAATGTGATGTGGAAATTTATAAGACGTACAAGTTCCTTAGCAAGCAGAATACATGATATTGTTTGCACCTTGTTGTTCTCCTCAATTCCACATTTAGTGTAAGATACTCTGGGTTTTTTTTTATAATTAAGAGGTTCAATGGGTTCGATTTGGTTTCCTTTATACCTTAATTGGTCTTCCATTCAATGCAAATTTTGCGCGATATAGTGTCTGAAATTTTTATCTGCTAGTCCTTGCATTACTGATGAAATTCTCAAACTCAGCATATTTTTAATCTGAGAGGATGGAATCTTTTAAAATCATTTTTATGAAGTGAAAGCATCTACTTATCTCATGATTGATACTTTAGTTAACTTCTTGGCATCTTTCTACAGTTGTTGGGGTTTAATTCTTACATATGTCTTAAATTTTCTTTCAGGATAGATTTCCATCTAGTACAGCTCTTCTTTGCCTGCATGCCTTCATTGGGTATCTCAACTAACAAGTTTGACGTCTGCCGATTTTATATGGAATGTCTCTTAGTTTGGTGCTGGTATCTAAAATAACATATATATATTTTTTGTAACAGCTGTGTACTTGGTAGCTCAATATGCTCGCTATGAAATGAGGAAAATGGAAGTGGTAACTAAAATTTTCTTGTTTTTTCTTATGCTTTCGGCTTTGAATAGGTTTTCATGACTATTTCATCCTTATTGTGTCTCCTGCCATCTGTGAACTCACTTTCTGAACACCTATGACTGTTTCATTCACCTTAGGAGCTAGAGGAGAAAAAGAAGCAAGAAGAAGAAGAAGCAAAAAGGAAACAAGAAGAAGATAAAAAGAAGCAAGAAGAAGAGGAGACAGCTAAACAGATGGAACAAATTGCAACTGATCCAGAGCTCTTGGAGGTAAAAGTGAGACTAGGTAAACTAGAGGAGGCAGTAAAGGAAATTGTTGTTGAATCAAAGAAACAATCAGCAGGCAGCATTAGTAAAAGTCAGCAAAATGCTAGTGAAACTGGTGAAGACAAAAGTAAATCATCCATGGAGCAAGACAAGGTTACTAAACAAAAATCCATTGAACAAACACCAAACGTTGATCGAGGAAAAGTAAGAACTGTGGCATCAGCTTCTGATGCTTCCCAAAAGGATCCAAAGGGTGAGAACGAGATTGGAGGACCTTCTCAAGATGCCAAAAGATGATCGAAGTGCCCTTCTGGTATGAGAACATATTTTCCATTGAATTGTTGCAAGATTTTTTTTTTTTTTTTCAAGCGAAGCATACAACTCCTGCACCAAGTCCATTTGCCCAAGGATATAATGGATGCTTGCCTCTCTGCAGTGGCATAGGTGATGAGGATAGGTTAAGGGATGTAGATGTGCATAAATTGCATCCTTATCTAACCACGAGAGAAGTTTTCCCTGCTTCTAATATGTAAGAAATATTTTATCACAGAGCTGTTCCGCTCATGATCAATGCCACTGTTTTGAAAGCTGAACTTGCAAAGCACATTGCTTATTTTATTCCAATTTCTTAGAGTTGGAATTATTCCATGAAGAAACTAAAACATATAGAGTAAAAGGTCAAAACCCAATATTGCAAAAAGCAAAAAAAAAATAATATACTGTAATTAATTTAATTATTGCAGGACATTGAGAGGGAAGACTCCTTACTTGCTTCAATTTTTCACCAAACCCTAGCGAAATGATAGCTCTACGTTTTTCATGTATCACTCAATCCAAAAGATTTTAAAAGTGTTTCTTAATTGAGAGGCAAAATCAAAGGTTGCTAGTTTTTTATTGGCAAAATAGCTAGGATAAAGCCACTCCAACGCAAGGAATTGACAGTCCATCTGATTTCTGCCACATGGCTTAAAATGGGAACTTTCACTCACTTTATCCAATCCCATGGTAATCTGAGATTTTCCATGAAAATTAAACTGTCTTAACAGTGAGATTTTCTGTTACTTTTCTACTTGATTTTGGTAAATCATGTTTTGTCGAATAATGATTAACATGATCTAGATTGTACCCATCAAATTGATCTGGACCCACTATTTATTGGACCCCAATTAAACAGATCACTTAGGTAAGAAATCAAGGCAAATAAGATTTTACCCATAATTTAATATTGGGAAATGATGTGATTTCATAGCTGAGGGTCACCATTTAGCCTTACTGTCACATGGCTACACCAGCCTATCTCTCAATTTTCTTTCTCTAACCCAAATATTTGATCCAAAGTCCATTCCCTCCAATAGAGATGGTCTATTTCTTCAACTGCAAGTGGGTCAAAAATGTTGTCATTTGAGACAATCACAACCATCCAATTTGTATACGCTTATAGTGGACCATATGTGTTACATATAATAACAATATTCTGAAATGACAACCAAAAGTAATCCCACACGAAATTTTTGTACTCAATGTTTTGGATCGTGTTCCCTAAACAATCAAACACTTGATGATATATTGCTTATTTCAATTAAGTATATCTTTAACTTTTTTCCTTCCTTTTTATTCCCTAATTTAATAATTTGCATTCATTACCGTGGTTAATTATAGTATTACTGTTAAAATTTGAATTCAAAGAATAGATATAAATTCGATCTATTTGAATGATATTAAATGATAAAAAATAAAAATTGAATATTAATCCTTCAGGAACCGGAGAAACTCAAAACCTAGTTCAAAATTCAAAAGCATATGTAGTGTGAAAAGCAGCCTTCAATGGCTAAAATTCTTTTTGACATAGTAGCCTTCAAAATGAATACTACCACGTATGTACGTCCTTGAATGTTAATATATTAACTTATTGACGAAGAATCGTCCACATTAAAAATACATTAAATCAAAGAAAACTCAATGACATGGATTTGGCTAAAATATATTAGAATGCGTAAAGCAACTTTTGAAGTTCACATTTTCACGTTTTTATAGAATTGGGAAAGTTTTTCCAACTTCAGAATTGCAAATAGCAAAATCTCTTGAAGATTTCCGTAACCAAAATGCATTTACAACAGGTCCAACTAAAAATCAAAGGAAAAAAGAAGAGGAAGAGTAAAACTAGACTACTTAGAGCTTCAAAGACAAGTCAAGCTTCAATTCATCTTGCTTAGTGTTGAAATGATTAACACTATCCCACCAATATCCAGCCATCCCCTCCGAGGCTGTACCAAACTTTCGTACATTACTTTCGAATCTTGCGGCACCATTACTTGCTGATGATCCAGCATTAATTCCCTTATGAGAATTCTCCATTGAAAGATGCCCGATTGCCGGTTTTTGGCCAATAGGCCGTCTAGACCATCCGCTATGCCCATAAATGTGTGCCGGTGGAACAAAAGATGGCTTGTTGATCATAGAGTGCACTTGAATTCCAAGTGATTTATGGAAAGAGCCATGCAAAGGAAGGGAAGCCATGCTAGAATATCGACTAGGATGTGTATTGGGGTGACCGAAAGCTGCAAAAGAGGCTGCACCAATCCGCTGCCCTCGTTTTGCTAGTGTTCTTTCTCGCTTGTGTGCATTTTGGTGCCCTCCTAGAGCCTGTGAGCTATAGAATTTTCTTTGGCAATAGTTACAGGAAAATACTCTAGGCTCAGCTTCATTACCTTGAGGAGTTTCCAAAGAATCTTGATCATCAGATGAATCAGTCTTGAAACAGTCGATGAGATTGAGTTCTGGCTTCAACTCTTGATTCGAATTCGAGTCATCTCTCTTGGAGAGGCTCAGATCCAATACAAGATGCTCATAGTTCACATCTCCTTGGTGCTCATGGTCTTCTTCTTCTGGTTGCTTTCCTTCTTTCTGGCTATCCATTGAGGTTCTCAAGCTTGCAGCTGGGCCATTTGATACTGAGATGATGCTTGAAGTTTCAGAGAGAGATGGCTCTGATTTTGGAGGCTCCATTTTTGTTTTGAGAATTTACTTCTCGTGGGGTTGATAGAAAGAGAGGTGAAATATTGATGTATATTGTAATAAATGCACTCAGCAATCCAAAGCTGAAATATATACAACAAGTACCACTGTTTTACAGTTACAGGGTCATAATATTGTAAGACTTGGAGAGAGATAGAAAGAGAAAGGAAAAGGGGGAGGTGGACATCATGTGTGTTTTGTCAAACATTTTGATTGAAACTTAAAAGAGGAACACCCATGTCCATGTACCTCTTTTTTCTTGCATATACCCCCATCAAGTATGTACCTTTCCTACTTTTTCTTCTCTTAGTTCCCACTCTTTGTCTCTTTTTACATTTCTTGTCTTTGAGATTTAGCCCTTTTTTTGGGGGTATATTCAAGGCTATAAACTTCTGACCAAAAAAATCCAAGATAAAAAGCAGCTACCTTCTACCACGGGCTGCTTTTGTGGGATTTCTTTAATGGAATGGACACATCCTAGAACACATGTGGTTTTCTAGAGTTTTTTGGCTACCTGATTTTCATCTTAAAAGATGCCCCAAACCCTTTCTTTTTCTGTCCTTTGGCTTCTCATTCATCATACTTTATCCATTCAAGGAACAATCTATGGACCAATTCATCTGATCAAATGCCATTAATAAGACTTACCTTACATTCATACACAAACACTACTCAATGTATTTACTCAGAGACTTTGGAACATTTAAGGCATTGAGCAAAATCTTTGACATGACTTTAAACTTTTTGTTAGGGAAGTTGGGAACAATAGCTTCATCTTTAAAATTCTTAATGATAATCAATCTCTCTTTTCCTCTCTCTCCGCTCATGTCAGGGCACAAAATACATTTTGATGAACCAGCTGTTGAATTAATATGTGTTGATTGAACTTGGGATATTTTTAACAAAAAATGGGTTCATATTTATAACCTTTACAGCTAATTGTCTTATGGTAAACAGTTACAATTGCTCAATAATGATACACCTAATGTACGAAAAAAAAGCACGCTTTTGTTATTCATTAATTAGATTAGTTATTAATTTACTAATATAAATATAATTAAGCAATATGGTCAAAGTTAATGCAGATTCGAATCCAACTAATGACAAATTTGACATAATATCAATAATAACAGCTATAATAATAAATATGTTTAAAAACCTAACCTGGTACTGATAATTGGAGCGATCTTTGACTTGAATGATTATCGTTTGGCTCATTTATATATATCCAATATTTTTGGGAATCAACTTGGATGATAATCGGGGCAGCTGATTTTGTTTAATATGTTTAAAAACCTAATATGGAATCAAACGATGTTTACTAACATACAAAGAAACCTAAGTAATTAGAATCTAATTAGTTGTTACAAAATTTAAACTCCCATTGATTCTTTAGACCACTACTAGGAAGAATTTTTCTTTAAGTTCTTTATCGTACTGAGGATTAAAAGAAAAGCAGGAAGTCATTATCATTTTTTTACATTTGACTCAAATTAATCACTAAAACAGCCAATCAATCTGTTGTAATTTAATAATAAATCATTCATACAATAAAAATAATTTATCGTGATTCAACACTTAATTCATTTGACATTTACAAATTCAGGGATTAAAGATATCCATAAACATGATCAGACCATCTGATTGATATCTTAAAATGCTTTTATAATGTTCGGCCTAGGTCACTCATAAAAGCTCATGTAGCCTATTTAACTGAAATTGAATATTAAAATAAATTTTTATATTGTTATTTTAATATTTTTACATATATTTTTGAATAAAACTTAAATTAAATCTAAGTATTTAATATTAAATTATGTTCACTAACCGAGCCAAACTCGAGCTCAAATGCTCTTATCTGTTCAGTCTTGACCAAGCAGCCGAAATGGTATGTCTGTCTCTCTCCCCTACAAGCTAGGACTGTAATAAACACACATACGAATATAAAAGCAGTTTGATTAATTAGATGAGATGTAGTTTGAATGTTTGAATTAAAAAAGTTAGGTAAGGTTGCAACAATACTTGAAAAGATGGACAAGAATGAAAGCTAATTTTCCTGCAATCCAATCACATCTATTATATAAACGCCAAGCAAATCTGTTAGAAGACTATATATCTAATCATCTATTCTATTCTATCTATAGTTCAACCATGGAAATCATATATCCATCCATCATTCACCAAGTTTATTATCTCCCACTTTCCTTTGATAATAATCATTTGACTAGTGATAGATATGTAAGAACTATATCTTTTATGTTTTATTACATTTGTTTATTCTTCTTCAGTTCTTTAACTTTTCCTATTGCTTTCCCTAATTTTTTTTTTTCTCTTTCGTGAGAAAGGAAAGTGACAAGAAAAGGGTAACTAGCTTGGGCATCACAAAATTAAATGGTAAATAAGCTAGAAGCTGAAATTTAGAAGAAAAACTTTGGGAATTCTACTAATCTTGACATATATAAATTTGATAATTTTAGATATATATGAAAATAATATAAAAAATTAAAACAGCACAATTTAAATTTTGATATAATCTTTATATAAATTTGATGAAAATAAAAATATATTTTATATTTAATATATCCATATAAATTATGATATAATAATTTTATTATATATATTTAATATAAAATAAACGATATATAAATACAAAAATTTTCAAATCTTTAATTAATCAAACCAAAGCCATCTAATTCTTAAGTAACTTTTTAACATATATAGATTTAAACCTAATGAGAAAAAGTGCTGAGTCACATCAGTAGTTTGGGATTTGGTTGAAGTGCAGTTAAGTTACTTCCTTTTCGATTGTTTTAGATGAAATAGCAACGTTAAATATATAATATTTTATTTATGGTTTTCAACATAATAAAAAATAAAAAGAGAGCACACCTTTTTCTTTCTCTAGGTCTCATCTCGTCTGCTGTTGCACACTGAATGGTAATAAATTAAAAACACTAACTTGTAACCAAAAAAAAATTATAAACCCTACTAGCTAGGGGTACGCTTTTACTGGAAAAACACTTCAAGTAGTAAACTTGAAGTAGAAGAAACTAACCCCCCTCAATTTAGAAAAATGTAAGAGGATTTCCTTAATATAGTTATTACCATCAATAGTGGGTTTAATCCTTTCCATCCCTTTTAAGTTTTAGATCGAATAATTTTTTATTAGAATTTAAAATTATCAGAATTTAAATTTTAATTATTAAAATTAAACATTTAAAACTTTATTGCATACTTCTTTGATATTATGTTTTATACATTGGTAGAATTTATTGCTTTTGACGGCTTTAATAACGGAGTAAATTTATATTAGATACATCATCAATATATATAAATATATCTTGTATATAATTTATATATTACTATTATTAAATGAGAAATTATTAAATATATTATCTGTAGAGCTTTTTAATTATACAGACAAGATTAATATAATAACATATAACTCTTAAGATAAATTTTAAAAAATTAATTAAAAAAATTTTATTAATAGTATATCAAATAATTTCTTTTATTGAATTATATTTGATTGACGACTATAAAATTTAAAAGTTTGAGAATTTATTAAAATAAATATCTCTCTCTCTATAGATATACACATAGGGATTCACTTAAAAGCTTGTAAGTTTTACACTTTTTAACTTTTAAATTAAAGTAATTTAGATTAAAAATATTATTTTAATTCAAATTAATTATAAATTTAATTTTAATCTAAAAATATAAAATATAAAATTTACATTAATATAAATAAATCGCTACTATATATATATTGTCAGAAACCGAACACATCTGCTGGTGATAGTATTGTCAATGTAGCAACATTTTTTTTTCTCCAACAAAATTACACTCCTTCCTCTTTATCTGGAATTGATGTCCCAATAAGAATCAATTCTAAGTTTATTGATAACCCGTGAGACTACATGGTAAAATTAAAGTTTAAATTGATAACTTGCCATGCGCTAAACTTTAATAAGAATATTCAAAGCAAATTAATATATATATATATATATTAGTACAAAATTAAAATATTTTTGTTTAAAAATTAGATTAAAAAAAATTCAGGACATTAGGCAGATATTCAAGAAGCAATTCTCCAGCTTTCATCCAATTGACAGCCCTGAATCTTATCTGAGACAGGAAAAGCTTTTAATTAAATAGTTTGTGTCCTATCATGTTACAATAAATTTCAGTAATTAAATAGTAACAAAAATATAAATTAATTCATCGTAGCTACTTCTTATCTGTATCCAATTTGATTAGTGCCCTTTGCTGTGTTGTAACTGTAGGTGCCATCACAAATGTCAAAAAAAAAAAAAAAAAATTCAAATTAGATTCTCCAAATCTTATAATTACATCTAATTTAATCATTGTTTCCGTACATGTGGACCAACGTCTTATTAAAGTATTGATGTCAATATATAAAAGCAAAATTAATATTCAAGTAAATTTATTGTGTGGGAATCTAGTTATCTAGTTATATTTTAATTAATTAATTAATTAATAATTATATTTTGATTATGATTAATTTTTTTATTTTAATTTATTTGAGTGATATTAATTTTCATGAAATTTAAGAAAAATTTTTTGATTTTAATAGATTTAATATTAAAATTAAATTTTTTTATAAAATTAAAATTTCATGATTTTTAATGTAAAAAATTATAAAATATAATTTTAAAATATAAATAAGAAAGAGTTTTAGATGTTCAAAAAAATATAATTTTAGAACATAAAAAAAGGATAAAAAAGAATAAAAAAACTAATGTTAGAGTTTCATTAATTAATCTTTAGCGACAAAAAGTTTCTTATATATAAAGTAATCTCTAGGTTACAATTAATTTGAATTTAATTAAGTACTTCAAGAAAAAAAAATTTGTTTCTAATGTTTTTTAATTAAATTTTTTTTATTTTACAAAATAAATATTCCATATTTTTAATGTCAAAAATTTTAAAAAGTGTAGTAAATATTTGAAATATAAAAAAGAATATTAATTGTTAAAAAATATGAATAAACAATGAAATGATTATATATATACATAAAACAGATAATATATATAATAATTAAAATTTTTCCTTAATTATAGTTAAACTATAATAGATCGAGTGAAATTTTTAAGAATAAGATATGCCTACCATTAAACAATTATTTATCTTTAATTTGTAGGTCAAGTTTGAATTTTGAAAAATGAGATATCATAAAATTTTAGAATGGAAGAGGGTTATATATACCTCTTGTTATATAGCTCAAGATTATATCAATACAAAAAAAAAAAAAAAAGCCCTGCTAAAATCGAAATATTCTTAAAATTATGAAAAAAGTACTTTCATTGCATCATCATTTTATGAAAACATGGTATAAATGTGTATCAAAAAGTACAATAGATAGCCTGTTTTTGAGACATACTAGAGAGCAGCATGCGGTTTGAGCATTTCATGGCTTATGGTGTCCGAGGTTATAATTATGTTGGGTTGGGAACATGGGATTTGGTTGTGTTGGATCATCCAACAAACAATATTTGATGATGATTACCTCCAAAATTAAGAGAAAAAAGGGTGAACAAAGCATGTGGGAAAACATAATTAACTTATCCCATATATATATATATATATATATATTCACTTTGTTAGTGAGTATATCTGATGGATCATGAAAGCAGCCCTCATTCATTTTTTTATTTCAGGTGCTTTTGAATGCAAAATTTATGGATGGTTTGCTTAAGCACCGGGATAAATTATTTTAAGTGATAATTAGTATGGAAGCCATTTCAGTTAATTAAAGTTTTATCAAATTAAGGCAAGCTTCTGATGATCTATATGTACCCAAAAAAAGGGGAAAAAACAATGCAAGATGAAAAACACTTGATTTCAGAAGCTACTTATAATTGGCTCCTTAATTGGGTTCAAACCATGCACCAATGGGATCGGTTTTGGAGCTCAAAGGGAGGAGAATAATGCCATTTTAAAGCTGAATCCTTATCACAAATCATTTCAAATGAATTCCTGTTAAACAAGTGAAATTATATATAATATATATGACTTCGATTAACGGATGCCTATAGACACTGATTAAGAATTATTTAATTATTATTTTAAGATGGATTTTACAATTAATGCAGCACTTTTCCTAAATTCAAGAGAACATATATTCTTATTATGCCAAACAATTGGAGTATGACATTATGATGGTATTCATAATTAATTCATATAGTATAATAATTATAGACTCCATATAAACTTTAAACATTGAAAGTGAGGACTACTTAACATGTAATTACTTCTAAGCTAAAAACCCAGCTGAATGCCATTGATTATAGCATCCAAGTTGATCATGTCTAGGTTTTCAATAAGACAATCATATCTAGTTCCATCATTTGTGTGATCAGCCTGATATTTACCCTCTTGAAAGCTTGCATATATTGTTTCTTTTCTTAGTTTTGAGCTAGCCTACAATATTTTGAAAATTATTATATTTTAATATTTAAAGTTATCCGGGATTAAACTTTCATAATTGGAACTAAAAATTTTACGCGCATTTTATCCGCAACTCATACAATTATTGGCTAAATATATGAAAATATAGAAAATGAAAGGAGCAAAAGGGAAAATTAACAAAATTAATTAGCTAGACAAGCTGGGGAAGAAATTAAGCTGAATGAGACATCTCTTAATTATTTGAAGGAATAAAATGGATTGATAGATCTCTCGCTATCCGAATCCAGACCAAAGGTAATGTAAAGCTTGCCCAAAAGTGCCTGTCCGGTACATGAGAGCCCACAGAGGCATTACTGCCTGGCATTGTGATACAAACTCCTCAGGGAAAATAAATGAAGGATTAAACTTTGAAAGTACAGTCTCACTCACCAAAAATGCCATTGCTATTGTCACTAGGTGAGTACATTAAATGGACACATACAAGCGAAAAAAGGACAGTTAAACCTAAAACTAACATGTCCACATGTCAAAACACGACATCTGGTTTTGTCGTAACATGGTGCGGAAAAGCGTGAGGACGACGAGAAGTGGCCGACAAGTAGATCGAGAGAAGCTGGCTGATGTGAAGAGGACTCCGTAGTGGTGCCCTATGCTTTGGTAACCACGTGAATTATTCAGTCTCTTATGAATCGCAAAGAAAATGGAAAACCCAACGCATAAAAGCCCCATATTGAGATAAGAAGCATCATATTTTTTTTGACATAAGTTAATGAAACAGATAAAAGATGGGAAGGGAGCTTTTGAATGTTTATCTCCTTTGTCTGTGGCAGAGAAAACCTAATATGATTCCTTTCTTTTGGGTTTGGCTTGCTTTGTCTAATTAAATTGGACCCTAAATCTCTTGTTAGATTTCTCTGTCTCGGAAGCTTGCATAAAGAGGTGTTTGGAAGTACTTCCCAGAGTAAGTACTGGACTTTTCCATCCCACCCACATTAAAAAAAAAAATTAAAGGTATAACACAGTTACTACTACAACAGATATAGCCCTCTCCCACTTTGTAAAAGTCAAACTTTGATCTCATAACATCCATCTTTTTTGCTTTTCTCTGTCTCTCTTTTATATGATTCAAAAATCTTCGGCCCAAAGTTGTTTTACCTAGTCAATATCGGATTTTTTTTCTGAAAAGCTAAGCATTTTGTTAGATTTTGGTGGATATGGATTAATATTTCAAATGTCCCACCTCTTTACATTTTAGCAGATTGTGATCATCTTTGAAAGGGTTATCTCTTAGGCCTAATTTTATTATTAAAGTCTTGTATGTAGTTGACTATATCAAAATCTTCATTTACTATATTTCTTTAGCAAAATACTTTTTGGAATTCTATAACTAGTATCCTTGCTAACTAAGGTACTTGTTAAGTATTTGTCTTGAAACACAGCAGCATTTGGTTGACTATTTCTTGATTTTATCATGTAGAGTATTGGTTGACTATAGCACCATTGCAGTCCTTGGAATGCCACATCTTGGGCAAACAATTTTCGTGAAAAAATTGAATAAAAAGATAATTAAATCATAAAAAAATTATTTGAAGTATCTTACTATTATAATCTTAATTAAAAAGCCGAAAAATTAAATATTAAAATATTAAAAAAGATGTATACAAAGAAAAAAATTAACATAAATAAATTTGTGTTTTAAGATGAACAAAGTATATTCATGAAAGAAATATACCTTTGCTTATGTGATCTTGATTAAATTATTGAATAATATATATATATATATATATAAATATCATATAAATCAGATTTGATTACTGCCCTACATCACACGTGATTGTATGTGTCCATTTTATTTTCTTTGAACACAAATGTTAACACTATCTGAAATTTCCATCACCTTTAGCAAGCATGTTCCATGACCAGATAAAAGGGAGATATTTTCCCTTATAGCAGCTACACAATAATACGTTGAGACTAATACACAGCATAGATGCCAAAATCTGTTCAATCCAACTTTGGATTGTCCATGAAACAGCACACTTCTCATATATTAATTCTAAACCACTGGATTACAAAAATTTAACTTTGGCCTATGAATTCTAGCAAGAAAAACAACTTTAAATTCTTCATTAAAAAAGTGGGTCCAAATTAATTCTTGTAGTGCGCACGTATATACCTGTTCCTGCATTACTAATAGATGGTGACAAATTAATTTATCCATATTGGATGAACAAAAAGGATAAGAGAAGTGAAGAGCAGAGAAACTTCAATTATAGCAATGCACTGTTGTTTTATGAAAGAAATATTAGCTTTTAAGCTTTCCTTGTCTTGACTGCTGCTAATGGGATGATCAGTATTATCTAGTTGCATGCATCATTATGTCAGCAAAATGAACAAATGGTTAGAGTGTAAGCAAAGGTAGAATTCAAAACCTTTTTTGGGAGTGCAACTAGTCAATTTTGATTTGCTAGCTTCTGTCAAAATGGTAGCATCGTCTTTTTTGAAAATGAATCTTTCTTGTATGTTTATTCCAACATTGAAACAATTAGGGAAGAGGCCATTTTCCCAAAAGTTAATAGTAACAGCTGATAGGCTTTGCTTTCTTGTCAAATTTAAGATAATTCTTTAACTACACTTTAAACCATTGAGCCAGGGATTTAAATAGCAATTGCGGTTATGTTTTTTATTACGTTGCATTTGTTGCTTTATCAAATATAATAAAGATCATTGCGGTTATTGTGGTCATCGCGGTTGTAATTTTTTTTGTATTTTTACACAATTTGTTATAAAATGTAATAATTATAATTATAATTATAATTATAAAAACTCTTATTTAATGATTTTAAAAATAGTTTATGACACTCTATGTTTTTTTAATTTTTTTAAAAAATTATTCACAATTTTATTTGGATTATAATAAAGCATTCATATTTGGTTTATGCACAAAATTTTTCTTGACCTAAGTTCATATTCAATATTAATTTTATACAAATCAAATATTAACAAAACATAATATGTTAAATACAAAGCATCTATATTTAATAAAATTACAAACATAAAATATAATAATTTCAAATTCTATCAACTACAATTATTGATATATATTTCAAAATTTATCATATAGTAGAATGACGAAGATGATTAAATTCTCTATCTTCACTTTGAGAGCTAAGTTGACTCCATATTCATCTCGTGACCTTTATTCTAGATACATTTGAGGTGGGAGATATATTTGTGGTAAATGATACATTTGAGGTAGATGATACATTTTTTGTGGATAATAACCATATAGAGGTGGATAACCATGAGGAGGTTGAAAATTAAGTTGTTTCGGTGGATAGTAATGTCCTTGAATACTAATAGATAATTCACTATACTTAAAGTTACTAGAATTTGGTTTCCTATCTGAAAATGAAAAACCTCTATAAATATCATAGTGGTGCTTTTTGGCTTTTCTTTTGATTATGTGTATTTTGACCCTTACTAGATTTAACATATGAATTTATTCCATATTCTGTCATCGTAATGAAAAGTTCACTAGTAGCAGCAAGCTCAAGTTCTCTTCCAAGTGGGTTGTAAGGTTGGTTTGCATCCATATTACCACCAAAATTTACACCATCACCATCACCATCACCATCACCATCATCATCATTTGGACTTAAACCCCCACCATTATCACTCTGATTTGGTGTTGACTTGATGAGACACATTCCTTTCTTGAGATTGGTGTGATTGTTCAACATTAATTTCATTATCAGAATTATCTATCGGCAACCAATCAAAGTTTTGACCATTTAATAGAGAAATTTTTTTCTCTTGTAGCCATTTTGTTAATGGATCATAATCTTAAAAAATATGGTCAAGGTTAATAGAATTAAAACTATTATTTATCTTGTCAATACTCATTTTTTTTTGTCTCATCCTCAGCCTCATGTTGTAATAGGTATATACAAGTTTCTGAAGTCTTTCAAACTTCAATATGTTTCTTGCTTTAGTGTGAATATAGCTAAATGTGCTCCAATTATGCTCACAATTTGATGCAAATATTGTTTGATTAAGCACTTTGATTGTTAGTTTTTGTAATTCAGGAACACAAGTGTCATATATCATCCACCACTCAATTGTATAAAATTATTTAAATTAAATTTAAATGTGCTATACAATTAAATAATATAAATAAATTATAATTATTTAATTTATTATTTACCTAAATTTATTTGCTTCCAAGCTTTTTGTGCTTGTGAAGTACCAAATGTTTCATGCTTGTCTCGAAATCATAACAATTACATTGATTGAAAATACAATAATAAATGAATAAATAAAAAATAATTCTATTTTTAATACATAAAATAAATGTAGTATTAAATATTAACCTGATTAATCATTCTGATTTGAGTATTTATAAAAAATTTTAATCTTTCAATAATTGTTCTTATACCTTCTAATGTTTCTTTAAATACATTTGCAAAATGTTTTACTCCAAATTGAAATTGTGGATTTAGATAGTAACTTAAACATAATTCATAACAATATTATATTAAAGTAATAAAAAATAAATATATAAGCAATTTAAGTATAAAAATAAACATATTTTTTAAATACCATATATATTCTTAGTTTACTTACTAGTTGAATACAAGTTAGAGCACATTAAACTCCATCTATTATCAATAATCTTTTCATATTCAGCAAAATAACGATAATTTTGCTGAATTACCTGTTTAGCTTTATCCACAGCTTTGTAAATAAAGTCCAATGTTGGTTTTTTATCACCATCCATAAAGATGCAACACTTTTACTAAAAGCTTAAAAACTTTTATTATATCACATACTTTTTTCTAAAAATCTTTTTCCAAAATGATTTTTTTGACTTCATAAGCAAGCTTTAATTTTTATTATCCCTATTTTGATTTTTAAATTCTTATATATTCATTAATAAATATTTTAAACAATGATATCATAAAAAGATGCTAAATTTAAATAGTTGTACTAATTACTAAATACTAGCATTTGAGTTAAATATCTCTCTCAAACTTTGCTTTTGCCTTGTTATTTCTTCTAACTATATAAAATAAGTGGCAAATTGAGTAAGAGAAAAATGAAGTATTTGCTTCCCTTGTGTATATTTCTTCATTAAATTAATAGTCCAAATTTGATTGTATTTAAAACAAGTCACTTTTTTTGCATTTTCCAAAACCTTTGCCATATTTTTTTTTCTTGCCAATATTTCCAAGGCACAAGTCTAAATAATGAGCTAAATATGCTATCCAACACAAATGTTTTCTCTTTTCCATTAGTCTTTTTCCTACGACCTTAAGTGCTGCTTCATTATCAATGACTTTTTGAACAATGAATTTTTTCTCAACTTTGTTCCATAGGTTTATCCAATAATCTATAATAAAAGTTTTCATCTCTATTATGAATACTTGAGACATCTATAGATTTCCAACAAATGGTCCATTTACTATAGTAAATAAGAAAATTAATAATATGTATTTGATTCAAACTGTTAGTCCTGCCATCACACATCAAAGTGACACCTAATTCATTCTAATGAGCTTTAATCCATTAACTCATTCATGAATTTGTTGATACTCAGACTTTAAATACATATCTAATAGCTCAAAAAGTGTTAGAAGTTTTACAAGTTGACCAACTTCTACTATCACAGAAATTAAATTATGCAACTATAGAGAGTTTGCTAACTGAAAAGAAAGTCGATCATATATAAAAAATTTTGATAATGATTCACCCATCTTTTTTTTTAATGTCTTAAAAAATGAATCACTTATTTTTAGTTACCTTGAACTCTTACTTCTAACAAATTCAGATATAGTTTCTCTTAATAAAAATTCAAACTCATTTAGAGTTGATTTCATTGTTCTTTCTTTAAAATATTCAGCAATTGAGACATAAAAGCTTCGTCCCTCTTTATATATGTTACTCAAACCATTAGTTCTTGTAAACACCATTTTATTATTATTATTTTTTTTCTTTTTCCTTCTTATTCTTTCCTTATTCGGTTCAGTTTGACAAGATCTAGTGCATTAAATGCACCATCAACAAAGTCTAAAATGCTAGCCGCCACCACCATTGGTAGTCGCCTGACACACTGCCTAACTTGGCAGCGTGGATTTTAGGTTGAAAATATGTGATTCAAATCTTAAAAAATTTGGAATTTGAATCCCAGAAAGCTCTATAAATAGACCTTGTTACCTGCAAGAAAATGGGAGAGGGATCGAAAAAAAAATGTCAAAAAAAATTTTCAAAAAGGAAAAAAAAAGCTTTTTGTCAAAAAAGATACCTTGTAAAAAAATAAAAAAAAAGCAAAAAATCTAGAAACACAATCCCCAAGGTAGGGGAACCCAACGCCAGCATAAAAAAAAAACACATAAACACAAAAAAAAAAATTTATGGTTGAAACTTTCAGGCCAGATCTACATTGTTTAGGATATTTTCAGGTTAAACGGAGGCTGGATCTGTGTTTAGGGGGTTGAAAGAAATATTTTAGTTGTTTTTAAATTTTTTGACCACTAACGATGGCGGTTAACCGATGAAGCAGCCACTGGTTCTTGAACTGACTAGCTTGAATTTTTGGAGAGAATTCTGATTTTTTTTTGGGAAAGGGGGAGAAATGATTGAATTTTTTTTTGGGCTTTTATATAAGTTGCCAATAGCCAAAATGATATTGTTTCAATAAACGCCCAAAACGACATCGTTTTGAGCCCTAAAGATCCGTGCGTCAACCTGCGATTCGACCCGAGATTCGCGCATCCGATTCGGAGATCCATTTCTCCTTCACCCTCTAATCGATCTAGTTAAATCGATCCAGACCGAACCAAACCGTCCCAAACCACTAAATCGAATCGCCATAACCAGATCGAATTGCTCGTTGACCTATCTGATTCAGATAAAAAAATATATTTTTAAATTTTTTTATAGATTTTTTATAGATTATTTTTGTTATTTTAATTATTATTCTTAATATTTATGCATGTTAAAATGTTTAAATTTACTAGAATAAATTTTTGTTGTTTTATAAAAATAAATAATAAAATATATAATAAATATTTTTGATAATTTTGAATAAACTTTATAAAATAATTGGTAAAAAAATTTAATTAAATAAAAATAATACAAAAATAATAAAAATATAAGAAAAAAAATTTTATCCGACGATGAGATTCAAAGGTACTCCGAGTAGTGATGCCTACGAAATCTCTAGGTGAGAAGATTTTTTTAAATACTACCAGTGTAGTGGAGTATTTATAAAAAGATTTTCAATACAATAAAAATTTTCTTTTTATAAAAATAAAAAAATTATTAATTAATTATTAAAAATAGTAATATAAATAAGGAAAAAGGAAATTTTATCCAATGATGGAATTCTAAAAGTATTCCAAGTAGTGATACTTTAAGAAATCTCTAGGTGAGAAGATTTTTTTAAAAAATATTACCAGTGTATTGAAATATTTATAGAAAAACTTCAATATAAAAATTTTTTTTTTCAAAAATTTAAATTAAAAATAAAAATTAATAAAACAATTAATAAAATTTCTATAAAAAAGAATAAAATATATGCATCAATATGATAACATTCTACATTGCATGCACAACATAGCTTTTTTAACAAAAAGTAAATTTGAGCCTCTGATTATGAGATTCTAAGATATTTTGAGAAGTGATGTATAAGAAATTTTTAGGTGAGAAAAAGTTCTTCTAATGTTACCAACGTACTGAAATATTTAAAGAATTATTTTAATAAAAGGGTTCTAATTTATTTTTCTCGAATAAAATTTGAGCATTAAAAAATACATTAAAAAAATAATTTTTAATAAATAAATCAAGAAAATTATTTTTGAAACACCGAAAATAGGATTATTTTTTTTTATCAAAATCAAAGGATAACATGTAGTTAATTGGTACAGTTTTAAACATGTGCTATGATGGTGCTAATTCTTCTCTACGCGTAACCGACTCCCGAACTTAGACTGCTACCCAGATCCTAAAATTATCCTTTTAATAAATTTTAATTAATTTTAAGATTTCATTAAAAGGATATGTTTTAATAGGTGACCAATCACACCTAGCCAAAAAAAATTGGTAGCGACTCTCATTTTTTATTTCGTTTCCTAATTAGTCAGATAGACACAAAACAGTTACGACAGCTTAACGACTCCACTGGGGAAGCCATTTGTTTCGAGAGTCAGGCCAAAATTAACTACATGTTATCTTCAAGTTTTGATTTAAATAGTCTTAATCGGTTTCTTAGATTTTTATTTTTCATTTTTAACAACAAAAAGTCATGAAAAAAAAAACAAATCGAAAGCAAAAAGAAAAAAATTTCCCTTATGTTTCTTTTACTATGCCTCTAATGCTTTATTTTTTTGTATATTTTACTTTTAATAAATTAAGATATACTTGTACACACAATGACATAATGCATCTCATGTATGAGCTTTATACTTGGGCTCTGTCCCCTATAGGAGGAAGTAGAGTATTTATGCCCTTGTGAGGTGATAATCTTCGTAATGGCAAGTGAAATACTTTCACTTAAATTGAACCATTTTCGTTCGTAGCCTATAATGGGTGAGGATTGAGGTGCCTCTCTAGTCCAGCATGGACAACAATGAGGAGCAATTTAGGAACCTTTAGACACGTGTCAATCTAAATCCAGCTTGTAATAAGCCTAAAAAATCAGCTTTAGGTAGAGCCTAGTCCACCTTCTTATAGGAAATACCTAAGAATAAAAGTTGTGTGTAATACAAAATAAAACAAAATAAAAAAAATCTCAAAACTAAAAAAAATATTTTTTCTCAAATCGCATCTTCACACTAATTCAATTTTTTTTCATTTTTTTTTTTTGCATAAATCATATCATACAGCTCTGCATTGAGATATTTGCTCTAGGACATATTTCTCCTAATAAGTTTTCATGGATCCCATAAAATTATAGATTTGCTCATCCTCAGTCAATATCCCATATGAGCGATATAATGAAGTACATGTTTGAGCGAAAGAAGCTCAACAAAAGAATAAAGATTGCTTGCCTATTAGCTATGTGTCTGAATTACCTAAGAAGGTGTATTTGGATCTCACATAAAATGATTTAAAAGACTTAGCCATCATCTGGGGTCAGTTAAATGAAGAAAGAAAAGAAAGCTTTTACAAGAAGTGTGCGTAGACTGCATCTCTCATTTCAGTAATGATTGATGAACAGTTGATTAGGGCAACTATACAATTTTAGGATTCATCCTATAGATGTTTCACCTTTAATTAGGAAGATTTTGTGTCAACTATTGAAAAGTATTCGATTTTACTTGGAATAGAACTACAGTGTCCAGATAAAGTGTTTACTCGAAAGTCAAAATTAGGTTATTGAAAAAAGTTGGCCAAGCTTATGGGAGTTAAAGTGAAAACCATTGATTCATTCGTAAAGCCTAAATGTGAACGTTTCAACATCCGTTAGGATTTTCTTTGAAACTTCATTCAGAGGCATTTATATGATGATCAAGGTATGGCTGTATTTGCTTTAGTATTGTATGGCATGGTAATCTTTTCGAAGACTTTGGGTTACATTGAGATAACTATGTAGACTTTGTTGAGCAAATTAAAACTCAAGCAATTAATCCTGCTCCAGCAGTCCTAGCTGAACCGTCAAGTTATTGAATTTATGTCGATGGAATGAAAAAAGACGGTTCATAGGATGTATATCGCTATTATATGTATGGGTTAGAAGTCATTTTAAGTGCAAAAAGAGTACTTTCTCAAAGTCGTATCTTTGAAATAAGACACCAATTAAAGAGTTCTGTAAAAGCCAATGGCCAACATTGAAGATTAAGAAAGAATGGATTCTTTTCTTATGAAAGCTTACTGAGGATGAAATTGAATGGATGGCACCTTGGATGTCTCATGTGCCTTTGTTGTATCATAGAGAAAACGAGCCATGGATACCGCTGTTAGAGTTATGGGGTGTTGTGAGTTACACTCCATTAATGGTGCTTAGGTAATTTGGTGTAAAGCAGTTTGTTTCTGCTACTCATGGCGTAGTCTAAGTAGAATTCATTTACGGGGAACCAAATTCACCAAGAACCTCAGAGCAATTGATACAAGTATGGAAGAAAACATGAAGAATGAGATTAGGGCCTCTCATTGACAAAGTCACCCATGATTATCAGATTTGAAAAGTAAAGTAACCTAAAAACTTAGTACTCCCTCCTAATAATAGCTCACACAAATTGGTAAATCTTTCGACAGAAGTACAATTATTAGAAGTTGAACTTGTCAAGAAAGAATTAAAAGCTAAAAAAAAAATAAGAAGAGAAAATTTAAGACTTCGTGAGAAGGTGGGACAATTGAAATATAAAGCAAAAATACGAGAGCAGATTGACAAAGATCATAAAAGAATGAGATATGGTCAACAATGATTTAAAAGATTTGTACTAAAAAAATAAGAGATTACGAGTTCAATTTAAAATAAAAAAAGTCACCAAGTCTTACCTTAATCGACAACATGAAATGGATGAGCTCCGAGAAAAAATGAACCAATGAAATGATAAAACTTAAGAAAAGCAAGAAGAGACTATCAGAATTTCTCAAGAATGTCAGAATTGGAAGGGGTTATATTCTACAACTTCAGCAAGATTGGTGGAATGCCAAAAAAAAGGAAAAGTTGAAAGCCATGCTCGTAAAAGAGAGAAGAAAGCACCTAGAAGTACTGAATGAGAAAGAATCACTTCATCGGATGATCCAGGGGTTAGAGCTACAATTGGAAGACCATAAAAATCATATTTCAGTAATAATATATGAGTAACAGAGAAGAAAAAAAGATTAGATCTTCACATGTGATTCAAAAAGAGATGTTCGCATGATATAGAAAGTAGAAAGTTTAGAAAGGTAACATTACATAGAGCATGTAACTAGTCAAGTTTGTAAGGCAGTAAAAAAAATTATGAAAAATGGTTGAAAAGGTAGAAACATTAAGACAAAAAGTCAATCCTATAGGAGAACATGGACATCACCTAGTAAACTTTTTAGAGGAGATGAAGAACCATTATAAGTAAGTTAAACGCTTCTATGGATATAATTCTAGGATGATAAATCCTATGTAATCAAAGTTGTATAGAATCAATAAAATTTCTATTGTTGAAATTTATCCAAGAGCAAATATTTCATACTTGCATTCATGCATTATCTACACCATTTTGTTTTCTTTCAAAAAAATAACAAAAATTAAAATTTTTGACACATGGCATTATGATTTTTTAAAAAAAATTTTATGGTAATAAAAGTTCAAGAATAGTTCACCCTTTAAAAATTTTGACTCAACCCACTCATCATTCATACAACATTAAGACTGTGACAAGAATTATGGAACAAGAATAGGCTAGTCGATTTGAAAGAATCGAAAAAGTTTAAGAAAAACTAAGAGGAGATCTTAGTACAATAATGGATATAGGAAAAAAACTTTACAAAGAAAAAGCAGTGGAAGAAAATCTTAGTCTCCAAGAGTAATCACTAGATATGACAGATCCTATATACCCTCCAGGATTTAAGTCGCAGCCAAAACAACCTTTTCAAAGAACTAAAGTGTAAATTCTTACTCTTAGTGGATATTCTAATCTTTATCCAGGAATGACGTTAATACCTGTTCTAGGACAGTTTCAAAATTTTTTAAATCCTGTTAAACACCCGAATCAATCTTGGTTTTTGATTTGGATGATCTTAAAGAAAGAGAAAAGTTAGGGATAAAGACACTCGGAAAAGTAAAAGATACTAATGCCTAGAAAAAGATAAAGTTATTGGAAGAAAAGCTTAAGGTCATAGAAGAAATAAATTTTTATGGCTTTACGGATGCAACCGACCTTTGCTTGGTCACAGATGTGGTCATTCCACCTAAATTTAAGGTCTTGAATTTAAAAAATATGATGGCACAAAATACCTAATGACTTATATCACCATATATTATCGTAAGATGACAGTACATACTCATGATGAAAAGTTGTTAATGCACGTATTTCAAGATAATCTTATAAGATTTGTAGTTAGATGGTATGTTCATTCTTGGCAAAAACTCACAAAGGTATTTCTTACATAATATCAACATATTACGGATTTAGCTCCAGATCGTCTATCTTTACAGAGTATGAAAAGAAAGTAACTGAAGCTTCAAAAAGTATGCACAAAGATGAAAAGATGTGGCTGCACAAATCCAACCTCTTTTTATCAAGAAAGAGATAACTATCTTATTTATGAACATCCTGAAAACACCATACTATGAGAAACTGATAGGCAATGTAATCGAAAACTTTACAGATATGATGATATCGAGTGAAATTTTTAAAAATACCATAAAAAATGGTAAGCTTGATGTAAGAAAAACGAGTGGAGTAAAGAAAGGTGGAGTTTCCAAAAAGAAAGAGAATGAAGCTCAAGTGGTGAACTATGTAGACAGTTCAGAGGTTTCACGTCCTACCCTACACCAGTCTACGAAACCCATTACCCTCTCATAAATAATATTACATCCACTCATCATCTATATCAGCCATACCAACCATTACCACAACTAGCTTATCCACTTCAATTTCAGACATCTTTTTGAACACCCACATATTCTTACAACCATCCTGCTGTACCTACCAGACCAGAATAGAGACCTAATAATGGTCTAAGAGCCTTAAGAAATATCAAAGAAAAACCCACTTTTGACTTCATTCCCATGATATACACAAATTTGTATCCCTGACTTGTTGAGAAATATTTACTTGTTCTTGTTATTGTTGAACCATCGAAACCTTCGTTTCCCAAATGTTATGACTCCAATGCGCATTGTGACTATCACTATGAGAATCCAGGTCATTCCATTGAGAACTATACTATTTTGAAACGTAAAGTGTAAGGGTTAATTAATGAAGGGGTGTTAAACTTTGATACTAACTAATAAGAAACTCCAAATGTTAATGGAAACCTTCAACCGAACCATACCAGACCATCAATAAATGCCTTAATTGATGGGCAAAGAAACCACGTGAAGGAAAAAATATATGAAGTTAAGACTCTAATGGCTAAGGTGTTTGGAGTCTTGGTTAAAGCTGACATATTGAAATCAATAGAACTTCAAAATTGTTCTAAAACGATTAACTCAATTGAGAGCTATAATTATCACAGAGGTGATTTGGGGCATTCTATTGAGAATTAGTACCAATTTCATCAAGAGGTGTAAAAGTTAATGGATATGGGTCGGATAGAGTTTTATGAAGAAAGAAAATAATTGATGAAAGCTAAAGTGTCTACTATTGATTCAAAGAATAAGTTTATGCGTAGACCAGTAACAATTTATTATGATGATAAGTCAACACCAAGGCTAGAAAAACCCATCTCCTAATCAGTAATGACAATTAAAGTTTCTGGCCCTTTTTTATAGTAAAATGACAAAACAGTACTGTAAAAATATGATTATGATGTTGTAGTCAATCCAGATATTGCAAACATAATGGGCGTATGAGGTATGACTTGAAGTGAAAGATGTTATACTTCAGAAGTTTTAGAGAAAGCCAAGAAAAAAAGTAAAGATGAGAAAAGAAGAGAAAAGTTAGAATAATCTTATTGCAGTCCCAGATAAAGAATGTCAGAAGTCGATCTTTAAAAGCGAAGCATGTAAATTTTTAAAGCTAATAAAACATAGCGAGTATAACATGATAGAATAGTTGAACAAGATGCTAGTTAAGATTTCGTTATTATCATTATTACTCAGCTTAGAGTCACACTGTAATGCTCTGCTGAAGGTGCTAAATTAAGCATATATGTCTCACAATATTTTTGTTTAATATGTGGAACAACTTATTGGCAATCTGACAATTTTAAACTATATTTCTTCTAGTGATGAAAAAATTTCTCTTGAAGGTCGAGGAAGTACCAAAGCCCTCCATATTATTGTTAAATATAAAAGTCATATAATGGTTAAAGTTTTGATTGATAATGGCTCATGCATCAATGTTATGCCTGTGATTACTCTGGCAAAACTCTTTGTTGATGGATCTTATATGAAGCCTAGTCATATGATAGTGAGAGCCTTTAATGGAACCTAAAAAGAGGTGCTGAGAGACATAGAAATGCCATTATAAATTGGCCCATACACTTTCAACGTGAAATTTCAAGTTATGAACATTTTTTCTTCATACAATTGTTTATTAGGTATGCCATAGATCCATATGACAGATGTTATTCCATCCTTATTACATCAGAAGTCAAATTTATTATTGAATGAAAGCTAACATGTGTGGCAGGAGAAGAAGATTTATTAGTAACTCAAATGATAAATATTCTTTATGTGAAATCAGTAGATGAAGCATTATAATGTTCTTATAGGTCCTTTGAGATTCCCAATGCAACATATGTGACTAAATGATCTAAATTGTATTCGTCACACTTGTCTATGATAACTAAAATGGTTATCAAACAGCTTACCAAGATGGGATGGCAACCTAAAACTGGACTAAGGAAAAATTTGCAAGAAATCATAGAGCCACCAATAGTATATGACAAGAAATACAAATTTGGCTTGAGATATAAGCCAGCAAGAGGGGATAAAATAAAAATGGTGAATGAGAAAAAAGATAAGACAATAGCTAATCTTGAGGGATACGAGCTGGAGTTAGAGCCTATGGTCATTCCATACCTCTATGATTTTTTTTGTTCGAGAGGATATATTTACCCAGATTTGCTTAGAGCCTTAAGTGCACAATGCGTGAAAGCATTTTCAGAGCTGGTCATTCAAATGATGGATGATGAAAAAAAGAAGAGTCGAGATGAAGAGCTGTGCATGCTCTCTTATCCTTAAGATATTACATTAAATAACTGGAAAGTCATAGAGCTACTTGTTACCTTTAAAACTTCTGAAAAGTAATGTATTATGAAACTTTAAATCCCTAATTACTTTTATGAGTATTGGGTGATCTTTTGTGGTATCTTTATGTTTATTATTTTAATAAAAGACATAGAAGATGGATATGTATTTTTTTTTATTATTTTCATCTTCATTTTACTTTCTATTTCCTTGTCATTCCATTTTCGTGTGCTAATATTCTCTTCATCTTACCCTTTGTAGGGTCTCAAATAATGAACACGAAGATAATTATGGTAATAATCTCATATTTGATTTTAAAAACTTAATTCATGTTGACGAACTTGATAATGAGAAAGATTTGGATAATTACACACTGCCTCTTGATTTGTTAAAATTAATAGAACATGAAGATAAACCAATAGAGCTTTACCAAAAAATCAAAGTTGGTACATTCATTTTACCAACTGAAAAGCAGAAGTTAAAAGAGTTACTCTGAGAATATGTAGATGTATTCGCGTGATCTTACCAGGATATGCCAGGACTTAGCACTAATATTGTAGAACACAAGTTGCCTTTGAAATCAGAATGCAAACCAGTATAGCAAAAGTTAAGGTGCATGAAACTGAAAATGCTATTGAAAATTAAGGAAGAAGTGAAAAAATAATTTGATGCAAGATTTTTTGAGGTGACAAAATATCCTGAATGGGAGCCAACATAGTGCCAGTTTCCAAGAAAAATAAAAAAGTAAGAATGTGTGTCAACTATCAAGATCTGAGTAGAGCAAGTCATAAGGATAATTTTTCTCTGCCCCATATCGATACCCTAGTAGATAATACCATTTCACATTTTTCTTTATGGATGGCTTCTTAGGCTACAATCAGATCAAGATGACTCAAGATGATTGGAGAAAACTATATTTGTGACCATGTGGGGGACATTTTGTTACAAAGTCATGTCTTTTGTGTTGAAAAATGATGGTGCCACTTATCAAAGAGCAATGATGACTCTCTTTCATGATATGATGCATAAAAAAATAAAAGTATATATGAATGATATGATCGTAAAATCTCGTGAAAGAAGTCAATCTCAAAAAACTGTTTGATAGGTTGAAAAGATTTCAGCTGAAGTTGAATCCTGCTAAATGTACATTCGATGCCAAATTAAGAAAACTATTAGGCTTTTGTGGTCAGTGAAAGAGGAATCGAAGTGGATCCAGTTAAGATACAAGCCATTTAAAACTTATCTTCTCTTTGTACATAAAAAGAAGTGTGAGGTTTCCTAGAGAGATTGAACTATATTGCTTGTTTCATCTCTCAACTTACCTACAAGTGCGATCCTATTTTCAAGCTTTTTAGAAAACATGATCTAAGAGAATGGAATGATGAATGCCAAGAAGCTTTTGATAAGATTAAAGAATACTTACCAAATTCACCTGTGTTGGTGTTGCCAATCCCGGGGAAACATTTGATTTTGTATTTAACAATGCATGAAAATTCAGTGGGATATGTGCTGGGGCAAAAAGATGAACTGACGGGAAAGAATGAGTAATTTACTACTTGAGTAAAAAATTCACTGATTATGAGTCCAAGTATTCACCATTAAAGAAGATGTGTTGTACATTGGCTTGGACAGCTCAAAAGCTTAGACAATACATGCTTTACCACACTACTTGGCTCATAGCCAAGTTAGATCCAATTAAGTATATCTTCGAAAAGC
Source organism: Durio zibethinus (assembly GCF_002303985.1). Next base: position 1,209,137 of record NW_019167982.1, on the reverse strand, counting down.
CCTCATTGACAGAAAGAATAGCACGATGGCAAGTTATACTTTCAGAATATGATATTATTTATGTGACTCAAAAGGCTATTAAATAGAGTGCAATGTCAAATTCCTTGCTGATCGTATAGTCAAAGATTATGAGCCAATGAAATTAGATTTTTCTAATGAAGATATGATGGCCACTGAAGAAAATGAACCTGTTGAAAAGTCTTGAAAGATATATTTTAATGGAGCTGTTAATGCTTTGAGTCATGGTATTAGGGTAATTTTAATTTCTCTCAATGAACATTATTATCCAATCACAGCTAGGTTGAATTTGATTGTACAAACAATGTGGCTGAATACGAGGCTTGTGTTATAAGTCTACAAGTAGCAATTGAAAAGAAGATCAAAGTGTTGGATTTGTTTAGAGATTCAACTCTAGTCATCTATCAATTGCGAGAAGAATGGCAAATGAGAGATTCTAAGTTGATACGATACCATAAATACATCTTTGAGTTGGTTAAACAATTCGAAGAAGTTTAGTTTGAGTATTTGCCTAGAGAGGAGAACCAAATTACTGATAAACTGGCTACTCTAGCTGCAATGATTAAAATAGATGTGAATACTAAGATCTAACCCATAAAGTTGGATGTGAAAGATGTACCAGCACATTGCTTAGGCATTGAAGAAGAAGTTAATGAGAAACCATGGTATCATGACATTATGCAATACATTAAAAGCCATCAATACCCAGAACATACAACAAAAAATGATAAAAGGACTATCAGAAGATTGGCTACGAGTTTTTTCCTAGATAAAGATATCCTCTATAAAAAGGGTCGAGATTAAGTGCTCTTAACATGTGTGAGTGCAGCTTAAGCAAAGAAGATTATTGAAGAAGTGCATGATGAAGTTTGTGAGTCACATGCAAATGGTCATATAATGGCTAGACAAATCATGAGAGCTGGCTATTATTGGTTGACAATGGAGAGTGACTATATTAATTATGTCAGAAAATGTCATAAGTGTTAGATCTATACTGACAAGATTCACGCTCTACCATCAGCATTACATGTTCTGGCTCTTTCATGGCCACTTTTTATGTAGGGCATGGATGTCATTAGTCCTATCGCTCCAAAAGCTTCGAATGGATATAGATTCATCTTTGTAATGATTGATTACTTCATGAAGTGGGTAGAAGCTGCATTATATACTAGTGTGACCCAATCTATGGTATGCAAGTTCATAAAAATGAGATAATATACAGATATGGGCTTCTAGAGATAATTATTTTTTATAATGCCAAAAACAACAAAATGATGAATGAAATGTGCATTTAGTTCAAGATCCATCATCATAATTCAACATCATATCATCTAAAGATGAATAGGGCAGTGAAGGCTGTAAATAAGAATATCAAAAGAATCTTAAAAAAAATGACTGATACTTACAAAGATTGACATGAAAAGTTACTTTTTTTTGCATGTTTATAGAACATCAGTCTGAACATCTACTGGGGCTACCCCATTCTCTTTGGTATATGGAATGGAAGCTGTGCTATCGATCAAAGTGAAAATTCTCTCGCTGAGAGTGCTAATGAAGGTAGAGTTAGAGGAAGCAAAATGGGTTTGAAATCGTTATGAGCAATTAAATCCCATTGAAAAGAAAATACTTACAGCACTTTGTCATGGTCAATTATATCAAAAGAGGATGATGAGAGCACATGATAAGAAAATCCATCATCGTTACTTTAGGGAATGAGACTTAATGCTAAAAATGATCTTTTCAAATCAAAATGACAATCGAGGATAATGGACACCAAATTGGGAAGGCCCGTACGTGGTGAAAAAGGCCTTTTCTGATAGGACATTAATTTTGATAGAGATAGATGAAGGTGATTTATCTATTCCAATAAATTCAGATGTTGTAAATAAATATTTAAGCTAAAAACCTGAAAATGTTACTTAGATATACTTACAACACAGGGGTAAGTGTAGTTTGATGAACTCTGAAGGATCAAAGAAATCATCTGATTTAGTTTTAAAAAAAGAATTTGGGAATATTTTGTTCGTGGTTATCTTATTATCATTATTTGGGGAACATTTGTTTTGACTCAAACACTTTATCAATCTAACGAAATATGGTATCTTTCCTTTGGAAATAACTTCTATCCATTTCTTTATTCTCATTTGATATTTTTGTTCACCATACAAATAGGAGAAATGTGTGATTGCATTTTGTTTGTCTTGAACTTAAAATGATGAAAAAGAAAACAAGCATGAAAGATCTCAGCATTACTTTTTTTAAAAGTTGACAAATGCAGACGAAAAAGAATGAGAAAAGCATGACAAGACATTGATGTTGCAAACTTTTGAAGAAGAAAAATATTTTGAAGGAAGAATATAATGGTCGGATGTTAAGAATAGATTGGTCATATGATAATTTATGGAGAATTCTGATAAAAGAAGCTAAAAAGTGAGAGATTTTGAAAACTTTTTTACTACAATGAATAATTTTGATTGCATTACATGCATTACATTTAGAATACTCAGTACATGCATCCATAAGTAGTTATAATAAAGACAGAGACTTTCCATTTTCTAATGAAATATAAGATTTTGATATTCGGATGAAGATAATAATCAAACAAAAGATTTCAAAAGAGAGAAATTTACTTGTTCAAGAATTAGAACTCGATTTCAAGAACATATGGATTTTTAAAGTTGTTGAGCTTCTGCTGAGAGGAGCTTTGTCAATATGAGAATTTTTTTAAAGTTATTGAGTCTCTGTTGAGAGAAGCTTTTTCAAAATGAGAATTTCTTTAAAGTTGTTGAACCTTTGCTTAGTGGAGCTTTTTTTAAGATGATGAATTTTAAAATTGTTGAGTCTTTGCTGGGAGAAATTTTTTCAAGATGAGATTTTTAAAGTTGTTGAGCCTCTGTTGAGAGGAGCTTTTTCAAGATGAGATTTTTAAAGTTGTTGAGGCTCTACTTAAAGGAGTTTTTTTTTTTATAATTTTTAAAAGTTGTTGAGCCTCTGCTCAAATAAGCCTTTTAAATTTTCAAAAAAGTTGTTAAACTTCTGGAGCCTTAAAAAAAAAAAATTATGCTCAATGTTTCTTCTTTCAGAACAAAATGATTATTTATTTGTCTTTGTCTTATTCTTAATTCTCAAAAATAGGTAAAAAAGGACAACTGTAAACACTATTTTTTTATTATCATTATTATTATTATTATTATTAATTATTATTAGTTTTTTTTCTTTTTCCTTCTTCTTCTTTCTTTATCCGGTTCAGTTTGACAAGATCTAGTGCATTAAATGCACCATCACCAAAGTTCAAAATGCCAGCTGTCGCCACCGTCGGCAGCCATCTGACACACTACCTAACTTGGTAGCGTAGATTTTAAGTTGAAAATATGAGATTCGAATCCCAGAAAATCTGAGATTTGAATCCCAAAAAACTTTATAAATAAAGCTTGTTACCTGCAAGAAAAGGGGAGAGGGATCGAAAAAAAACTGCTAAAAAAAATTTTAAAAAGAAAAAAAAGCTTTCTGTCAAAAAAAAATACCCTGTAAAAAAATAAAAAAGTAAAAAATCCAAAAACACAATCCCAAGGTAGGGGAACCCAACGTTAGCATAAGAAAAACACATAAACACACAAAAAAACAGAGGCTGGATCTATGTTGAAGGGGTTGAAAGGGATATTTTAGCTGTTTTTAGATTTTTCGACCATCGACGATGGCGGTCGATGATCAATGATGTGGACGCCGATTGACAGAGCAATCGTCGATTCTTGGAATTGATCAATTTGAATTTTTGGAGAGAATTTTAGTTTTTTTTTAAGAGAGGTGGAGAAATGATCGAAATTTTTTTTTGGGCTTTTATAGAAGTTACCAATAGCCAAAACGACGCTGTTTCACTAAACGCCCACAACGACATCATTTTGAGCCCTTAGGATCTATGCGTCAACTCATGATCCGACCCAGGGTTTGAACATTCGACTCAAAAATCCGCTTCTTCTTCACCCTCTGACTGGTTCAGTTGAACCAATCTAGACCGAACCGAACCATCCTGAACCGTTGAACTGAACCACCCTATCGAACCACTTGTTGACTGGATCATTGACTAGTTCGATTTAGGTAAAAAAAATTTTTTTAAAATTTTTTTAGATTTTTTATATATTATTTTTGTTATTTTAATTATTATTCTTAATATTTATGCATGTTAAAATATTTAAATTTATCAAAATAAATTTTTGTTGTTTTATAAAAATAAATAATAAAATATATAATAAAATTTTTTGATAATTTTGAATAAACTTTATAAAATAATTGGTAAAAAAATTTAATTAAATAAAAATAATACAAAAATAATAAAAATGTAAGAAAGAAAAATTTTATTCGACGATTAGATTCAAAGGTACTCCGAGTAGTGATGCCTACGAAATATCTAGATGAGAAGATTTTTTTTAAATACTACCAGTGTATTGAAGTATTTATAAAAAAATTTTCAATATAACAAAAATTTTTTTTTTTAAAAATAAAAAAATTAAAAATTAATTAATTTATTATTAAAAATAGTAATATAAATAAGAAAAAAGAAAATTCTATCCAATGATGGGATTTTAAAAGTATTTCGAGTAGTGATACTTTACGAAATCCCTAGGTGAGAAAATTTTTTTAAAAAATATTACCAGTGTATTAAAATATTTATAAAAAACCTTCAATATAATAAAAATTCCTTTTTTCTTCAAAAATTTAAATTAAAAATAAAAATTAATAAAACAATTAATAAAATTTCTAAAAAAGAGAATAAAATATGTGCATCAATATAGTAATATAAATAAGAAAAAAAAATTTTTATCCAATGATGAGATTTTTAAAGTATTTCGAGTAGTGATACTTTACGAAATCTCTAGGTAAAAATTTTTTTAAAAAAAATATTGTCAGTATATTGAAATATTTATAGAAAACCTTCAATATAATAAAAATTCATTTTTTCTTCAAAAATTTAAATCAAAAATAAAAATTAATAAAACAATTAATAAAATTTGTAAAAAAGAGAATAAAATATGTGCATCAATATTGTAGACACCCAATTTAGTCTAGGGCTGGATCAATTGGGCTTGGTCCAAATGGGTAAGCCCAATTTTGTTTTATATTTTTGTCATTTTTATTTTATATTTTATGTATATATTTTCCTTTATATCCTATGTATTTATTATTTATTTATTATTACTATTTATTAATATATATATTTTTATTTTATTTTTCCCTTTTTTTTCTCTTTTTCATTTTATTTTATATGTATTTTTATTTATCTAATTATATATTTATTTATCTGTTATTATTATTTTTTTATTTATCTTATAATATTGTTGATTTATCTTATTATTATTTTCCTAATTATCTATTAATTTTTTTTCTGATTTTTATTTTGGAAGGCTGAGATTGAATTCTGTTGAAAAATTCTATCGAGAATGGGGATTCAATTAGAGTCTAGATTGGATTCAAATATTGAATCCACATCTAAAAAGGAGTAGGGATTGATAAAAAACTCTTCTGATCAATCCCTATAAATAGGTACAGAACACAGAAGCAAAACAGAGAAAAACAGTGAGCAAAAAGCTACTGATTAAGAGAAAAGTGGCGTATAGAAGATTTTTGAAGGCTAAAAGAAGGTTGAGAAATGTTAGAATAGCTGTGGGAATCGAAAAAATTTTTTGGAGATTTTTGACGAAAATTTTTTCTGGAAAATTTTCAGATTCTGATAATTTTTTTAGCGAAAGTTGAATTTTTCTGCAACAATTTTGGCCAAGTTTGAAGTTTTCGGCCAGCTGCCCAGTTTTCGATGAAGAATCCCAGAAACCGACCAAATTTCTTACGAACTTTCGACGAAAAACCCAAATTTCGGTGAAAAATTCTAGAATCCGATGAATATTCAACTGGAGTTCTTTGGCCGTTTTAGAGAGAAGCGAGAGAAAAAAAAAAAGAGAGAGAAAGGAGAGAAGGTTTCGACCGAAAAACAAATGAAACAGCCTTATATACCCTCTCAAAACTATACCATTTTTGCGTTAAACAACCCAGAGGATCCGTGTATTTTGCTGAGATCTGACCCGACCCGAGCATCGACCCGCTTTACGACCCGCTCGTGTTTCACCTCCTCGAGCCGTTAGCTGAGCCGAGCTGACGTCCCGAGCCGTTTCTCTTCCTTGAACCTAACCGAGCCGAGCCGTCCTCCGAATCGCTCCAAGTTTTTTTTTAAAATTTTTATTTATTTATTTATTATTAGATTAGGTTTATTTAATATTATTTTATCTTTATTTTATTTTTATTTTTTGTTTTACTTTTTTTTTATTTTATTTTTATTTTCACTTTTATTTTGTTTTATTATTTTATTTTCTTTAAATAAAATAAAAAAAATATTTTTGGGAAAAAGTTGAAAGTATCAATTTTCTTAAAAAAATAAATTTTCAAAAAAAAAGTTTTTGAGGGAAAGTTGAAAGTATCAATTTCTCTCGAAATTAAAGTTTTCAAAAAATATTTTTGGGAAAAAGTTGAAAGTATTAATTTTTCTTAAAAATAAATTTTTAAAAAAGGTTTTTGAGGAAAAGTTGAAAGTATCAATTTTCCTCAAAAATAAAAGTTTCCAAAAAATATTTTTGGAGAAAAGTTGAAAGTATCAATTTTTCTTAAAAATAAATTTTCAAAAAAAATCATTTTTTGAGGAAAAGTTGAAAGTATCAATTTTTTCTACACAAGAACAATCATTATTTTCTTCCTTTTTATTTTTTTATTTTTATTTTCTTTAAATAATCTGACGATGGAGCCTTTACAAGTGAAATAGTAGTTTTTCTTGCATACTCTTGAGGTGAGGGAATTTTTTCAATTTTTTGCTAAAAGTATTAGAGTCAATTGAGAATAATTTTCAATAATTAATTACTTGGTAAAATTTTAAGGCTCATTGGATAACATAAATTTAAACCGGTATCATCTTTTGATGGGCGTTGTGAGGGTGCTATAACCTTCCTCACACGTAACCGAACTTTCGAACCCTATTTTGATTAGTAAACCTGAACCTATTCTTTTAGGGACCTTTAAACTTAGGTGTTCCCTGAAAAGACAGATTCCTTAGGTGGCCAATTGCACCTAGATAAAAAAGATTGGTGGCGACTCCCTTAAGTCAGTGTCTAGCGATAGATCCTCGGATTTAGACGTTATGACAGCTTGGTGACTCCACTGGAGAATTTGAGAGTCAGGCCAGCAAATAATCTGTGTTATCCAAAAGCCTAATAAAATTAAACTTTTTTGTATATATGTGTTATTATTCATTTATGTTTATTTACCTTGTTAATTATGTCATTCATATGCATGTGCATAACATGAGCTCTACACCCGAGCTCCGTCCCTCTAGGAGGGAGTAAAGTACCTATTACTTTCGTGAGGTCTAATGCCTCCGCAGTGGCTAGAGAAATACTCCCACTCAAATTGAACCTTTTTCGCTTGTAGCCTGTAAGGGGTGAGGATTAAGGTGCCTTACTAGTTTGTGATGGACAAGGATGTAAGAAACAATTTGAGGACCTTTAGACTTTGACCCTAAAACCGCATATAGTGAACCTTAAGAGTGCCTAACCTATAGATAGAGCCATCACTCTTCCCTTTTTAGAATCGACCAAAAGCATAGGATTCATCCCTTTTACTCTGTGTGATGTTTAAATTCACTTAGTTATTTATTCTTTTTCTGGGTATACTAACCTTTTTCTTATTCTTTTGCATTGGTTCATACGCATATCATAAAGTTGCATAAAGAACATTTACTTAAAAAATGATCTTTAATAAATTTTTTTCATGGATGTCAATGAACACTTAGTTTGTTCTTCATCAGTATTAGCACCCTGTGGGACACCCAATGAAGTAAGGGTCCAGTCAGAAAAGATTCAACTGAAGATAGGAGATTGCTTGCCAATTGGGTATGATTCTACTCTGTCTTAAGAAACATCTATCCTTTTCAAACAAAACAATTTAGAGGATTTGATTGATATCTGAAAGAAGATGAGTCCGTCAAGACAAGGGCAGTTTTGTCAGAAACATGGGCATATAGCACACCTTCTAGCAGTAGTTGTTGATGATCAACTAATCAGAGCTATATCATAATTTTGGGATCTTGCATACAAGTGTTTCATCTTTAATGAAGCTGATATGACTCCCATCATCGAAGAATACTCGATTTTGTTAGGTCTACACCTCAAGACTCCTGACAAGATATATGTCAAAAAACATAAGTCAAGATTTTGTAAAAGTCTCGATCAACTCATGAGGATAGACAAAGAAATTGTGGATTCTCATACAAAGAAGAAACAAGAACAGGTTTGCCTACCTTGAAAGTTTTTTCATGAGTTTCTAATTCAACATGCCAATGAAGGCCATATACGGACTGGTGATTTTTTCAAAGGTTTTAGGGTATATTGCGATAGCGGTGGTTGATTTCTTCGAAAGTATGATCAATGGCTATAATCCTTCAACGGTAATATTAGCAGAGACTATCAGATCTTTGAGTTATTATTGTCGGAATGGAGGGCACTTCATAGGATGTATACAGTTATTGTACTTGTGGATGAAAAGCCATTTTGAACAAAGAAATGGTGCTTTCTCGAAGCTTTATATCCGTAATCATTTTTCGATCAAGGAATTTTACGAAAGTGAGTGGTCAAAGTGAAAGTCTAAACAAGAATGGATAACTTTCTTACAAAAGTTGAAAAGCGTCAGGGTGAGATGGTTGGCCCCATGGATGAATCATGAGCCTATGTTATACCAATGTGAGGATAGTATAGTGGTCCCACTTCTGAGTTTATGGGGAGTGACGAATTATGCACCACTCCTAGTGAGAAGGCAATTGGGGGAGAACAGTTTATTCCTATGACTTATGGGCTTCATCAGTTAGATTTCTCTTACAGTGAGCCTAAAGCATTTCAAAGATGAATGAGATGATTAAAGCATGGAAAAATCCCCAAAGAGTGAGTCCTGGACCGTTCACTGAAAAAGTCACCCAACGGTACTTGGTTTGGAGAACAAAGAGAAGACAAGAAATGGTATTCACTTATGAAATCTCTCAACCACCAACAGAAGAAAAACTTGAAGAGACACCATCAGAGTTAGAGCTGGCAACAAAAGAATTTGAGTTTGAAAAGAGCAAGTTAAAGCAAGAGATTCAGAAGCTTCAAGAAGAAAAAGCCCAGTGGAAAGGTAGAGCCGAAAGTTATGAAGTTAAAGTTCACAAGATTGCTAGAGAACGTGATACAGTTATTAAAGATCTAGCAAAGTTACACCAGAAGCACAAAAGGTTATGTGTGAGAGAAAGAGCCAAAGAGATAACCATTGTCGAGCTGACTGAGGAAAATACAAGATTGAAGCAAGAGTATGCCGAATTGAAAGAAGAAAGTACCAAAGCACAGGCAAAAATTAACATGCTAAATAGTTATTTGAGCAGGCTAAGTCAAAAGTTGGATGAACAAAGGGACCACATTGCTGCATTGGTTAGAAAACATAGAAATTATCATACCAAGTCTGGTGTGGTAAAAGAGAGAATTTAGGAAGACAGAAATACATTGAGCACTTAACAACCCAAATCCATAAAGGGGTATGTAAGACAAGAGAGATGGTGGAAGAGGCAGAGGTATTAAGATAAGTGGTGACCCTAGTAGAAGAACATGGACAGCGTCTATTGAACTTCATAGAAGAAGCCAAGGCCCAGTATGAACAGATCAAACAATTTTATGGCTATAATTCTAGGATGATAAACTCAATGTAGATAAAAGTTTTTTTTTTGGAATAAATGAAATCTTTTAGTTGAATACCGTTTCTAAGGTAAATGTTCTTTGCATACATGCATTTTTCATTCATTGCATTTTCATTCATTACACTTAACAAAGTAACCATGCGATAGTCATACAAATTTACTAATTCTAAGATATGGTACTTAAGATTTCAGGATAGCTCCATCTAGCGAGAATCTTGCCCATCGATACAACACAAGATCAGAGCAAGACAAATGGAGCAAAAAAATTCTCATAGATTTGAAAAGATAAAAAAAGCATAGGAGAAGATTGAAAATGAGCTGAGCAAGATTCTAGAGGCTCTTAATAACATGAATAAAGGAAAAACAGTTGAAGAAAACGTAAGCCAATAAGTTTCCCCATTGCAAGAAGTGGCTGACCCTTTATATCCTCCAGGCTTTAGCCCACCTCAAGCCCAATTTGCTCAAAAGGTCCCGCCATAACACTTTGCATATCCAACATATCCTGGAATGCCATCAGCTTCTAACCCAAGGCAGTATAATAGCTATGTAAATCCTGTCTTCACAAAAAGGTAACAGAACCAATTCCTGATCTAGATGATTTAAAAGAGAATGAGAAAGAAAAAATAAGAGTGAAAGTTCAGGAAAGCTCCAAGATCAGTATGTTAGAGCAAAGACTACGAGCTATGAAAAGATTTAGCTTTTATGGGTCAGTTGATGCTACTGGGCTCTGCCTAGTCCCTGATGTGGTTATTCCTCATAAGTTTAAAGTACTAAAATTTTAAAAATATGATGGTATAAAATGCCTCAAAACTCACATCACAATGTACTATCGAAAGATGGCAGCTCATGCTCATGATGAAAAACTACTAATACATGTCTTTTAGGATAGTCTTACTGGCTCCGCGGCCAGATGGTATGTTCAGCTGAATAGAAATCGCATTCGCTCTTGGAGCGATATAGCACATGACTTCGTCGGTCAATATTGACATATTATCGATTTGGCCCCTGATCGTTTGTTTTTACAAAATCTGGAAAAAAAGGTAAACGAGTCTTTTAAAGAGTATGCCCAGAGGTGGAGGGATGTTGCTTTTCAGGTACAACCTCCTCTGACCAAGAAAAAAACTACAATGCTATTTGTTAGCACTTTAAAACCTCCCTATTATGAAAAAATGATAGGGAATACAACGAAAAACTTTATTGATATGGTAATTTCGAGAGAAATCATTGAGAGTGCCATCAAGAATGGCAAGCTAGAAAAAAATGAAGCATCTAGCAAAAGAGTCCCAAAGAAAAAAAAATTGAAGCTCAGGCTGTGAGCTTTGATAGATAGTAATTTGGAGGTTATCTACCCTACTCACTAACAAAATATCTGCCATATTACCTTGCTATAAATAACACTTCCTTTCACCCATACCAACCATTTACACAATCACCATACCCCCAAACATATCAAACCCCTCATAGACCTCAAAATACCAAGTACAGTCCTAACTCTCAGCCTATCCCAAGACCCCAAAATTACCTAACTAACCCCATTGGTGGTTCACGGAGCAACGAACTACTTGTGAGAAACTTATTTTTGACCCAATTCTAATGACTTATTCAAAATTATATAAGGAGCTCTACAACAGTCATTTGATTGCTCCAAGTAAATTGGAACCCCTCAAGCCATCTTACCCTAAGTGGTACGATCCCACAGCCCACTGTGACTACCATTATAGGATTGCTGGTCACTCCACCAAAAATTACACCATCCTGAAACACAAAGTGCAACGATTGATCAAGGATATAATGATTTGCTTTGATACCGGAAGGGTGACTACATTGAATGTTAGTGGCAATCCTTTGCTGAATCGTAATGTGAATGCTATAGGTGAAGAACAGAAGCGCTAGAAAAAAATGACAGATATTAAGACACCTTTCAGCCAACTGTTCGATGTTTTATGGAGAGCAGACATGATACAACTAGCAAGTCCACCAACTATCTTGGAGCATATATAGCTGGTACTAGTTGTAAGTATCATAATAGGGCAATAGGCCATTCCATCGAGACTTGTGAGCAGTTTCACAAAGAGGTGCAAAAACTCTTAGATTCACATCAGATGGAGGTCTATGAAGAAAGAGAAGGCTTGAAAAATGTTGAGGTGTCCATGACTGATAGGCCTGTGAAGCGTTTCCAAAACCAGTGACAATTCAGTGTAAGAGCAAATCGAAGTCAATCATAGACAAACTTCTCCCCAGGCCGATAACTTTTAAAGTTTCGACTCTTTTTTCGTACAAGGATGATAAAGTCGTACCCTAGAGATATGGTTGTGACACTGTAGTTCAAGGGCAAGAAAAAAATGTCTCCAAAGCTGACGCTTCCAATATAACTGGCGTAGGACGCATTACTCAAAGTGGAAGGTGTTACACTTCAAAAATGCTAGAGAAGGCTAGAAGGGAGAAAGCTAAAGAAAGAGAAAGACAGAATAATCCTGAAATAAAACCTGAAGAAGATCATCCGAAGCCAGTATCAGAAAAAGAGGTTTGTAAATTCTTGAAGCTGGTAAAACATAGTGAGTATTCAGTTGTGGAACAGTTGAATAAAATATCAGCTCGAATCTCATTTTTATCACTGCTGTTGAACTCAGAGCCACACCGAAATACCCTGCTAAAAGTATTGAATCAGGCATACGTGGCACATAACATATCTGTTGAATATGTGAACCACCTGGCTGGAAATCTAGTCATGCCAAATCACATTTCATTCAGCGATGATGAGATTCCTTTGGAGAAAAAAGGAAATACCAAGGCTCTGCATATCACAGTCAAGTGCAAGAGCCATATCATAGCCAATGTCCTTATCGATAATGGTTCTACCATCAATGTCATGCTATGTCAAGTTTGGCAATGTTACCTATTAACTGCTCTCATATAAAGGATAGTCAGATGATTGTAAGAGCCTTTGATGGGATCAGAAGAAAAGTCTTGGGGGATATTGAGATGCCCTTGCAAATTGGGCCATACACCTTTAATGTAAAGTTTCAAGTGATGAATATCTCTCCATTCTACAACTGTCTGTTAGGAAGACCATGGATTTACATGGCAAGAGCTGTGCCATCTATTTTGCACCAGAAGATCAAGTTTAATGTTGAAGGTCAATTGGTAGTGGTAGTAGGGGAGGAAGACATGCTAGTGACCTAACCATTGAACACTCCATATGTAGAGGATGTCGAAGAAGCTTTGGAATACTCCTATCGATCTTTTGAATTGGTCAATTCTGTAGGTGAAGGATTTTAAAATCAACCTTTTTCAAAGATAGTGGTGAGCCAAGTCATCAATAAGGGCTGGTATCCATGACTTGGGCTAGGCAAAAATTTACAAAGAATAAAAGAACCTCCAACAATAATAGACAATAGCGATAGGGTAGGCTTAGGCTATGAGATGACAAAGTGGAAAGTCAAAAGAAGGCCATTAGGAAAGACAGCAAGACTGATGTTTATCCCACACTTGTATGAAACTTTCAACCTGGAAGATTTATGTACCCAGATACAAGAAAAAGTGTAGAAGATGCTTTTGCCCAGTTAGCCATTAATGCTGTTGAAGATGAATTGGGCCTGGTCCAAATGGGTAAGCCCAATTTTGTTTTATATTTTTGTCATTTGTATTTTATATTTTATGTATATATTTTTCTTTATATCCTATGTATTTATTATTTATTTATTATTACTATTTATTAATATATATTTTTATTTTATTTTTATTTTATTTTTCCCTTTTTTTTCTTTTTTTCATTTTATTTTATATGTATTTTTATTTATCTAATTATATATTTATTTATCTGTTATTATTATTATTATTTTATTTATCTTATAATATTGTTGATTTATCTTATTATTATTTTCCTAATTATCTATTTTTTTTTCTGATTTTTATTTTGGAAGGCTGAGATTGAATATTGTTGAAGAATCCTACCGAGAATGTGGATTCAATTAGAGTCCAGATTGGATTCAAAGATTGAATCTCCATCCAAAAAGGAGTAGGAATTGATCAGAAACTCTTCTGATCAATCCCTATAAATAGGTACAGAACACAGAAGCAAAACAGAGAAAAACAGTGAGCAAAAGGCTACTGATTGAGAGAAAAAAGGCGTATAGAAGATTTTTGAAGGCTAAAAGAAGGTTGAGAAGTGTTAGAATAGCTGTGGGAATCGGAAAAATTTTTTGGAGATTTTTGGCGAAAATTTTTTTTGGAAATTTCTGAAAATTTTCCAGATTTCGGTGATTTTTTCGGTGAAAGTTAAAATTTTTTACAACAATTTCGACCAAGTTTGAAGTTTTCGGCCAGCTGCCCAATTTTCGGTGAAGAATCTCAGAAACCGACCAACTTTTCGGTGAACTTTCGGCGAAAAACTCATATTTCGACAAAAAATTCCAGAATCTGATGAATATTCAACTGAAGTTCTTCGACTTTTTTAGAGAGAAATGAGAGAAAAAGGAAGAAGAGAGAGAGAGGAGAGAATGTTTCTATCAAAAAACAAAGGAAACAACCTTATATACCCTCCCAAAACGATGTCGTTTTTGCGTTAAACAACCCAAAAAATCGGCGTGTTTTACCGAGATCCGATCCGACCCGAACGTCGACCCGCTTTGCGACCGTGCATGTTCCACCTCCCCGAGCCGTTAGCCGAGCCGAGTCGACATCTCGAGTCGCTTCTCCGAGCCGTTTCTCTTCCTTAAGTCGAGCCGAGCCGAACTGTACTCCGAGCTGCTCCAGGTTTTTTTTTTAATTATTTATTTATTTATTATTAGATTAGGTTTATTTAATATTCTTTTATCTTTATTTTATTTTTATTTTTTGTTTTACTTTTCTTTATTTTTATTTTTTATTTTTATTTTATTTTCACTTTTATTTTGTTTTATTATTTTATTTTCTTTAAATAAAATAAAAAAAAATATTTTTGGGAAAAGTTAAAAGTATCAATTTTCTTAAAAAAATAAATTTTCAAAAAAAAAAAGTTTTTAAGGGAAAGTTGAAAGTATCAATTTCCCTCGAAATTAAAGTTTTCAAAAAATATTTTTGGAGAAAAGTTGAAAGTATCAATTTTTCTTAAAAATAAATTTTCAAAAAAGGTTTTTGAGGAAAAGTTGAAAGTATCAATTTTCCTCAAAAATAAAAGTTTCCAAAAAATATTTTTGGGAAAAAGTTGAAAGTATCAATTTTCTTTGAAAATAAAAGTTTCCAAAAAATATTTTTGGGGAAAAATTGAAAGTGTCAATTTTCCTCAAAATCAAAGTTTCAAAAGAATATTTTTAGGGAAAAGTTGAAAGTATCAATTTTTCCTGCACAAGAACAATCATTCTTTTCTTCCTTTTTATTCTTATTTTTATTTTTTTTAAATAATCCGACGATGGAGCCTCTACAAGTGAAACGGTAGTTTTTCTTGCATACTCTTGAGGTGAGGGAATTTTTTTAATTTTTTGTTAAAAGTATTAGAGTCAATTGAGAATAATTTTCAACAACTAATTACTTGGTAAAATTTTAAGGCTCATTGGATAACACAAATTTAAGCTGGTACCATCTTTTGATGGGGGTTGTAAGGGTGCTATAACCTTTCTCACACGTAATCGAACTCTTGAACCCTGTTCTGGTTAGTAGACCTGAACCTATTCTTTTAGGGACCCTTAAACTTAGGTGTTCCCTGAAAGGATAGATTCTTTAGATGGCCAATCGTACTTAGATAAAAAATATTGGTGGCGACTCCCTTAAGTCAGTGTCTAGCGATAGATCTCCGGATCTAGACGTTATGACAAATATGGTAACATTCTACATTGCATGCACGACATAGCTTTTTTACAAAAAGTAAATTTGAGCCTCTAATGATGAAATTCTAAGGTATTCCGAAAAGCGATACCTAAAAAATCTCTAGGTGAGAAAAAGTTCTTCTAATGTTACTAACGTATTGGAACATTTTAAGAATTATTTTGATTAAAGAGTTCTAATTTATTTTTCTCGAATAAAATTTGAGCACTAAAAAATACATTAAAAATAATTTTTAATAAATAAATCAAGAAAATTATTTTTCAAACACCGAAAATGAGACTGTTTTTTATCAAAATTAAATGATAACACGTAGTTAGTTGGTACCGTTTTAAACGGACATTGTAGGGATGCTAATCTTTCTCCACGCGTAACCGACTCTTGAACCCAGACTGTTATGCAAACCCTAAAATTATCCTTTTAATAAATTTTAAGATTTCATTAAAAAGATATGTTTTAATAAGTGGCCAATCGCACCTAGCCAAAAAAGATTGGTGGCGACTCTCATTTTTTATTTCGTTTTCAAATTAGTCGGGTGAACACAAAACCGTTACGACAGTTCTTTGTCTGAATTTTTTATTTTTTGTGCCACTCATATTGTGATTGAATACTATCTTGCATAGCTTGTCTAGTAGCGGTGTCTTCATCAATAAATTCTTCATAATCATCTTCCCTTCTTAAATGTGATAAAAATTAAAATTTTCTCCTTTTGTTGTCAATTTTTTTTTATTTGCTTTTTTAAAGAAATTTCATCATACTTTTTTTTACTATACCTATTAATAATATAGTTAAAAAAAAAGAAAAAATTAGTTGCACATGTTTATGTAATTTTATAATTTTTATTGAAAAATTAACAATAATATTTCCAAATGAATTATAAAAACAAAACATACTAGTAACGTTGGGATATGGTGCAACATTGCTAGTTTTATAACTAATGTGTTCCTTGCAACGTATTATTCCTCCTTTTACAATTTTATCACAAAGTTTGCATGAAACATTTCTTTTTGTATTTGGTTCAAACGTTCCAAAATGCCAACCTATATCATCATTTGGCACGTCCTCTACTCTTTTACTTAAGAACTTTTCACGTGCTGGCATGTTTGCTATTTTATATTAAAAAAAAACTTATATTTAGAAATATTAATGTTCCTTATTTCATCATTAAAAATTAAATTTATGTTAAATTTTTTTATTTTTAGTTTTTAATCTTAAGAGTAATAGATTATAAAATGCTAAATTTATTAAGTAAATTAATCTTTTTGATATAATTATTATATATAAAAATTTTTTATCACAAATTACTATCAATAATTATATAATAAATAAAATCTTCAATAATTACACAAAAATAATAAGAATTTATCTAATAGCAAAAGAATTGGCAACAATACAAATACCAAAATAACAAAAAATTATTAAATTTCATGTACAAAATCATAAAGTAATAAATAATAGAATCAAAATATAATATTTAATTTTAATTATTTTTCATCTAACTTAAACACAAAAATTTATCAAAAATTTTCATTTAAAATCTCTATATATCTCATATTAAATTATTAATCTCTTAATTTTTTTCAATTATAAATCCTTAATCTCTTTAATTATATTTTATCTAAAAAAAATCAAAAATTAAAAATTTTTAAACTTATATTTTAATAAAATTAATTTCAAAATTAAATAAAAAACCCACCTTACCCACCCCTCCCCTCTCATCCTGTCCCACTTCACCCACCTATCCCCAAATTTCCTTCAAAATTTGGCTACCTAATTCCTTTTTCAAATCTTTTTATGTTTTTCATGCCTCAGACGTCTTCTTCTTCTCCCATTTTTCTTTGTATCTCTCATTCTCTCTTGCATATCCTTGTCACTATCACCTGCCTAATGCCTAAAAAGTACCTCCCTTATCTCTCTTAAATTCTCACAAAGATAAACATTATTTTAAATTTTACAAAAATAAAGTAATTTAATTTTCTCTTCTTACCTCCTTTGATCTTGATTATTGATTGAAGACTTGATGCTAATTTAAATTTGGATAAATTACAGATTAAGCTAAGGTTATTGTCGATTGAATGGTTGATAAATGATTTGATTCTATTTTTTAACTTATTTTTAGATTGATTTTGAAATTGAGGCTTTGAGTTATTTTTTTTACTTTTGTTTTTACTTTTACAATCTTGTTTCTTTATTCTTATTATCGACAGTGTTGAAATTTTATTTATTTTATATTTTATAACTTGAATTGGTGAAGAGAAAAACGATGATCCATTATTGTGGCTATTTCTCGTTACGTCGTTTTTTAATAGTTGTTACGCATCGTTTCGAATGTGAATAAAATTTTCAATTATATTTTCTCTAATAATAATGATGGATAGTGGCACTAATGTAATTTTATGATCGCTTTTCTGCTATAAAATTACTATTTGATTCCTAGCATGAAGCATATCAAAAGAGGTTATTCGCATATATGTCACCTTAAGCAATTGATTCTTGAATTATCTATGTATACATGTCATCTTTACATCCCACTTATGAACCTCCTAAAAAAGGCAAATACTTGACGGATTGCAACCATAAAACTCACAATACTCCACAAAAACTAAAGAAATTTAGACACTTTAGTCAATAGCAGATTTAAAAAAAATCCCAGCAAATATCGTTTCATAACTTATTTCTAACAACCCAAAAACTGAATTCAAACAAAAAAACCAAAACTTCCTCAAAATTTCAAACGGAATTCAATGAAGTCTGATAGAATTATAAAATCCCAGGTCTTTTTTTACTCCAAATTTCCTCAGATTTTTCTCGTTAACCAGACAGAGCTAAACAAAAACAAAGGGGACGCAAGAGAAAAAGAAAATCAGCAAAACATCCCATGAGCTCGGCACGTCCATCGGAAATCGCAGATCGATTCTTAACTAATTATTTTTCTTCTTCTTCTTCTTTTGATTATTTTTACGTAACTTGTTTAATTTTTTGAAGATTTTTTTTTTATTTATGATTGTTTCGACCTTTTTTGTCTGATAGTACAATAAAAGAAAGAAGCATTACAACGTTTCGTTTTAAACAGGGCGGGATTTTTTTAAGGGGTTGTTTGGAGACGGAGACAGGTCGTCTGCTTTCCAACGGCAATTTGGACCTGCGTAATACTTAATGAGTCTTAACTATGGAATAATCAGCTGCTTTCCTAAAGGTTGTACTTTTGTAACTTAAATACCCTTTCAAATTTCTTTATTTTCAAAATGTACCCTATCACTGCAACACAGGATTGTACACGAATCAAGTTAGAAAATGATTAATGTAATGACTGATCCTAAATTATATTGAATTTTAAATATAATATCTAAACTTTAAAATTTTAATGTGGTATTTTTTTGGTCAATTAATTATTAATGTAATATTTGAATTATAAATTTATTAATTAAGATAATATTCACTCTTAAAATGACGGATAAATTTTTATTTAAGTATTATATTAATTAATAAAATTACAATTCAATTAGTATATTAAAAAATTTTTAAATTTAGATATTATAATGAATATTTAACTATAATTTATAAGTCATTCATGACATTAATAAGAAAAAAAATAATACTAATGAACTTTTTGGAGTACATCAATAAATCAAACCAAAGTTTATGACTTCAAAAATTTTATGACACCAGCTTTTTATTCTTCAGATTTTTCTATTTAATTTTTTTTTAAAAAAAAATAGATTTTGTATATTTAAACAGTAAGTCAATTGATAAAAATGGAAAAAAAATAGTTTAGGCTTTAGACTAGAGAAAATAATTTTAAAAATAGTTTATTAGTCTACCTATCTGTAAACCCAATGGTTTTTATTAAGCAAGAGTTAATAATTCTGGGCTGAATAAGTTGGAGCAGGTTAGTGAAGAAGGGTGGGTATGTCTTTCAGTTGTCATACATGTTTTGATGCAAATTGTGTTGTTGAAATAACAAAATTGTATTCCTAGATTATCCTTGAATGTTTTTGTGCATGGTTGCTGATTTTCTATATATATTCTTGAAATGAAGTCCATTATATTACCATATGCCACTGTCAAAGAGGGGAAATCGAATTGCCATAATCTATTTTTTGGGACCTTGGGATTGGACAATACACTGAAGTCAGTGATACCAAAACCAAGATCAAAAAGTTACTTTTTATTATCTGCATACAGGGGTAGAGTGCATTTTCTACTGATGTCATTCAATATCTTTGCAGCAAAAATGTCATGCATCCAAAAACTAGGAAGATCCTTTACAACCTATATTATTAAGGAGAGAGCTTTCAGTGGTATCTTTGTGAAGGCAACTGAGGGTGTAATAGGAATGCTGCAGAAGGTTGAATTACATGTATGTGGGTACACAAGAAAGCGACCTTTGTTCCTTTGAATTCTTGTCCATTTTTGTGAATGAAACATACTGAAACCCATTACATCTCGGTATATATATATATATATATATGATAGATATTTTTTATCATCACTTTGATTGCATGCTTAGCTCCCCATTGAGTCACAATGGATAGTTTTCAGTCAACTCTCAGGATAAGAAATTCCTAGCTTTGCTCCCCTTTGAATTGACATATATTTCGTTTCTGGTTTTTTCTCTCAAAATCTTCTGGTGCTTAATGTTCAGCTTAGCAAAGCTTGGCTCCATGTTGCATGAGTTCTATCTTTGAGATTTGTCTTTTCTTGTAATACATCTTGGTTTCAGTAGTGACTTTGCTGCCCTTTGGTTACGGCTTGATAGTTTTCACTCCGAAGAAATTGCGTTGTACCTCTTTCTGCTTCCATCTTTGCTAATCTTCAAATTTCCCGTTTGCAGTTAGGTATTTTGCTTTTGCTCATAGATTTTGTTACAAGCACCGTATGGCCAAGGCAATAACTTGTTAGTATCTACTCTCCACCTCTAAAAACGAGGTTTCATAACTTTTAATCCTCCCTACTCAAACTCCTCATAAAGAGTCTTGAGCGGTTGGAAGAAAATACAGTGAAAGATGCAATCTCCATTTTTCAATCCTCTGGTTTTTACATGACCTTTAAAGGGGGAGAAAAGAGGGGGAAAACACAAGCCAGAGAGATAAAATCTATACAATAAACTTTTTTCCAGGACATTTGCCCCAAGAGAACAATTTTTGGAAGCTTTAAAACACATCCGTTTCTTCCTCCTAAATTTATTTGCTTACTATTTTTTCACCCAGCCAAACAATATACACTTGCAAACGAAAGTCACACCCAATTTCTCCTACATTCTTTTTCCCTTTTTTCAGGAACATCTGTAGCTTGACCATTCTGTTATACATATATATGGTTGATACACAGTTCGCTTATTTATATCCAAATGCTAATGTATCACAATTATGAAACCCCCCCCCCCCCCACCGCCCCGGGGGTCATCTGCAATGTCTCCTCATAAAGTTCTGATAATGCAGGTCGTTGATGGATGTTAATTACCTCCTGAAGCTCCTAGAAGTTGACAGCTTTTCACCATCTTCATCAGGCAGCTTGACAGCAGTATATGTTCCTGCACCACAGAGTGCCCCCAAGATGGGAGCAGTGAAGTAGACCCATATAGCTTTGTAGTTATTTGCAGCTATGGCTGGTCCTAATGTTCGTACCGGATTCATCGAAGCACCTGTAAATGGTCTGTTCCACAGAACAAAAGAAGGGATTTCTGAGGATCATTCTCATGGAATTCATCAGGTGCTTAGCATTGGGAGCATTACATTCTCAATTTGGTAAGGCTGCGTAAAGAGAAGAGGAAGGGTTCTTTTTGTTGAGCGTATTAACGGTTGAAGTTATTGTAGAAATTTTTAAAGCTCCAATTATGATCCTCCCACCATTTCCTTTTTCTTAACTGTATTTTTTTTTTTAACAAAATGTTGCCCTTAATTAATAGATTCTTTAAAGATAGAAGAAAACGATGAAAGGAGGGTTGGACTTGGAACTTGGATCATTGTATGTGTGTTTCATAATTGTGGGCACTAAGTTGTCTTTGGTAACATGGTTTGACTTTATCTTTATATATTCGAACAGCTCTTTCTCTTCATGTTTGTGCATGAAAATGAAAATGAATTCATTCTGCTAAGAAATCAGTATCATGTTGCAGATTCAAAGTTGTAATTTCTGATGCCTATCTACAATCAAAGCTCTACATCATATAATGGCAGCTAACAATAGTGCCCTCTATAACCAAAGATCTCTCAAACTGAGCCCTTCAATATCTAGCAACAGCTATTTGTTTCTTGTACTTGGAATGAAAAATCATACCAGTAAATGTTTCACTGAGATGCCTTGAAGCATCTGATTAAAATATTTCCTAGATTATTTCAAAATTGCTGGAGAAATTTCAGTAACTTACCCTGCTATGAGTATATTGAGCATGACAGTAGCTCCAACTGCGATTCCGGCCAACTCTCCCACCTGCAAAGTGTCATCCCTCACATTACAAGATTTCATATGCATCTTCCTTAACATCAACTTACACTGTTTTCTACTCAAATTTGCATAGAGAAATTCTTTCTACCATCATATTTACCGAATATTGATGCCTGCCTATAGTATAACTCTGTCTCATGAATGGAAGTTCGGTGAGTCAAGAGCAGGTGAAAGTCAATTCCCTTTGAATTGATATAAAATCAACGGACTTTTTAGAAGCCTATAACTATTATTGAACAGATAAATTTTCCATGAAAGAAGAACAAGAAAATCTCAGAGATAATAATGATACACAGTCAAAAGGAAAGTAAAAGAAAAATTATTACCTTTTATGCATTGCAAAAGTTAGATGTATCAATAGATGAACAAATCATTTATATATATAAATGATCTGAATCATACATAGTTTCTAAATGAAAAAAAAATTATTGATTGAAATGTTTTTTTCAGTATGGATCTTTTCTGAGTGAGTTGCATGTTGAAGCTGGTTGTGCATTAAAAGTGTTTTAATTGTTTATTGTGGTTTTTTTTTTTTTCCTGTTTTTCCTCCTCCCTTTGATCGGCTCTTTTCACATATGAAAAAAGGTACATGAAAAAGACTTCATACAGCTCTTGTGTCGGTGGCAAAAGCAGTGACAACAAACATGAGATTGAAGCTAATAATGAACTCCAAAGCAAAAGCTTGACCAAATCCCCCTGAAGGAACTGTCACTCCTCCAACCATCATTGGATGAAATACTCCTTTCAGTGCAAATGCAGCACATAATGATGCCATTACTTGTGCTCCAATGTAGACTGGTACCTGCCCAAAAATTAAAAGTCAAAATGTTATTTAAAGGATACAATATAAGTTTTCATAAAAACTTAAAAAAATAGCAAAGGAAAAGCTGTAGGTTTAGTTGTACATGTTTCCAGGGGAAGTGTTTGAGTGCAGCAAAGGCAATGGTGATGGCTGGGTTGAGATGCGCACCTGAGATGTGACCAGTAGAGACTATAACAATCATGACGGCAAGGCCAGTGGAGGCTGCTAGGCCAATAAGAGTTTCAGAGCCTTGTGTCTTTTGGTTCACAATGGCTGTGGCTGTCGCAGCAAAGATTAGTATGAGTGTGCCTATGAACTCGGCGCCCACCTGGTTTTTCAACACAAATGGAAAATTGGGTCACCTTTGAAAATCTCTTAGTTGAATATTTTTCACTTATCTGTTTGACTAAACCATAAACAAAAGCACAATAACTTAAAGATCTCTTGTTATTTTTGTGTCTTTTTTCGTACCTTTCTTGTGAGTGAGACTGGAGGAGGTGGCAATAAGCAAGAGACAGGGGGTAATCTCCCTTCTTCCATGGACCATTCTTCCACACTGAAGCATTTGCAGCTCTTGAGAAGAGATTTTCTACTAATCACACCTCTCTGATCTCCCCTGACCCCAAAGAGTGGAGCACCAGGAGTCCCTGGTGTTGCAGGGGTTGAAGGAGCTGATGGAACATCCTCATTCTCCATTTATATCACTTATATCCCAAACAAACTCGAAAAAAACAAATGTAAACTAATAATAAATGTAGTAAGAGAAGAGAAGAGAGTCTCTATGTTTTGGATGTTACTGATGAGCTTAATGTCTGCTATTTATAGTAAAAAAATGAGTTGACTTAGTCAATCCCAAGAGATAAGAGAAAGAAAGAACTAAGTGGTTGAGACAGTGAGATGGGAAAAGAAGGTATAGCTCTGAAAGTAGTGGAGGGTGGGACATTGAAGAAGTGTTGCAGTAACTGATACAGTTGGAAAGAGGCTTTTAACATGAAACATGAATAAGGAATTTCCTGTCTATCCCACTTATCAGGTTTTTTTATTCTCCAATGCCTTCCTCAATTATGGAATGGAATGGACAACTATAGTTAGCTTCTCACTTTGGTGTCTGCTTGGGAAGAAAGACAGACATGGCAATCATAGTACAGGTAAATTACTGGCATGCACTATTCTTTTCGAAGATCAAATTTAATTTGAGAGTACAATAATTCATCAATCAATACTATGTTGTCAGAGCTGATGGACAAATTAAATAATGTACTGATCTGGTGAAAAATGAAATGAAAACTGAACTCTCCAATGCATTGCATCTCCTAGCCCTTTGCCAACTCTTTTTGATCACGCACTTTCATAATTTTAATCAGCCTGATTTGGTTTTACTGATAATTAACAACAATAATAGCTGCTAAATTAAGTAGGTTCATGCATGAATATTTGTGTCCCCACATCAAACATAAAACATATATATTTTTTTTGTTTTTGTCAAATACATA
This sequence comes from Durio zibethinus, assembly GCF_002303985.1. The sequence goes on along the minus strand of NW_019167982.1, from coordinate 1,184,827 downwards.
TAATTTTTATTAAAATTTTAAACTATATTATTTTTTATATATATTATTTTCATATTATCTCATGGTATCATATTTAAAATTATCAAATTTATTTTGAACAAGAGCATATTACTAAAATACCATTAACTTACTAATATAAAATATCAAGTAGCTGATACGGTGAATCTCTGAAAATGGACAATTAAAATACTCAACTCAGCTTTGGTGGATTTTTTTTTGAAGTACATCCCCATCAAAACTATATCAAATTCTGAAGCCAATCTACTTTCCATTGAAGCTTCGGCAATTTTTACTAGTCGGTTTCGAATAAATATTAACAAAAACCAAATTTAAATAAAAAGATTCAGGAAAAAAAATTAAAGCACATTTTCACCAAAAAAAAAAGAACAATTTCTTTTGAATTTGTTTCATATCACAACAGCTTTCAGAAATTCAAAGGCTGTTTTTTGTTACTTCTTTTCAGAAAATAAGGGGGAATAAAATGCAGAGAAATATTGAAGGTTAATCTTTTGAGAAATATTAACCATACATGCATGTTATGACATTGGAATATGTTCTTCACAGTAAAAGATCAATCAGATCAGCTGATCAGCTGTATTTTTTGGGCGGTCAGAAAAATTGGCAAAGACCCTTTTTTTTTTTTTTTAATTTCTAAGTATGAAAGCTAGGGCTGGTGTTTAATTTGAAGGTTAAGATGTAAAAGGAAACTGTATATGGAATTTCCCATATCTCTGAGCAGTGAACATGGAGTATCAAAGACAAAGCATTAAGCACCATTCTTTTGCATTTCCTTTTATTTCATTTTCTGGATATGGATGTGACTATAAATTTTTTTTTATTTTGGCTTTTCGATTGCGATGGTTCATTGAATTTCTATGTTTTCCTTATTTACATATCAACTTGATTAACTCAAATTGAACTCATGAACAGGAAACAAGAAATTGTAGACTTTTAGAGGTTGATAGAAGTATAAATGAATCAAATATGAATGAAATTTGCTATATTTTTAATCTGTTATGTTTAATTAACAAATTTTAAAATATTATTTATAATTATTTGTTAAATTTAATAATAAGTAAAAAAATAAAAATTGAATATATTCATGAATTTTTTGTTAAACAGTTCGTTTATAATTTTATGGATTGATAAATTGATAGAAAATAAATATTTGAAATTTATGAGAGGAAATGGGTATATTGCTTTAAAAAATAAAGGGCTTGGTAGATGGGATAGAATTCATTCTGAATTGCAATTCTTACCCTGATAAATGAATTCATTCTGATTTAGCAAAAAAAAAGAGAAAAGGATAGAATTGCAACAAGTCTTCAATGATATAGAAATGGAAGTGATTGATAAAGGGTTGGGCAAAGGCCATACATGGCAGCATGGGGAACCATAGGAATGGTTTGTATGGCAGGGATAGCAAAGAAAAAGAATGATGAAGAAAATGTCTGAACAACATAATTAATTATATTACAGACAAAGTGGAACATCAAATCATATGAGGAACCATAAGAAAAGACCCTAAAAACTGAAGAGTTTGATGAAGAATATGAATAGGTGGCATAAATTCTCTTTTGTTCTTGTGAATGTCCATGGCTTTCTTAGCCTAGTCCCTCCTTTTTTATCTCTTTTCTTGGTCCCTTTTCTGGTCAAGAGATTCTGCTTCTTTTTGTTCTATTGGGTGTCATTTTTAGTGACACGAGCCTCGTACCAAGGGACATTATACCTTTGGTAAATATATAATCAGATATATGCTTTAGAAGCATCAATAATAGTGATTGAGGTAATTTTCGTTATTTTCTTATCAATTTATGGGATTTTGTAAGAAAAAAAAAAAACTTTTGAAAAAGAGAAGGATGTTTAAAATTTTATCGAGAAATCTCTATTTGGAAAGGATCAAAGTGCTGTGGCATCTGGATTCAATCAAAGAAAAAAAAAGGAATAAAAAGGGGAATAAATAAGAGAAAAGAATGGGGACGATGTGGTTGACAAGAAACTAAATTCGTGGAGCAAACTAGAAGTGTCATTGTTCATCATTTTGTCTCGCACGCTGAAATTGTAGTACTGCATGAAGATTCTTGAGGTCGATGCCATACTTGCCCACGTTGTCACACCTTTTGTTTTTATTTAAATTTGATAAATTAAAATACAATATTATGATATGATATAAACATAATATAAAAATAAAATATAAAAATAATATGATTAAAAATTTTAATAATAATTATATATAAATTTAATAAAATAAAAAATATATTTTATATTTTCATATTTATATAAATTATAACACGAAATTTTTACGTAAATTATGATACAAATATATAAAATTTTAATATTTTAAGTAACCTTTGCAGGGTGGGGGGGGAGAAAAGAGGGGGAAAAAACACGAGACAGAGAAATAAAATCTACACAATAAGCTTTTTTCCAGGACATTTGCCCCAAGAGAACAATTTTTGGAAGCCTTAAAACAAATCCTGTTTCTTCCTCCTAATTTTATTCGTTTACCATTTTTTCACCCAACTAAACAATATACACTTGCAAATGAAATTCAACACCCAATTTCTCCTACATTCTTTTTCCCTTTTTTCAGGAACATCTATAGCTTGACTATGCTGTTATACATATATATGGTTGATACACAGTTCGCTTATTTATATCCAAATGCTAATGTATCAAATATGAAACCCCCCCCCCCCCCCTGGGGGTCATCTGCAATGTCTCCTCATAAAGTTCTGATAATGCAGGTCGTTGATGGATGTTAATTACCTCCTGAAGCTCCTAGCAGTTGACAGCTTTTCTCCATCTTCATCAGGCAGCTTGACAGCAGTATATGTTCCTGCACCACAGAGTGCCCCCAAGATGGGAGCAGTGAAGTAGACCCATATAGCTTTGTAGTTATTTGCTGCTATGGCTGGTCCTAATGTTCGTACCGGATTCATCGAAACACCTGTAAATGGTCTGTTCCACAGAAAAAAAGAAGGGATTTCTGAGGGCCATTCTCCTGGAATTCATCGGGTGCTTAGCATTGGGAGCATTACATTCTCAATTTGGTAAGGCTGCGTAAAGAGAAGTGGAAGGGTTCTTTTTGTTGAGCGTTTTAACGGTTGAAGTTATTGTAGAAAATTTTCAAGCTCCAATTATGATCCTCCCACGATTTCTTTTTTTCTTAACTGTATTTTTTTTTTTTAACAAAATGTTGCCCTTAATTAATAGATTCTTTAAACATAGACGAAAACGAAGAAAGAAGGGTTGGACTTGGAACTTGGATCATTGTATCTGTGTTTCATAATTATGGGCACTGAGTTGTCTTTGGTAACATGGTTTGACTTTATCTTTATATATTCGAACAGCTCTCTCTCTTCGTGTTTGTGTATGAAAATGAAATGAATGCATTCTGCTAAGAAATCAGTATCATGTTGCAGATTCAAAGTTGTAATTTCTGATGCCTATCTAAAATCAAAGCTCTACATCATATAATTGCAGCTACAATAGTGGCATCTATAACCAAAGATCTCTCAAACTGAGCCCTTCAATATCTAGCAACAGCTATTTGTTTCTTGCACTTGGAATGAAAAATCACACCACTAAATGTTTCACTGAGATGCCTTGAAGCATCTGATTAAAATATTTCCTAGATTATTTCAAAATTGCTGGAGAAATTTCAGTAACATACCCTGCTATGAGTATATTGAGCATGACAGTAGCTCCAACTGCGATTCCGGCCAACTCTCCCACCTGCAGAGTATCATCCCTCACTTACAAGATTTCATATGCATCTTCCTTAACATCAATTTACACTGTTTTCTACTCAAATTTGCATAGAGAAATTCTTTCTACCATCATATTTACTGAATATTGATGCCTGCCCATAGTATAATTCTATCTCATGAATGGAAGTTTGGTGAGTCAAGAGCAGGTGAAAGTAAATTCCTTTTGAATTGATATAAAATCAACTTACTTTTTAGAAGCCTATAAATTTTCCATAAAAGAAGAACAAGAAAATCTCAAAGATAATAATGATACACAGTCAAAAGGGCAGTCAAAGAAAAATTATTACCTTTTATGCATTGCAAAAGTTAGATGTATCAATAGATGAACAAATCATTTTTATATATAAATGATCTGAATCACACAGTTTCTAAATGAAAAAAATTATTGATTGAAATGTTTTTTTCAGTATGGATCTTATCTGAGTCAGTTGCATGTTAAAGCTGGTTGTGCATTAAAAGTGTTTTAATTGTTTATTCTTTCTTTTTTTTTCCTGTTTGTCCTCCTCCCATTGATTGGCTGTTTTCACACGTGAAAAAATGTAAATGAAAAAGACGACATACAGCTCTTGTGTCGGTGGCAACAGCAGTGACAACAAACATGAGATTGAAGCTAATAATGAACTCCAAAGCAAAAGCTTGATCAAATCCCCCTGAAGGAACTGTCACTCCTCCCATCATTGGATGAAATACTCCTTTCAGTGCAAATGCAGCACATAATGATGCCATTACTTGTGCTCCAATGTAGACCGGTACTGTCGTAACGGTTTTGAGACCGTCAGACGTAAAAACGAATTGTTTTAAAATTGAGAAAAATAAAAACGAGGGAGTCGCCACCAATCTTTATTAGGGTATGATTGACCACCCAAAAGTTTATCTTTTTAATAAAACTATAAAAACGGGTTTAAAGTTTATCAAAAAGATATATTTCGGTCTACGAAAAATCAGGTTGGGTCCGGGAGTCGGTTATACGTGGGGAAGGATTAGCACCCCCACAACGTCCATAAATTGGTACCATTCAACTATGCGCTATTTTCAATGTCGGATAAAAATGGTTTTAGTTTGAAATTTAACATTAATTTCCTTCATTTAAAAAAATATTTTTTTTTTGCTAAAATTTTTATTTAGGAATATTGAGAAAATCTTTAAGTTAAGAATTATTTTAAAATTCTCCAACATCTAGGCAGAATTTAAAGTAACTCTTTTCGCTTAAGATTTAACACAACAATCCTTAAAATGAAATAACACTCTTTACAGAAAATTGTTGGTGACTCTCCAACATCTAGGCAGAGTACCATGAGTAAATTAAAGAGAGAATAATGCAGACAATTATTGATGATAATACGATAACGTATGTATGCTAATGAATGTCATGTAAAATGAAATGCAATTTAAGAGTTGGATTCTTAAATATAATGAGACCACCCCGACTCTCCAACATCTAGGCAGAGCTTAGGTGCGACTGTTTATATTTAAGATCCCAATTTTATTATACTTTTTATTTATTAATCTTATTATTAATAAAATGCAATTTAAGAGTTGGATTCTTAAATATAATGAGACCACCCCGACTCTCCAACATCTAGGCAGAGCTTAGGTGCGACTGTTTATATTTAAAATCCCAATTTTATTATACTTTTTATTTATTAATCTTATTATTAATATGAATTATGAACTCGTGTGAAAAGACTTAATGAAGTAAAATTTCCTAAATACCCCATCATCTAGGCGGCATTCGGGAACAAATTGCTTCCAATAGAATTTTCACACGTGTCCTTAGGATTTTTCGGACTTTGGACTTCAAGGATTTTGGATTTCGAGCGGTTTTGGATTTAATGGATTTTGGATTTTTAAGGGTTTTAGAAACCTAGGATTAAGAAATAGCGCTTAAGGTTTCGTTTTTTAAGAAAATACGAACATCTCTAAAAATCCCCAACATCTAGGCGGATTTTTGAAGCAAGTTCGATTTTAATAATTTTTGAAAATTAATTAAAAATTTCTTATGTTTATTTATTATTAACAATAATTCCCCAACATCTAGGCAGAATTATTGTTTTAGAAAAATATTTTTATTCCCTCCAACATCTAGGCAGGGAAAATTATTATTATTATTTTAAAGCATTTTAATATATTTTAATTATTATTTGTTTTTAATTTTATTATTATTAAAACGATTAAACATTTATTCTAACAAATTTATAAATTTATCATGCATAAATATAAAAATATATTTAAAATAACAAAAAATAATAATAATAAAAAAATTAGAAAATTAAAAAAAAAATTTTTTTTACCTAAACCGGACCGGTCAACGGTCCGGTCAACGCTGGTCCGGGCGGTCTGACCGGTTCGGCGGTTGGATCGGCGGTTCGATTCGGTCTGGTTGGTTCGGCGGTTCAGTACCGGTTCGGTTTTGTCTGGCGGTTCGGTCCGGTCCAGTCAGACCGGGCAGAGCGGATGAAGGAAGCGGGTCGCGGGTCTGGCGCGCGGACCCCGGGTCGGGTCGCGGGTTGACGCGCGGATCTTCGGGCTTAAAACGACGTCGTTTTGGGCCTTTAATGAAACGACGTCGTTTTGATTTTGGCAGTTTATATAAAAGGCTCAAATTTTTTTTTTGGTCAGTTTTTCATTTTTCCAGAAAAAAAAACTTTTTTTTCTTCTTCTTCAGCAGATCGCCGGTCAACCGTTGGTGCCGCCGCCGTCCGTCGTCACCGCCGGTCTCCGGCCGCCGTCTCCGGTGGTCGAAAAATTCTAAAATTCTCCCACAAGCTCTTCTCGACCCCCTGAGCGTAGATCTGACCTCCTTTTCACCAAAAGGAGTCTCAAAATTCCTAGATCTGTCTTCAAAGTTTCGGCCACAAAAAAAATTTTTTTTTTGCGTTCTTTCTTTTTTTTTTTTTGAAGCTGACCTTTCTTTCTCTTCTTCGTGCAGGAAGCTTGGCGCTGAGGTTCCTCGCCGTAGGCGAGGACTGTGTATTTTTTTTTTTTTGTTTCTGTTTTGGTTTTTTTTGTGGCGGTTCTGTTTGTGGTTGTTTTCGGTTGGTTTTTGTGTTTGGGTATTTTGGGTGTTTGGGTGGGTAGATCGAAATTTTTCGTTCCTGAACTCTCAAGCTGGAAAAATTTTTTTTGTTTCAGAACTCTCACCTGAAAAATTTTTTCGTTTTCTCCTTTTTTTTTTTGGGTTTATGTGTTGATTTTATAGAGTTTCAATTAAGTGGGATTTTGCTGGCTGTAGGGTGGTTAGTTGGTAGCTGTAGGGTGGCTGGCAGGAAGCTGGTCGGGAGGGCTGGTTGGGTTGCTGATAAGGAGCTGGTCAAGGAGTTGGTCGAGGTAGCTCGGCATCGCACCAACTCCTTGACTTCTTTTTTTTTTTGTTTGTTTACTTGTTTTGTTTTTTCTGTTTTGTTTTTTTCTTTTTTGTTTTGTTTTGTTAAATATTATTATTATTATAAAAAAAATAAAATAGTAGACCCGGACAAAATCGATGTCTACAGCTGCCCCTCTTTGCACGTTTCTGAGAATCAGGAATAGGGCAAAGACAAAGACAACGATTTTGTCCGAAAATAAATCGTGTTATTTTTTTGGTTTTACAGAAAAGGGCTCCTCTTAGCAGAGGCTCAACAACTTTAAAATTTCTTCTTGAAAAAGCTCCTCTCAACAGAGGTTCCAAACTTTAAAATTTTATTTCGGAAAAGCTCCTCTCAGCAGAGGCTCAACAACTTTAAAATTTCTTTCTTGAAAAAGCTCCTCTCAACAGAGGCTCTACAACTTTAAAATTCTCATTTGAAAAAGCTCCTCTCAACAGAGGCTCCACAACTTTAAAATTTCTCTGAAAAGCTCCTCTCAACAGAGGCTCACAACTTTAAAATTCTTTCTTGAAAAAGCTCCTCTCAACAGAGGCTCACAACTTTAAAATTCTTTTTGAAAAGCTCCTCTCAACAGAGGCTCACAACTTTAAAATCTTCATCTTGAAAAGCTCCTCTCAACAGAGGCTCACAACTTTAAAATTCTTTCTTGAAAAAGCTCCTCTCAACAGAGGCTCAACAACTTTAAAATTTCTTCTTGAAAAAGCTCCTCTCAACAGAGGCTCCACAACTTTAAAATTCTTCTTGAAAAAGCTCCTCTCAACAGAGGCTCCACAACTTTAAAATTCATTTGAAAAAGCTCCTCTCAACAGAGGCTCCACAACTTTAAAATTCTTTCTTGAAAAAGCTCCTCTCAACAGAGGCTCCAACAACTTTAAAATTCTTTCTTGAAAAAGCTCCTCTCAACAGAGGCTCACAACTTTAAAATTCTTTCTTGAAAAAGCTCCTCTCAACAGAGGCTCAACAACTTTAAAAATCTCATTTGTTTTCAAATTTGAGTTTTCATCTTTGAACAAGTAAATTCCTCTCTTTTGAATTCCTTTGTTTGATCATTGTCTTTACCAAAATCTTGTTTTTTTCATTAAGAAAAGGAAAATTTCTATCTTTGTTACAACTTCTCATGGATGCATGTACTGAGTGCTCATGATGCAATGCATGTAATGCAATCAAAATCGTTCATTGTAGTAAAAAGGTTCTCAAAATCTCTCGCTTTCAGCTTCTTTTATCCAAATTCTTATATGACCAATCTGTCTTCAACATCTGACCACAATATTTTTTCTTCAAAAGTCTGCAACATCAATGTCTTGTCATGCTTTTCTCATCCTTTTTCATTTGCCTTTGTCAACTTTAAAAGTAATGCTGAGATCTTTCATGTTTGTTTTTCTTTTCATCATTTTAAGTTCAAGACAAATAAAATGCAATCACACATTTCTCTGATGGACAAAAAATATCAAATAAGGATAAAGGAAAGGATAGGCATTATTTCAAATGAAGGATAATGTATTTCTTATGGCTGATAACAAGTGTATGTCAAAGTGTTTGAATTGAAATAAAGGTGTCAAAAGAATGATCACAAGATAATCATGAACAAAATATTCTCAGATTCTTTCTCTAAAACTAAATCAGATGACTTCCTTGATTATTCAGAGTTCATCAAACTACACTTGCCCCTGCATTGTGAGATCTTTTCTTGATGATGCTTTTGCTTCACATCTAAGCCGCCTTTTCAGGTTTTCAACTTAGATAAGTCATCATTTTTTTCTTTTTTTTTTTTTTAAGCAAAATATTTCTTCACAACATCTGAATTTATTGGGGTAGGCAAATCACCTCCGTCCATTTCTGCCAAAATCAATGCCCCGCCAGAAAAAGCCTTTTTCACCACATACGGGCCTTCCCAATTTGGTGTCCATTTCTCCCGATTATCATGTTGATTTGGAAGAAATCTTTTTAGCACTAAGTCTCCTTCCCTAAAGCAACGGGGACGAGTTTTCTTGTCATGTGCTCTCATCATCCTCTTTTGATATAATTGACCATGACAAAGTGCTGACAGTCTTTTCTCTTCAATAAGGTTTAACTGCTCGTAGCGATTTCGGACCCATTCTGCTTCCTCTAACTCCACCTCCATCAGGACTCTCAGTGAGGGAATTTCCACTTCGACTGGTAGCACAGCTTCCATACCATATACCAAAGAGAACGGTGTGTCTCCAGTAGACGTTCTGACTGATGTTCTATAAGCATGTAAGGCAAAAGATAACTTCTCATGCCAATCTTTGTAAGTTTCAGTCATTTTCTCCAGGATTCTCTTGATATTCTTATTCGCAGCCTCCACTGCCCCATTCATTTTTGGACGATATGGTGTCGAATTACGATGGTGGATCTTGAACTGAGTGCATACTTCATTCATCATTTTGTTGTTCAAGTTTTTGGCATTATCAGAAATAATTGTCTCCGGAAGCCCATATCTGCATATTATCTCTCTTTTCATGAACTTACATACCACAGATCGGGTCACGCTAGCATATGATGCAGCCTCTACCCATTTGGTGAAGTAATCAATCATCACAAAAATGAATCTATGCCCATTCGAAGCTTTTGGAGTGATGGGACCAATGACATCCATGCCCCACATTGAGAATGGCCAGGGAGGAGCTAAAACATGTAATGTTGATGGTGGAGCATGAATCTTGTCAGCATAAATCTGACATTTATGACATCTCCTAGCATAATCAATACAGTCACTCTCCATTGTCAACCAATAATAGCCAGCCCTCATAATTTGTCTAGCCATCATATGACCATTTGCATGTGCCCCACAAACTCCATCATGCACTTCTTCAATAATCTTCTTTGCTTCAGCTGCATTTACACATCTTAAGAGCACTTGATCTCGACCTCTTTTGTAAAGGATATCTCCGTCAATGAAGAAATTCATAGCCAATCTTCTAATAGTCCTCTTATCATTTTCAGTTGCATGTTCTGGGTATTGCTGGCTTTTAATGTATTGCATGATATCATGATACCATGGCCTTCCATCAATTTCTTTTTCAACATCTGAGCAATGTGCTGGTACATCTTTCACATCCAGCTTAATGGGTTGGATTTCAGTATTTGCATCTATTTTGATCATTGCAGCTAGAGTAGCCAGTGCATCAGCAATTTGGTTTTCCTCTCTAGGTAGATGCTCAAACTGAACTTCTTTAAATTGCTTGACCAACTCAGAGATGTATTTATGGTATCGAATCAACTTAGAGTCTCTTGTTTCCCATTCACCTCGTAACTGATAGATGACTAAAGCTGAATCTCTAAACACATCTAACACTTTGATCTTCTTTTCAATTGCTGCTTATAAACCCATAACACAGGCCTCATATTCAGCCACATTGTTTGTGCAATTAAAATTTAATCTGGCTGTGATGGGGTAATAATGTCCATCAGGAGATATCAAAATTGCCCCAATACCATGACCCAAAGCATTAGCAGCTCCATCAAAATACATCCTCCATGATTTTTCAACAGGTTCATTTTCTTCAATGGCCATCACATCCTCATCAAGAAAATCTAATTTCATTGGCTCATAATCTTCGACTGCACGATCAGCAAGGAATTCAGCTATTGCACTCCCTTTAATAGCTTTTTGAGTCACGTAAATGATATCATATTCTGAAAGCATAACTTGCCACCGTGCTATTCTTCCTGTCAATGAGGGCTTTTCGAAGATATACTTAATAGGATCCAGCTTTGCTATGAGCCAAGTAGTGTGATAAAGCATGTATTGTCTAAGCCTTCGAGCTGTCCAGGTTAATGCACAACACATCTTCTCTAATGGTGAATACTTTGACTCATAATCAGTGAACTTCTTGCTCAAGTAGTAAATTGCTCGTTCTTTCTTATCAGTTTCATCTCTTTGCCCCAGCACACATCCCATTGAATTTTCATGCACTGTCAAGTACAAAATCAAAGGTTTTCCTGGCATTGGTGGCACCAACACAGGTGGATTTGACAAGTATTCTTTGATCTTATCAAAAGCTTCTTGGCATTCATCATTCCATTCTCCAGGATCATGTTTTTGAGAAGCTTGAAAATAGGATCACACTTATAAGTGAGTTGAGAGATGAAGCGAGCAATATAATTTAATCTCCCTAAGAAGCCTCGCACTTCTTTTGAGGTATGAGGAGGAGATAAGTTTTGAATGGCTTGTATCTTATCTGGATCAACTTCAATTCCTTTTTCACTGACTACAAAGCCCAATAGTTTTCCTGATTTGGCTCCAAATGTACATTTGGCAGGATTCAACTTCAACTGAAATCTTCTCAACCTGTCGAACAGCTTTTTGAGACTGACTATATGATCCTTTCCTTCACGAGATTTTGCAATCATATCATCTACATACACTTCTATCTCTTTATGCATCATGTCATGAAAAAGAGTCACCATTGCTCTTTGATAAGTAGCACCAGCATTTTTCAACCCAAAAGGCATGACTTTGTAACAGAATGTTCCCCACATGGTCACAAATGTAGTTTTCTCCATATCATCTCGAGCCATCTTGATCTGATTATAGCCTGAGAAACCATCCATAAAGGAAAATGTGGAGTGCCTAGCAGTATTATCCACTAGAGTATCGATGTGAGGTAAAGGAAAGTTATCCTTAGGGCTTGCTCTATTCAAATCTCGATAATCAACACACATTCTCACTTTTCCATCCTTCTTAGGAACTGGCACTATGTTGGCTACCCATTCAGGATATTTTGCCACTTCTAAAAATCCAGCATCGAATTGTTTCTTCACTTCCTCTTTAATTTTCAGCAGCATCTCTGGTTTCATGCGCCTTAGCTTTTGCTGCATCGGCTTACATCCTGGTTTTAAAGGTAACTTGTGCTCTACAATATCAGTGCTGAGTCCTGGCATATCCTGGTAAGTCCATGCGAACACATCTACATATTCTCGTAGCAGCTCTTCTAGCTTCTGTCTTTCAGCTGGTAAAAGAGATGTACCAACTTTGACCTCTCTTTTATTCTCACCATCTCCCAAATTTACTGATTCAGTAATTTCTTGGTGGGGTTCAATTGGCTTATCTTCATGTTCTATTAATTTTAACAAATCAAGAGGCAGTGTATAGTTATCTGAATCTTCCTCATTATCAAGTTCATCAACATGAATTAAGTTTTCAAAATCAAATCCGAGATTAATGCCATGATTATCCTCATGTTCATTGTTTGAGACCCTGCAAAGGGTAATATGGAGAGAATATTGGCACACAAAAATGGAATGGCAAGAAAATGTAGGAAAGAAAAGGATGAAAGGTAAAACGAAGATAAAAATGACAGAAAAAATACGGATGCATCTTCTAAGTCTTTTATTAAAATGACAAACATAAACACACCATAAAAGATCTCCTAATACTCGTAGAAAGTAATTAGAGATTTTAAGTTTCACATTACTTTTCCAAAGTTTTAAAGGCAACAGGCAGCTTTGTAACTTTCCAATTATCCAACTCAAAATCTGAAGGACAAGGGTACACGAATAGCTCTTCACTTCGACTCTTCTTTTCTCCATCATCCACCATTTGAATGGCCAGCTCTGAAAATTTTTTCATGAATCCTGCACTTGGGGCTCTCGGTAAATATGAATAAATGTATCCTCCCGAGTGAAAAGAATCATAAAGGTAAGGAATGACTATCGGCTCTGACTCCAGCTCATATCCCTTAAGATTAGCTATCCTCTTATCTCTTTTCTCATTCATCATTCTTACTCTGTCCCCTCTTGTTGGCTTCTATCCCAAGCCAAACCTGTCTCTCTTTTCATATATGGCCGATGGCTTCGTAATTTCTTGCAGGTTCTTCCCAAGTTCGACTTCAGGTCACCATCCCATCTTGGTAAGCTATTTGACTACCATTTTAGTAGTCGCAGATAAGTGTGATGAATATAATTTAGATCCTTCAGCTATATATGTTGCATTGGTAATCTCAAAAGATCTATAAGAGCATTCTAAAGCTTCATCTGTCGATTTCACATAAGGAGTATTTATCGGTTGAGTTACCAATAAATCTTCTTCTCCTGCCACACATGTTAGCTTCCCTTCAACAATAAATTTAACTTTTTGATGTAATGAAGATGGGACAGCACCTGCCATATGGATCCACGGTCTACCTAATAAACAATTATATGAAGGAGAGATGTCCATGACTTGAAATTTCACGTTGAAAGTACATGGGCCAATCTACAATGGCACTTCTATATCTCCCAACACTTCTCTTCTGGTTTCATCAAAGGCTCTCACTATCATATGACTAGGTTTCATATAAGATCCATCAACAGGGAGTTTTGCCAGAGTAGTCGCAGGTATAACATTGATGGATGAGCCATTATCAATCAAAACCTTAGCCATTATATGACTTTTACATTTCACAGTAATGTGAAGAGCCCTGGTACTTCCTCTACCTTCAGGAGGAATCTCTTCATTACTGAAAGAGATATAGTTTGAAATCGTCAGGTTGCCAACAAGCTGTTCTACATATTCAACAGAAGTATTGTGAGACACATATGCTTGATTTAACACTTTCAGCAAAGCATTACGGTGTGGCTCTGAACTGAGCAATAATGACAATAGCGAAATTCTAGCTGGCATCTTGTTAAGTTGTTCTACCATGTTATACTCGCTATGTTTTATTAACTTTAAAAATTCACTTGCTTCACTCTCAGATACTGGCTTCTGCCATTCTTTTTCTAGGGTTGTGTCAAGATCACTCTGACTTTCATTTTTTTCTCCTACCTTGGCTTTCTCCTTTCTAGCTTTTTCTAGAGCTTCTGGGGTATAACACCTCCCACTTCGAGTTATGCCTCCTACACCCGTTATGTTGGCAGTATCTGGGTTGACTACGACATCATAATTGTACTTCCAAGGTACTGCTTTATCATTCTGATATGGAAAAGGGCCAGAAACTTTAATTGTCACCACTAGTCGAGAGACGGGTTTTTCTAGCTTTAATGTTGGCTTCTCATCATAATAGATAGTTACTGGTCTACGCCCAAACTTATTCTTTGAATCAATGGTAGACACTTTCACCAACTCTTCTCTCTCTTGGTAAAACTCTATTCGACCTTCATCTATCAATTTTTACACCTCTTGACGGAATTGGTGACAGTTTTCAATAGAATGCCCCAGAGCACCTCTGTGATAATGGTAGCTTTCAGTTGAGTTAACTGCTTCAGAGTAATTTTGAGGTTCTATCGACTTCAGCATGTCAGCTTTGACCAAGGTTTCAAACACTTTAGCCATATGAGTTTTGACCTCTTCTATTCTTCTTTTCACGTAACTTGTTTGCCCATCAATCAAAGCATTTATTGATGGTCTGGTATGATTTGGTAGAGGGTTTCCATTGACATTTGGAGTCCCTTGTTGGCTGGTATCAAAATTTAATACTCTTTCATTGATTAACCCCTGCACTTTATGCTTCAAAGCAATACAATGCTCAGTGGAATGACCTGGATTCCCATAATGATAATCACAATGTGCATTGGGGTCATACCATTTGGGAAACGGAGGTTTCAAAGGTTCAATAATAACAGGAGCAAGCAAATGTTTTTCAACAAGTCGAGGATACAAATCTGTGTATGTCATGGGAATTGGGTCAAAATGAGGTCTTTCTCGATTGTTATTATTCTGTGAGTTTCTTTGATTGCTGTTTGGGTAGGTTGGTCGAGTAAATGGTCGAGCTGAAGGTGCTGGGGTGTAATTGGATGGTTGAGGGCTAAAACTTGATCTGGGTAACGATTGTTGGGGGGCTCGGTAATGGTATGGTTGTTGAGAGATTTGGTTTATGGTAGAGTAGTAATGGGGGTGTGGGTTATATGAAACAAAAGGATGGTGTGGGGGATTTGTGTAAGTGACAACATGTGTCTCCTGCTCTTTCTTCTTTAATGTAGCTATCTTCTTTTCAGACCCTTCAATTTTACCACTTTTGATAGCATTTTCTATCATCTCCCCTGAAATTACCATGTCAGAGAAGTTTTTCGTGGCATTTCCCACCAATCTGTCATAATACGGGGCCTTCAATGTATTGATGAATAGCACGGTTATCTCTTTTTCAGTCAGTGGTGGTTGTACTTGGGCTGCTGCATCTCTCCACCGATATGCGTATTCTTTGAAGGTTTCCGTCAACTTTTTCTCCATATTTTGTAATGACAGTCTATCAGGGGCTGTATCCAAGACGTGCTTATACTGAGCAAGAAAAACTTTGGCCAAGTTTTTCCATGAACTGATCTTATTTCGATCTAATTGCACGTACCATTTAGCTGCTGAACCAGTCAAACTATCTTGAAAACAGTGTATCAATAGTTTGTCATTATGGGTATAACCCGTCATCTTTCTACAAAACATAGTGATATGAGCAGATGGACACTTTGTCCTATCGTATTTCTCAAAATCTGGGGTCTTAAATTTTGGTGGGATAACCAAGTCAGGCACTAGGCTAAGCTCGTTGGCGTCAATAACCCCATAAGTGTCATTACCTTCAACCGCTTTAAGCCTCTCTTCAAGCTGGTCATATTTGTCTTGAATTTTTGAATTTATAACAGGTTCTGACATTTCGTGAGACTTCTCTTGCTCAACAGGGTCGTCAAGATTTGGTACTATGATGGGATCGACTGGGATGGGTCCCGAATTGGCATTCAAGTGGGTCGGCTGCTGATTTGCAGAATGATTGACATAGGGGTACGGCTGCGCACTTGGTGGTTGTATGTGTATACCCCGAGGAACTTGAATCTGAACTTGAGGTGGAGTGAATCCAGGAGGGTATAATGGCTCTTCCACATTAATCTCATCTCCTGTCCTAGATATACCAGCGACTCATTTTCCTTTCATTGATCCAATTAACAGTTGTCTTAATTCAACCATTTGTGCTTCAATTCTTTGTTGTATTTCTATCACTCTTTCTTGTATCTCCTCCTGTACCCTTTCGACCCTTTCAAACCTAGCTGTATTCTCTTCTGCCATGGCTCGAGTCTGGGAGCGAGTATTATATCTATACGAAATTGACGAGTTATGGTTCCTTGGCTTTGCTATCCTTGAACCTTAGTTTATCAACCACGAATTAGATCGCATGATATAATATCGTTGATATTATTGTTAGTATGAAAATGCATGCATGAAATGAATGAAATACAAATTAGGGTATTATCTTGGATCGATCGAAACAAAAAGAAACTTTCATTAACCATGGGAGTCTTTACACATCATCCAATCATTCTTGCATTAAAGCCATAAAAACATTTGATTTGAGCACATTACTCCCTAGCTTCATGAAAAAAGTGCAATAATCTTTGACTGTGGCCTTGGGTTGGTACAATCTCTCGTTCCAGTGCTTTCGCCTTTTCAACCATGTTGCCTGCTTTTTGAACAGCCTTATAGATTTGAGCAGCCTGGTGTTCGATGTATTGCTACCTCCCTAAACTTTCTACTCTTCACATCTCTCGAGCATCTACCTCCATATTACAAGTGCGAGCCCAATAATCTTCTTTATCTTGCCACTCAGTCAAAATCTCATTTATGTGCCTCTGATTGCTTGTCAATTGAAGCTCCAAACTCATTAATTCATGCTCTAGGCTTTTTTCTTGCTTTGCAAATCGGAGTTCTTACTTTGTTCCCTCATTAGCTCAGCTTTTAGCTTTTCACTTTCTCTTTGGTGCCTTGTTACCTTTTCAGAGGCCCCTGAAAGTTTTTCTTTCCATTCATGTTGCTCTTTGGTGAGTGTGAAGATCATTTCTTTGTTCTCTCGAGCTTTGTTCTTCCAATATTTCACCATGTCTCGTAGTTCTTCCACATCCTTCTTGGATCCCTTCAAAGGTCTACTATCCAACCTTAATTTCTTATTTTCTTGATGCAAATCTTGTAGATCCTCTTTCAATACTTTTCGTTCTTTAGTCAACTTCTGTACTGCATCATTTTTCATCATCAAATCATATCTTAATTGGTTAACTTGATCCATCATAGCCACCTTTTCTTTCTTTAACCTTTTCTTTTCAATCTCAAACTCTCGTTGGGCGATCTCAAGAGTCGACAATACCGATACTGAAACAGGAGCCGACAACTTCTCTGAAACATCAGCTGGTAGAGGCCTAATTTCGTTAACTCTTTTCATCCTCCACGCAAGGTAACCTTCAGCAACATTATCAGCGAGTCTAGCTGGGCTCATTCGATTGACCTGCTTCCATGCTTTGATGATTTCACGAACCCTTTTCATATAACCGGGTGTTCCATATTCAAACTCGAGTGAACCAAGCCTATGAGTCATAGGGATGAACTGTCGTGAATCATATTGTCTTTGAACCATAAGGGGCGCGTAACTCACTGCCCCCCATATTCCTAACAGAGGTACCCATGACTCGTCTCCACAACTATATAAGATAGCCATCGGAAGCATCCATGGTGCCCTCCATGTTACATCTTCGCTAGTGAGCTTTAAAAAGAATGCCAACCACTGACTTTTTGTCCAATCTTTTCTCCATTCTTTAGTCATAAACTCCTTGATAGGACTGAAATGCACGGAGAATGGTCGAAACGATGTCTTTCTTTTCCCCAAAAATGGCTTCTGAGCCAGATAAATAGTAACTGAGCATACCCCATAAATCATCCTTCACCCTTTCTTCGATAAAAATTAAGTGATCTAATAGTTTCTGCCAAAATAGTTGGTGAAGGGTTAATACCTTTATCTAATTGCTCAAAGAAATCAACCACTGATGCTTCTATATGTCCTAAAACCTTAGGGAATATCATCAATCCATAGATGGCCAAAGCAAACACATCCGACCCCTGATCGGTATCAATATACTTTCTTATGTACTCGAGCAGAAAAGCTGATGGAATGATGTCAACCCTATTTTTTTCTTTCTTGTGCTTGTCTATCTCTTCAACCTCCACTTGCATGATTTTGGCTAATTTTTTTCTATATCCAGTGGTCTTATGCTCTTTCCAATAGATCTTGTCTTGATTGGTAGACTCTATCCGGAGTAAAGAAGAATATTCTTCGATCGTGGGAGCCAAGTCTTTTTGGTTGAATACAAAGCATTGATAAGATGGATCCCAGAACTGTATTGCGGGTCTCATTAGCTGTTCATCAACCTTCACAGACATAAGCAGTGCCACATCCCCGTATTTCTTGGAAAAAGATTCTTTTTTCTCCATTCTCCACTGTTTCCAAATGGCTTCCAATTCTGATATATTATTCTGACTGAGATCCACATGCACTGACTGTAGTAGCACCGATATGTAACCCTCAACTAAGCAATCTCCTTCTTTCCTCTGAATACCTTCTGAATGGCTCTTGACCTCTAAGTAGCTCTTACACACAGATGACATCCTTTAGGTTTTTTGAAAGTTTTTTTTTAGATTGGTCCAAAACAATACCCTTTTAAAAATGGTACCTATATGATGCATGCAACAAAATTGAAGACAATAAAACAAATCAATAATGTAAATAAAACAAATAAATAAAACTGAGTAAATGAATGAACAAGCATAACAGAATATACATAGTGTCCTAATTTAGGTAATCTTTTCACAAAAGGGACAGTATGGCTCTATCCTAAAGTTGGACTTTACGGCTCATTATATGCTGGGTTAAGATTTGCATGTCTAAAGGTTCCCAGACTATTCCTCACATCATCGTCCATTATAGACTAGTAAGGCTCCCCGATCCTCACCCATTACAGGCTACTAACGGAACGGGTTCAATCTGAGTGAAAGTGTTTCGCTAGCAAATGCGGAGGTTATCACCTCACGAGAGCGTAGCTACTTCACTTCCTCCTAAAAGGACGGAGCCCGGGTATAGAGCTCATGTATGCAAGTGAATATGCAAAATGTGTGCAAGGTAATGTATTAATCATGAATAAATCAAAAACCAAAATAAAAAATGAAGTAATAACTAGCACATAATTTATTTCATTTATTAACATGACTGTTTTCAGAAAAAAAAATTGAATAAAAGAAATTAAATTAAATATCAAATAAAATCAATTAAATCCAACCATTGTCAATAGCGCATAATTAAAATTTTGGCCTGACTCTCAAATAAGTCCCCAGTGGAGTCGCCAATCTGTCGTAACGGTTTTGAGACCGCCAGACGTAAAAACGAGTTGTTTTAAAATTGAGAAAAATAAAAACGAGGGAGTCGCCACCAATCTTTATTAGGGTGTGATTGGCCACCCAAAAGTTTATCTTTTTAATAAAACTATAAAAACGGGTTTAAAGTTTATCAAAAAGATATATTTCAGTCTACGAAAAATCAGGTTGGGTCCGGGAGTCGGTTACACGTGGGGAAGGATTAGCACCCCCACAACGTCCATAAATTGGTACCATTCAACTATGCGCTATTTTCAATGTCGGATAAAAATGGTTTTAGTTTGAAATTTAACATTAATTTCCTTCATTTAAAAAAATATTTTTTTTTGCTAAAATTTTTATTTAGGAATATTGAGAAAATCTTTAAGTTAAAGAATTATTTTAAAATTCTCCAACATCTAGGCAGAATTTAAAGTAACTCTTTTCGCTTAAGATTTAACACTGCAATCCTTAAAATGAAATAACACTCTTTACAGAAAATTGTTGGTGACTCTCCAACATCTAGACAGAGTACCATGAGTAAATTAAAGAGAGAATAATGCAGACAATTATTGATGATAATACGATAACGTATGTATGCTAATGAATGTCATGTAAAATGAGATGCAATTTAAGAGTTGGATTCTTAAATATAATGAGACCACCCCGACTCTCCAACATCTAAGCAGAGCTTAGGTGCGACTGTTTATATTTAAAATCCCAATTTTATTATACTTTTTATTTATTAATCTTATTATTAATATGAATTATGAACTCGTGTGAAAAGACTTAATGAAGTAAAATTTTCTAAATACCCCATCATCTAGGCGGCATTCGGGAACAAATTGCTTCCAATAGAATTTTCACACGTGTCCTTAGGATTTTTCGGACTTTGGACTTCAAGGATTTTGGATTTCGAGCGGTTTTGAATTTAATGGATTTTGGATTTTTAAGGGTTTTAGAAACCTAGGATTAAGAAATAGCGCTTAAGGTTTCATTTTTTTAAGAAAATACGAACATCTCTAAAAATCCCCAACATCTAGGCGAATTTTTGAAGCAAGTTCGATTTTAATAATTTTTGAAAATTAATTAAAAATTTCTTATATTTATTTATTATTAACAACAATTCCCCGACATCTAGGCAGAATTATTGTTTTTAGAAAAATATTTTTATTCCCTCCAACATCTAGGCAGGAAAAATTATTATTATTATTTTAAAGCATTTTAATATATTTTAATTATTATTTGTTTTTAATTTTATTATTATTAAAACGATTAAACATTTATTCTAACAAATTTATAAATGTATACATGCATAAATATAAAATCTATTTAAAATAACAAAAAATAATAATAATAATAAAAAATTAGAAAAATTACACAAAAAAAATTTTTTTTTACTAAACCCGGAACCGGTCAACGGTTTGCTCAACGCTGGTCCGGGCCGGTCTGACCGTTCGACGGTTTGGATCGACGGTTCTCGGTTCGGTCTGGTTGGTTGACGGTTCAGTACCCGTTCGATTTTGTCTGGCGGTTCGGTCCGGTCTGGCTTGGTTCGGCGGTTCAGTACCGTTCAGTTTTGTCTGGCGGTTCCGGTTCGGTCCAGTCAGACCGGGCAGAGCGGAATGAAGGAAGCGGGTCGCGGGTCTGGCGCGCGGACCGGTCGGGTCGCGGGTTTGACGCGCGATCTTCGGGCCTTCAAAACGAGCGTCGTTATTTGGCATTTAATGAACGACGTCGTTTTGATTTGGCAGTTTATATAAAAGGCTTCAAATTTTTTTTTTGGTCAGTTTTTCATTTTTCCAGGAAAAAAAAAATTTTTTTTTTCTTCTTCTTCAGCAGATTGTCGGTCAGCCGTTGGTGCCGCCGCCGTCCGTCGTCACCGCCGATCTCCGGCCACCGTCTCCGGTGGTCGAAAAATTTTAAAATTCTCCCACAAGCTCTTCTCGACCCCCTGAGCGTAGATCTGACCTCCTTTTCACCAAAAGGAGTCTCAAAATTCCTAGATCTGTCTTCAAAGTTTCGGCCACAAAAAAATATTTTTTTTTCTGCGTTCTTTCCTTTTTTTTTTTTTTTTGAAGCTGACATTTCTTTCTCTTCTTCGTGCAGGAAGCTTGGCGCTGAGGTTCCTCGCCGTAGGCGAGGACTGCGTTTTTTTTTTTTTGTTTCTGTTTTGGTTTTTTTGTGGCGGTTCTGTTTGTGGTTGTTTTCGGTTGGTTTTTGTGTTTGGGTATTTTGGGTGTTTGGGTGGGTAGACCGAAATTTTTCGTTCCTGAACCCTCAAGCTGGA